>CM076406.1:17315109-17680416 GCA_038363315.1 Mugilogobius chulae | reverse complement strand
CCCCGAGTTGTTATAATACCCTGATTGGAATACCCTATTAGGGGCTAGCCTGTCGTCCCCGTTTTTGTGTTTAATTCAACAAGGGTACCCCAATGTAAACAAATGACCGAGAGGAGCTCTCATTCGGACATGACGCAAAACGCAGTAGGGCATCGAGGGCGGATGTGACGTCTCGACCGACCGAAATCCCTCTATACATAAAATTATGTGGCGTTCTTGTGTTTGACCACATCATGATGTAATAGTGACACAGTTGTCACTCAGACAATGAACAGATTTGGCTAGTCCTGAACAATCCTCAAAAGTTCTCTTTTTTGTCATCTGTTGTAGACGCAGCGACAGTCTGTAACAGCAGGAAATGTTGCAGCTTCTTTTCTAAAGGAAAAAGTTGTAAAAGTGACAGAAACTACGCGAACAAAAGCTCTGCACGCATACCAAATTTGCTCATGAGTCCGCGGCAGAGAGAGGTGCTTGGGTCGGGGGGCTGTTGCTTTTGTTTTCTGAAAGTCTGGCCCATGAGCCGGTGCGTGTGCTCACTTCTTCCCGAGCGTGGGCGGAGCTTCTGGTTAGCGTAGTTCACTCACTTTTACTACATTTCCTTAGAAAAACCCTGATTCAGAAGCCTGCACTTTTCTTGTTGTTACAGCCATCGCTGGGTCTAAAACAGATGACAAAAGAGAACTTATTTTTAAGACGATTGCTTCGGGACTAGACCCACTCGGTTTGATGTCCATCACATTTGGAGTAAACAACTGTGTCACTATGGCAGCTACGCCGCCGATGTAGCAACCTGTGTCAATCTGAGACCGGACGTCTCACTTCTCCCAAACAGACTGTGCGCCGAGCTTACTCGCCTTACAGTGTGATGACTTATCTTCTTTAACAGGCTTCAGACTGTGTAATTACTGAACCACTTTGATGCACATGTCGCAAACACAAAAGAAACACAGAGACACAAGGTCGAGTGCTGAGGTTTCCTTTAAAAAACTGAACCAACAATTTAAACAAGCGGCTCCTCCATCTACTTCCTGTTGTAAAACCCTGCAGGACTTATTAGCTCCGCCTCCTTCTTGACATTTCACCAGTAACAAGCAGCACTTTGTCGTTCACATGTTTTCACTTGACTGACGACATTTAAATGACATTTACACACATCACCCTGAGTCTCAAACTGTAAAACATTTATATTAAAATATCAAGTAAACAAGCCGCTGATTAAACCTGATGATGATTTGATTTTAACTTCTGAATATTTGGCTCGTTTCGCCGACTGTCGCCGTTTGTTTCTGGGAAAACTCGTCAAAAAACACAAAGGTATTTTTAATTTGATTCATTGTGTTTGTGTGAATTGTCAGAATGAATCACGTTTTAAAAGAAAGAATGTCCAAAATGTGAAGTGCACAGCTCCGTCTGAGTCAAGCCTGTTTTTAGACTGAGTGTGGTTCAGACATTTAAATGAAGAGGACACAAAGAGAGAAAGAAAGAGAGAGAGAGAGAAGGAGAGAGAAAGAGGGAGGGAGAGAGAGAGGAGAGAAGAGAAAGAAGAGGGAAGAGAAGAGAACAGAAGAGAGTTGAAGGCGAGAGAAAAGAGAAGAAGGAGAGAGAGAAAAAAACAGGACGAGAGAGAGGGTAATAGATGAGATTAGGGGGAGGAGCGAGAGAGAGAAAGGAGAGAGATGGTAAGAAGGGAGGCAGAAGGGAGAGAGATAAGGAGAGAAGAGAAGAGAAGAGTGAGAGGGGAGAGAGGGAGAGGAAGAGAGAGAGGAGAAAGAAAAAAGGGGAGAAGAGAGAGGGAGAGAAAAGAGAGAGATGAGAGAGAAAGAGAGAGGCAGTGAGGAAGGAGAGAGAGAGAAGAATTAGAGAAACAGGAGAGAGATGAGAGGACGAGAAAAGAAAGAGAGAAAAACAGGAGAGAGAGAGAGAGAGTGAGAGGAGAGATGAGAGAGGAAGAGAATAAAGAGAGAGAGAGAGAAGGAAGAGAGTGAGAGGAGCAAGAGAGAGGAGAAAGAGAAGAAGGAGAGAGGAGAGAAAGATGAGAAGAGAAAGAGGACAGCAGAGAGAAAGGGGGCGAGTGAGGAGGAGAGAGAAAAGAGACAGGAAACGATTAAAGAGGAAGAAAGAATAGATAGAGATAGGAGACAGTGAAGAGAGAGAAATAAGAGAGAGCTAGAGATGGAGGAAAAAGGGACGAGGAGAGAGAGGATAGAATGGGAGGGAAGAGAGAAAAACGGAAAAGAGAAAAAGGAGGAAAGAGATGTGAGAGACAGAGGGGAGAGTAGAGATGAAAACGAGAGGGAGAGAGAAAAGAAAGAAGCTGAGGAGAGAGAACTAGAGGACGAAGAAGAGAGAAAAGAGACGATTAGATAGAGAGAGCCAAGCGAGAGAAGGGTGGCGAGAGAAAAAAAAGTGAGGAAAGTGAGGAGGGAGAGAGAAGAGGGAGAATAAGTAGAAAGAAAGAGAAAATGAGAGAGAGGAGAGGAAAGCCAATAAAAAGGGGTGAGAAAGGGAAAAAGAGAGAGGAGAGAAAAAAAGAGGAGAGGGAATAAAGAAGAAGTGAACTAAGAAGAAGAATAAGGAGCCATAGAGAGGAGGAGGAGTCTGTGGTGGAATGCTTCAGACTGTGTAATTACTGAACCACTTTGTGCTCACGTCCGCCAACGCAAAGAAACAGAAAAACACAGAGACACAAGGTCGAGTTTCCTGTAAAAAACAACGACCTGTCTGAGAGAAACAACCTCACACTTTACTTGGGTTATCTTGTGTTTGAACTGAACATTATTTTTCATGAGACCAGTCCCACTTCTTCTGACTATAATCCCATTCAGTCAAAAACAAGGCTCTTCCCCTCAGCACAGAGACCTTAAGATGTCTAAAGCAGATAAAATACAAGCCAAGCACACATTTCAGATAAATATTGTATAAAACAGATTTACACAGCCACAGTCGTCACTGTATGAGTTTTCAGGTGACATTTCTGCACTCTCTGAACTCTGGTAAGCAATATGATAAATAATTTAAGTCAATATATGTTTGAGTGCCCAAAGTCATAGAGCTCAGGTTAATAAAATCACTGTTGCCGTGGAAACCTGACATTTTTGCAGCAAGTGTGCTTCTATAAAGATGTATTGTAAAATGTCTATTGGGTTAAACATTAGCTTGTTCTGCATTACATTTCACTGTCATTATCTTTTTGAGATTGTTCCATAAAATGTTTGGACAATTGAGTTATTCCAGATGAAAACTATACTGACTGACAGAGCAAACTGACCAAAAAACAAAAAAAAAAGAAAAGAAAAGAAAACTGATTTGTGCTTACTGTCCTGTTAAAAAAAAAAAAAAAAAAACACATATCAGGTCTGGGCAAAATGACAAAAATTATCACGTTATTAGCATTTTGCCTAACTCACTAGCACACCGATTTGAGTTCTTCCACAGTATTCATCTGGAACTTTACTTGCGGAAAGCGTTTGGAAAAGATGGGGTGTTAATCAAATACATTGAGCTGATTGGCTGAGCGGCCGACCTTATCTGTATTTCTGCTAAAACAGAATCAAACGCAGCAGAAACATGTACAGCTGACATCTTGTTTTGTTTGAAACAAGTGGTACTTCCTGTCTTCATTGTAACCCCCGGCAACCTGCCCGCTGCGATGTGATTGGGCCGACACATCGCTGTGTCTGACTCTTGACTCCAAACCAATCACGCTGCTGAAAGGCCAGAAAGATAATCTCGAGTTTGTGAATTCACAAATATGGTGAATAATTCATCTGACTGGCCAGGTTAAAGAAAGTCGTTAAAAGTGCTTAAAACACAATGGCCTCTATCTTGTGAAAGCGGCGCAAACGTGACGCTGGCAAAAGTGCCAAAAGTCGCCGCAGGCGCTTTTTGAAAAAACTAGGCGCAATTCGAAGTCTAAAAGGCGGAACTAGTTGGGGCTGATCAGAATAGGGTGGAGCTAAGCTGCTGCAGGTGGAGCTTCGTGAGTTTGAGGATGAGTTCTGGCCGAAAGCCTACAATATTTGCTGTTTTATAGTTTTTATAGTTTACTATTATAACTTGTATTTAAAAAACCTTTTGCGCGTGACTAAGGAATGACGACATCATTCATCACACCGGGAACAAGGAGCAAGTTGGCCCGTAAGCAAATGCGTTTGGAGACTGTGTTTACTGGAGCGTTTAAGCAGAAACACGGACCCAGAGACAGAGCGACAGCAGTCTGACAGAACTTTAGGACACGCTCTGGACAGCGGTCATGTTTGATTTATTAAATTTTTCTTCAGTGAGGACAGTTACCAACGCTTGACATGGATGTGTTGCTTTCTGACACAAGGTAAGGTAATATTTGCATGCTTGTGTTTAAACGTGGTTTTACTGGAAATAAATGTGATCAGTAAAAGTGCAGCTTATAACCTCTGGAATACATAAACAGGCTCTTCTTAACACAGAAATACATTGTGAGACCTGCCGCAGTTAGTCCTGGCTCCTGGTCTAGACCTGGCTCTGGGTGAGTCCGGTCTGTCTGATTGTGGTTCTGTGCCTGCGTCAGCTCCTCCGCAGACTCCACAACCCGCTCATGACACGAACAAAGCCAACCGTAATGAACATTTTACATCTTGTTTTTGCTTGTCTTTATAATAAAACGGAGCGCCTGTACACGGTTCACGCAGCGGCAGCGATCTCCGCGACTCGCGCTAGATTCATTATTATGTTGCTTTTGGTTTAGTTATTTTGCTGTTCTGTAACTACGCGGTTACTGAACGTATTTCAAAAAATAAAAACTGACATAGAGGTGATAATTTACTCTGTTGATATCTCATACGGCCAATCCGAGTGTGCCTAGTTTTTGGCAAAACACATTTAGGAAAACTCTTCTGTAGGCTTTTGACTGAGAGGACAACTTCATCTTTTTCACGGACACAAACCTACTTCTTTATGTCAGAATTAGACCCTCACATAAGCAAGGTCTACACGTTTAGTGAATCATGCAGCCTTTGTTGTGCAGCCTATAAAAAAACAAAAATAATAATTAATAGACCTAATTCAAGAAAAACAATGTGTGAGGCCTACATATTTTTTAATTAGGCCATAACCTGTTTAATTTTCTTAACATTTTCACACTTTCTTCTAAGAGCGTGCGTCAGGCCACACTCTTAGGTTTTGTCCAATGCGCATCTTCAAATTCACAGGGTTCACCTGCAGGCAGCTTAACTCCACCCTATTCTAATCAGCGCCAACTGGTTCCGCCTTTTAGACTTCGTATTGCGCCTAGTCTTTCAAAAAGCGCCTGCGGCGACTTTTCGGACTAGCTACTTGCGCAAGGTAACTGCGCCATTTGACAAGATAGAGGCCAATATGAATAATTGAGAAGCCCAGGTAAAGTATGTGCTTGCTAAGATCGGTTGAAGAAAAAAGTAAAAAAGAAAAAGTGAGCACTTCAGCTGCTCCAGGGGAGTGATATAAGGATAAATACAACAAATAAAACTGCAGGAAACTTGCCTAAGGGCCCCTCCTTACAATAAAGAACTTAATATGGTCAGTGTGTCTCGTATTTTAATTTTAACTATAGGCAAGTTTCCTGCAGTTTAAAACCAATAGTTTGATTGGATTGAATTGTATTTATTAATATTATTATAATGATTATTCTTATTTATGTATTTTTGCATATTTAAATAATGTGTGTGTGACTGTGTCTGATCACTTTTGTGCCTGATCACTTTTAACAGTGGTGTTTACCTGCAAGAGACTAATCCAGAGCTGAACAGAAGCACATGTGGCTCATAAACTGTGTCTATACAGTACGTGTACAGTTGAATTGAATCTGAAGTGTTCTGCTCAGATAATGAAGGTTATTTGTTTGTTTGTTTGTGTCCTGCGGCGCTTTGATGCAGCTGTGACATTTACAGATTTAATTATGTCATGTAGGTTTACTAATGTGTGAGCGCTGGATGAACAGGATACTGTATGTCACTTGTCTGCTGAGAGGTTCGGTTTGTCACGCAAAATAAAAATGGTAACAGCTACAACACATCCAGTTTGTTCTGTTAAATTCTGTGGAAAACATTTGCAAACATAAGTCATTTAAAACTAGTGACATCTGTGTCTTTGTGCGGCTCTAAATCTGAACATTTGAGTGTTACTGTGGCCAGCCTAAGGCACACCAGAGCAATATTCATGCTGTCAGTCTCCATTCTTCCCTCACTCGTAAACAACAGGTACTTGAACTGCTCTACTCTGGGCAGGACTCTACACCATGGAGAGGGAAAGTGCAGTTTTCCTGTCGAGAAGCATGGCCTTAGATTTTAAAAGTGCTGACTTATATTACAGATGCTTATGCTCCACACTCGACAAATAACGTCCCAGTGCATGTTGCAGGTCCTGGTTTGATGAAGCCATAAGACAACATCATCACCGTTGAGGATTATTCGTTACAACTAATCTTATCGATACTGCTTATCGATCTGGTCTTTTATCGGTTCTCTTATCAATAGTTTTAGTTAGAAAAAACAACAGCTTATTTTTCTACAATTAATACATGGTTTTTTTTAAACAAAGATTTCCAGTGTTTTTTTCCAGTGTTGTCAGCTTCACAGACTGAATTCAAGAGGATCTAGCAGCAGATCCGTTTCCGGTGCTAGAAAAACGTTACAGTCGGGACCAGAGGGACGACTATTAAGTTTACGAGAACGGGTAAGTTTAGGAGAACTTTCCATTCACAAAGTTCATCTATTCACCGAGGATGTAAATTTTGCGGCGTCTCCGGCGTTTTTATCAAACTTTCCACAAGGGTCGATAAAAAATAAAAAGTGGAGCGAGTGGAGCTTCCGGTGGAGCTCCACTAATATGGCGCTCCCCATCGCCAGACTCTTCTCACTGAATTGGCTCTAGCTAACTTCTGTACATACGACCACTTCCTGTTAGCGTTAGCATTTATAACGTGTTCTCATGGATTTCGTAAATACCACGGCATGACAAATTGCGTGTGATGACGACGCCCTCTGCCTGTTTTGGCGTGCATTACACGCTCGTTTTTTCTGGCGTGGTCTGGACACGCAATGTGATTGAGGACAAACACGAGGTTTTTCAAGGGATTAACGGCTAAATGGTTATGCAGTAACGTCTTCCGCACTCAGATAGACATAGGCCGCTACATCCGGTGGAGTAGTTGCCATAGTGACAAAGCTGTTTACTCCAAAGGCGATGGACATCACACAAGGTTTTTTGTGCTAGTCCTGAAGCAATCCTCTTAGAAAAAAATGTTTTCTTTGTCATCTGTTTTAGACGCAGCGACGGCTTTAACAGCAGGCAAAGTGCCGCTTCTGAACCAGGTTTTCATGAGGAAAAGTTGTAAAAGTGAGCGAACAATGCGTGCTCCACACATACGGAGGTTTTCACATGAAAAAATAAAACAAGTGAGAACTCCGCGCACAGAGCGAGACTCGCTGCTCATGAGCCCGGGCAGAGGTGCTTTGGGCCGTGAAGAAGTGAGCACACACGCTCGGTGTTGCCAGACAGCTCCGGCCCACGGCGCCTCTGCCTGGGCTTAGCACAGTCGGCAGGTGCGTGGAGCTTCTCGTATGTGGACGGAGCTCGCGTCGTCCGCTCACTTTTAGAACTTTTCATTATGAAAACTAAGCGGCACTTTTCCTGCAATTACAGCCGTCACTACGATGACAAAAGAGAACTTTTTTTTCTAAGAGGATTGCTTCAGGACTTGTCTGATGTACATCGCCTTTGGAGTAAACAGCTTTGTCACTATGGCAACAACGCCACCGGATGTTGCGGCCTATGTCTATCTGAGACCGGAAAGACGTTAATGCATAACCCCTATTTAAGTCTGAAGTTACAAAAATGGGTAAGTTTAGGTCTGGGGCTTGGAGTTGGTTAAGGTTAGAATTAGGATTGTGTTAGTTTTCATGAATAATAACATGTCTTAACATTCACCATTGAAATTAACGAGGACAGAAGCACGTCAAATACACACGCACAAAATATAAGTAGCGTTCATATGACACGCTGTTTACAATAGCGTGGTATTGACACGCTTATCCATGAGAACAGGCTGATTTAGATTTACAATCATGTCTCTTTTTAAACACACAAGTGTGTCTGGTGAAATATTCCTCTGATATGTAAAGTCTTTAACATGTTTTCTGTAACATTCACCACAACTGTCTGATCTAAACAGTATTTATTTGTTTTAAACTGATGTAGTGAAAACTTCATAGAAAAGAATTTAATTGGAAATTGTTGTGTCTACAGGATGTACTTTTTTGAACGAAAACAAGTTAACTGCACAGAGCCAATAGCTCTGCGCGCTGAACTTCAGTTGGCTTGTTTATGTTCAAAATATCTAACTTCTGTACATACAAGCATTTCCTGTTCAGTTCATTTCTAGGAAGTTTTTACTACATCAGCTTAAAACAATAAATACTTAGAATAATGTTACAGATAACATGTTAGACTTCACACACCAGAAGAAGAAGAATTCACCATAGGACACTTATGCGTTTAAAAAGAAACGTGTATCTAAATGCTAACGCTAACAGGAAATGCTTTTATGTACAAAAGTTAGCTATTTTGAGAAAAAACAAGCCAACTGATGTTCCGTGCACAGAGCCAATTGAAAAAGCTACGACTCATTCAAAAGCTGCACTGTGCTTATTTCACAAGTAATCAGAGTTTGTGATATTATGTGACAGATAAGGTGTTATACTGCGGACATGTGTTCTGTGTATCATACTTTTGAGCGTCTTGTGCACACGGCCCATTGGCGCTGCTCTGTCCCGGTGATCGCGTGGTGTGTCCGGAGTTTTGTGCTCAAAGCCCAGACCGCTGCACACATACACAAGCGAGAGATACAAACGCATAACTGTACCGATATCGCACGGCGCGCTGGACCGACGTGGCACATGAACGAGACAAATTTTTATGAAACGCGCTTCCTCAGAACTGATACACCTGGAGCGTAAAAATAAAGCTCCGTAGCTCTTATGAAACCGGGTCTTGGTAGTCGTACCCATCCTTTGGTTCCTGATTGCGTCTAGAATTTCTGTCCATAAAAGCAATGAACAGAACCGGTGACAAAAGGCAGCCCTGGAGCAAACCTGTGGCTCTGTGCTCGTAACGACAGCTGGCATGTTTATATTCAAAATAGTTAAGTTCTGTACTTATGAGCATTTCCTGTTATATTAATTTCTATGGAGTTTTTATATATTCTATTTGAACGGAATAAATACTTAGAGCAGTTTTCTTGTATAACTACGTTTTCTCCGGGGACTGGGCTGCAATAAAGACACGGGAACCAAGATATGAGATTGAGATTTTTATCACAAATTTGCCCAATTGTAAAAGACTATAAGCTATAATGTGCGGCTGACTTTTAGATAGTTAGCTCCATGTCTTTGCACAGCTTGGGCTTTGAAACCAGCATCCTCCAGAGAAATATATCACACACAAAAGAAAATACAGGATGACAGATTATTCTTCAGCCTGAATCCGACAGCAGCGCAGCCACAGCCCACAACCTTGACTTTGGCAGAATAAAATAAGCTTAAAAACACAGCTTAGGAAACATTATAAACCACAGAAAATGCTAAAGACAGAACAGACAGTCTGAGGGGCAGAGGTTCATGTTTAAGTCCGTGTTCGGTTTGCCTCAGTTCACCGGCTGTCACATGGACTTTACACACTTGTCCAGGCGTGAGTGACATATGTGACGAGACACGTGTTCTTTTTCAGGCTCAGAACATGTGAGGTTAAGACGAGACTACATTAGATATGTAAAACTTGAAAATTGAGTATATTGTGTTAATTTTTTTCTATTGTTATTACTGTTTGGTCTATGGCTGCAACAAGTTAATTGATTAATCGCAACTAATCGATTATTGAAATAATCGTCAACTAATTTAGTAATCGAATAATCGTAAACTTGTTCTACATAAATTCCATATCATCCCAGGAGCAACAGATTAAACAGAAATTAGTGTTTTTGATGTAAAAACTTGTTCGCCTACTACATCAATTATTATGATACAAAATTTCAGAATAAAGGAATAGACTTGATTCTTAATACTAAATATGGAACCACAATAATAAATTTTTTTTTTTTTTTCACATAAACTTTCTACACAATAGACTGGTATTTTCAGCACAAAATACAAGTACTTTATTTTTAAAACTAGTTTGATAAAGCTCAGGATCTTTCTAAAACTCCTCTGAAAATGTCAAATTTTGTCCAGTTAATGTTAATTTTTGTTTGTTTAAATGAGGATTTAGTTAATATTTGAATTTCTATACTTTTGACCCTAAAATCTACATCTCCAGGACGTCCTTAAGTGGTGTTGCCTCAGCTCAAATTTGCCAAAAATCTTGTATTCAAATGGATTAATCGAAGGAATAATCGCCCAACTAATCAATTGCCAAAATAATCATTTGTTGCAGCCCTATAGTTGCCACAAACGCAATGCAAACACAAACTATTCATATTCAGCATCTACAGCTTTAACAACGGTCAGTACAATTCCTATTTATTTTCACGTCCTAAACTTTTTCCCGGTCAATTGGATTATTTGTATTGCAAATAATAACTTTTTTTTAACTATACCTCTTTTAAAGAGCAGCCATGAAGTGCTCAAACTATAAATACTAATCTCTGCTCTGCTGCGGCTCATTTCCGCACATAATCTACACACGAGGATCATAAATCAAGCTTCAGACCCAACAGGATATGCCCCAAACAAACACACACAAAAGTATAACTCAAGCCATTAATCAGAAGTCAAAATTATAATAAGTAACTGCTAAAATATCCATTAACTGAAATACATTTTGAAGATATTTGACACAGTTCACAGGCTGGTCACGTTTTGCTCCTTTTGTCACGGTTAAGTAGAGTGTGAGTAAGTGAAAACATGTCCATTTGCTTCAGGCCCATTGTAACATCTGTCGTTGTGTCCAATGTGAAACTGTTTAAATGCAGCGAGTGTCGTCGGCCTGATTCGATCTGCAAAACGTCGTCTCTTATAGATCTAAGGCCTGCATCGTGCATCAGAGGGACAGCGATCGATGACTTTACAAGAGGACTGAACCAGGACTAAACAAGGTCTAAACCAGGACTAAAACAGGATCGAACAAGAACTAAAACAGAAATAAAACAGGACTGAACTAGGACTAAACAAGGACTAAACTAGGACTAAACTAGGACTAAACCAGGACTGAACTAGGACTAAACAAGGACTGAACTAGGACTAAACAAGGACTGAACTAGGACTAAACAAGGACTAAACTAGGACTAAGCATGAACTAAACATGGACTGAACCAACCAGGACTATACCAAGACTGAACTAGGACTAAACAAGGACTGAACTAGGACTAAACAAGGACTGCACTAGGACTAAACCAAGACTGAACTAGGACTAAACAAGGACTGAACTAGGACTAAACAAGGACTGAACTAGGACTAAAACAAGGACTGAACTAGGACTAAACAAGGACTAAACTAGGACTAAGCATGAACTAAACATGGACTGAACCAACCAGGACTAAACCAAGACTGAACTAGGACTAAACAAGGACTGAATTAGGACTAAACAAGGACTGCACTAGGACTAAACAAAGACTAAACCAGGACTAAGCATGAACTGAACCAAAACAAGAACAAAAAAAGGACTAAACAAAGACTGAACTAGGACTAAACCAGGTCTGAATAAACCAGGACTGAACTAGGACTAAACCAGGTCTGAATAAACCAGGACTGAACTAGGACTAAATCAGGACCTTCAGTGAAAATCTGAACTACAAACAAGGACTAAACATGGACCGAACCAGGACTACGCAAGAACTAAACCAGGACTAAGCATGAACTAAACTGAAAACAAGAACTAAATAAAGACTGAACTAGGACTAAACCAGGTCCACACAAGGCCTAAACCAGGACTGAACCAGGTCTAAGCAAGGACTGAAGTAGGACTAAACCAAACTAAACTAGTGTCTGTAATAAAAAAAAACTTGCTATAATCATGGCTGTCTGGTTTGATTCTTCATCTTATGTTGTTGTATTTCCTGTAGACTGTAGCTAGCGTGTTAGCTTGTCTGTAATAAATAAACCAAGTGACTGAATTCTAATGCTAATGTATTGCAACTTTATTCTAAATTTTATACATGAAAAGCCTGTTTAGCTGTTTCTGTATTGTGTTTCTTTATAGGTAGTTCATTAGCGTGCAAACATCTGAGCTTGGTGGTCTTGTAAGAGCAGTTTGGGGCAGATATTTGGTCACATCATTGAGACACGCTGGTTCGCTTTTAGTTAGCTAATGTCGGCCAAGAACATCTGCAATCAACCTCAGCCCAATTTCATATATTGGGTGTTCAAAAACATTTATCTTAAAATAACTAATTTAAAAAGAAAGTTGCTGTAGTCATGCACTAACGTTAAATGTGCTTGCAAAGAATCTTCTGGACATTGAATTTTACTTAAATTTGGCATCAGCACTGACTCAGATTGGGGAATAACAATGCTAACCAGAGCTAAATTGAAAGTGCGCTGCAACAACAGTGGCCAGGGCAGAATAAGAAGAATAAACTGTAGCTCAGAGCTATTCAACTTAACTTTCCAGAGGGTCAGATTTTACCGAGGGCCAAGGCTTCTGGGCCGAGTAGTTGCACAATAAATCACCAAATTTGACATGAGGTTGTGACAAAAATTCACTGATAGTACGAATAACTAATGCTGCAGTGTGTGTGTTTTTTTTATACCCTACAAAATGTCTAACCAAATCTGAGCTTGAAATGTCTCAACATTAAACCAGAACTAACCAAGATCTAAAGCAGAATTAGAATCAAATCTGGACCGAACACTGCAAAGTGGCAATCTTAATTGAATAATGAGTGAACAAATGTTTTAATTAAGTCATATTTATCTTTACAAGATACCCCTTGGAGAGTCAAGAAAAGAACAGCTTTTGTAGTCAATTGAAATTGAATCATAAACATTATGTCATCAACGTAAGGCTGTGTCATTAATCGGAAAATAATATATAACATCAAAATAACTATTACCTAGTTTAAACACATATTTATACGTTAAGAAATTTAAGTTGGCCACTATTTCCAGAGTAATAACCCAGAACCCCCCAAAAATGTATTTTTTTTAATATTTAGAAATTGAATGGACGGCCGAATCAGATTTTTGGAGAGCCAAAGAGGCACCGAGGCCTTAAGTAGAATAGGCCTGTTGTAGATGCTCCAGCCACAACCAATCAGAGCAACCAGACAGTGCCAGGCTTTACAGCCCAGTGACGGAAGCACAACACAGTTGAATCAAACTTTTTCATTTCATTAAAATTATGCCAAATGAGCCGGTGTAACCATGCAGCCTATTACCTTCAGTGAATATTTGATCTCCTGTGGCCTTTAAAATAAAGTTTAAATTCTCACACATTGTTCTGCTTCTGCGTTACTGACCAATGACTGTTGAATGTGTAATGCTTCTGTTTAGTATTGACCAATGACTGCTTCATTGCTTGAGTTTTTAACATTTCTGTTTGCTTAATTAACGTGAAGTCCTCTGAGGCGACTGTTGTTGAGATCATCATCAAAAGAGTGGAACATTTGAATCTTTAAAACTGTTCGCACAACATCAAAACCCAGAACTAAACCTGGACTGGACCAGGACTAAACAACGATCATAACCAGACCAAACAAGGACGTCACGGTTAAACCAGGACAAAGCCGTTCTGTAGCTTCAGACATAAAGTATTTGTAAAGTCTCTGATGTGAAGCTCGGTGCAGGAGACTGGACCCTCTTTAGGTCTTGATTTAGACTCACTGTTGCCACGGTTACGGCTCTGATTCGGACGGCCGTCTCGTCACCTCCGGGAAACGGCGCAAAACAACGGTCAAATGTGTGGAGCTGAAAACCCGACAGAAAAGAGAGAGAGAGAAAGAGGAAGAGAGGGGGAAGAGAAAGGTAGAGAGAGGGGGGTGGGAGAGAGAGTGAGGAGAGAGGGAGAAAGAGAGAGAGAAGGGAGAGAGATAAGGAGAGAGAGAGAGAGAGAGGAAGAGAGAGAGAGAGGAAGAGAGACAGAGAAGAAGAGAGAGGGAGAGAGAGAGAGAAAGGAAGAGAGAGAGAAGGAGAGAGGAAGAGAGAGAGAGAAGGGAGAGGGAGAAAGAGAGAGAGAGGAGAGAAAGAGAGGAGAAAAAGAGAGAAGATGAGAGAGGGATAGAGAGAAGGAGGGGTGAGGAGGAGAGAGAAAGAGGGAGGGTGAGGAAGAGAGAGAGAGAAATAGAGAGAGGGGGAGGAGAAAAGAGAGGGAGAGAGAGGAAGACGGCAAGAAAGGGAGAGAAGGAGAAAGATGGGGTAAAGGAGAGAAAAAGAGTGAGAATAGAAGAAGAGAGGAAAAGAGAGGGAGGGAGAGAAAGAAAGAAAGAAAGAAAGAAAGAGAAAAAGAGGGAGAGAGACAGGAAAAGCAGAAGAGAGGAATGAGAGGATGAGGAGGAAAGAGAAAGGGAGAAAGGCAAAGGTAGAGAAACATAGCAGAGGAAAGAGAGGGAGAGAGAGAGAGAGAGGAGAGAGAGAGAGAGAGAGAGAGATGAGTCTCAGTCTGAGTCTGGCTGTGTTTAAGAAGAAGAAGAAGAAGAAGCAGCTGCTCTGCTTTCCCTACACTAAAAAACAATAACAATATGCACTTAAAATAGCAGAAGACCCCATATATCTGAAGATAATGTTCTGATGAAGTTTACAGAAGAAAGAATAGTATCTCTCAGACAAAACATCAGTTATGTTTTTCATACGGAAGCCAGATTATCAAAATCTTCATCTGAACTGTCAATTGAAAAAGATGGATCAGTCCATGTCTAGCCTAAATTATAATAGTTACTAAAGATGACTAAAGACGTGCTTTTCTCTCAGCTTTCACCAACGCTCTGCCTGCTCTGATGTTGTGACACTTGAACAAATAACTTCAATGATCTGTCTGCCTTTTTCTGACAACTTCAAACTAAAGCCTTTACAAAATTCAAGACGCTATAGAAGTAGTCTGAATTGTGCGTCATCGGAAAGTGCTGTTTCAACCCAAAATATTAATACAGTTGCTTAAAACATTACACTTGGTTGGATTCATGTTCTACACTTTCCTAATGTCATGATCTTTTAATCAGAATGAAGCAGAGAGAGAGTTTGTGTAAAATAATAATGAAAGTAAAATGTCATCTCAGCCTTATTAACGCGCTCCCAGTGGTGGGTCTTTGGTCTTTGGTGCAGCACAAATAAAGTGAACGTCAGCGCTAACCTCACCTGCAGAGGATCAGAGACGAACAGAGCAGCAAGAGAAATGTGTTTTGTACAAATAGTTTACAGACTTCAAAGAGGAGGCTTTAAACGTTCATCTGTCAATTCACAAAAGAAGAAAAGTCTCTATTTAGTTGTTTGAGAAAAAGGGGCATGGAGCCTTTGCGTTCTCCATAACTTTCTTTACACACTACCAGTCGTCTCAACTCAAATGGAGCTGGATGATCAAGTGTCAGGCACATTAAATATAGCTCTGACTTTGTTTTTCTATTACAATTAATTAGCAATCAGAGACACGCATCTTCCGCTTGAAAAACACATGGCTCTCCATGAAAAAATACAGGGAAACTGAAAAACATCGCGGATTTCTGCAGAATCAATGAGGAAGCAAAAACTATTTAATGTGAGGTGAGTGAAGTTAATTTTGGTCTAAATGACAGACGACCAATCAGCTCTTTGTTTCATCTGCATCACGTAATAAGCTAACCTGATGTCGGTACAATGTAGATTGATCTGAAACACAGGCGGAGTTGTGGTGACCAGACCCATCTTCACAGTTTGCTGAAGTGTGGTTCTGGATCCAGGCAACTTTTATAACTTGTAGCCCAACGCCATAGAACCATAGAGATCACTAATCCTAACTGGCTGTTAAAAATGATACCTCGATATTAATTGATACTAAAACATTTATCAATCCTCTTTGAACAAATATTGATACTTTTTATGCAGTGCAGCTCTACAACAGAAAACTTCCTCTTTCAGCCAGCGCAGCAGAAAGAGAATTTGGCTCAGAGAATTGATCTTTTCCACACTTACACAGCAAAGTGTAGCTCTCTTTCAGTCTTTGAATATTTTTAGCCTTTATGATCAGAGAGAACGTAATCTTAACTTCTTAAAAACATATATTTAAGTCATATGAAAAAAATCTGGTGAACTGCTATTTTGTAGTCTTTTAGTCATTATCATTTAATTTAGTTTATCACAAGTCTGAAGCTGACTCATCAAGCGGAGAAGAAAGCTGCTGCGAGCTGTGCACTGCTCTTTCTCTGCACACTACAGCCCCGCCCCCTTCTCCTCTCTGATCCACTGGAAATGATGAAATATGAAATACTGACTGTATAGTTAAATACACTGTATATTGTATCTGATAATGGAACAGCTAACTTTTGTTTTCCTAACGCCACTTAATTCATTTATTTACTTACTTATCCAGACTATACAGATGCCGAAACCAGTTAGACTCACTTCCACAAACTGCTGTGAACACAAACATAAGGACAGGGTGGTTCCTCTGATTAAACAGAGCTGGGCAAAAGTTGAGTCTTATAGTTCTTGGCACTTTCATGTGTGAAAAGGCTGAGGTGTACCTTCATTTGAACAGAATTAAAAACTTTAAAAAGCTGATTTTCCATAATATGTGTTCTTTAATAATCGGTGACACATTTTTGTAAGCAGGCTTTTTAATCTACTATTTTGACCATTATTAGGGCATCAAGCAAAGACACATGCTCCCGCTAAATCAATAAAATAAAATATAAAGAGTATCTCCTATGCTTACACTTACTGCTCTTACATCAATAATTTTCTGGTATTGTACAAAGATTATGAGCCCTGATTTGAACTTTTATTTTTTGTGTTCAGCAGCTCAAACTGTCCTCACACTTGTAACGGCAGAAACGATGATATAAACTGACTTTGGGCTGACTCAGCTCTGAACTTCAGCTGCTCTCTCACACGTTTGGCCACATCGTCCTTCAGTCCACCAGATTTATGTCACAATGGTCTCCTCTGACTCACACAGACAAACATAATGCCTCTGATGTGTGAGAATAATGTCCTTTAGCAGGAAAAGATGGCTTCACTTTACAAATGTAATATTTTATATAACAGGCATAAATCCTTCAAGACACAATATGTAGGTCCACAAGAACAAGAGAAAAAGATAACGAATGGGGAAGTTTACAGCGTTGGCCTCACAATTCTGTATTTATTTTATTAATTGCCTTGTTTTTGGAATCACAACTTTCTCTAGGCCAATCTTTTTTTTTTTTACCTGAAATAGCTTAAATCTATTTCCCCCAGCACAGATCTCTTGTTAATTTATCTATTCAGGTGAAAATCAGTCAGCAGTGTCCTGTCTACATCTAATAATGTTTTGTTTGTTCACCAAACTGCACTAAGTTTGTCTGTTGTTGTATTAGCATTGTGGCTAACTGCCATTACCAGCACATCTTGTTCCTAACAGCTGTGGAAAAAACTTAATGTTGCGTTCAGACCAGACAGCATTGAAGTGTCCAATTTCCAATTTGGATGCAGTATATTTTCAAAGCTGACGCCCCAACAGGCGACCTAAACCCCCCAATGCGTGTCGGGTTGTTGGAGGACAGGAACACTTTTTACACCCCCAATGTGCTTCTTTGCGTTCTTGCTTTTTGCAAAAGGTTTTGTTTTGCACGTAGGCAGATCGCGTTGAGAGAGATAGAGGCTTGCTGCAAACATAGCTAATTTACAACAACTTTCTTCTCCTCCAGGCAATGTCCTATTGCTCTCTCTGTCCTCCTCCATTGCTACGTCGTACAGCAGTGGTTTAAACAGTAGAATGAGCATTTTTAACAGATCCATGTGAGCGCATTGTCAGTCCAGATCACGTCCCTTACTGTTTGTTTTGCCGTGTCGTCAGATTTTCAGAGGACTGACCAAGCCTTTGAAAACTCCCCCAAACAAGTGACCTTTTGTTAAGAATGTTATTAAAAGACTTTAGTAAACTTCTCTCCCCTTTATGTGAGAGAACAGCAGAATGCCACTTCATCACTGGAGAGCATGTGTCTGATTGGTGGACGCGGGCGTTCGACGCTTGAAAGTTCAGCAGAGCCCAACTCGGGCGTCGACGCCTGATGAGGCGGCCAAAGCGTCCGCCGCAAGTTTGAGTGTTTACTTCGCAAGACACACCATCAGCAACAGCACATTTTGACACGATAGACACAAGTTTATATTGACTAAACATGTAACAATATCCAGTCTGAATGCAACATAAAACACATCGTGATGATCGAATGTAACAGGTAGGTGAACAAAACCTGGATTCATGTAGAAAGTTTTAAAAAGACCTATTGTGATTTTTCAGAAATAGAAACAAGTCCACTGACTTCCTGTTCAAAACTGCAGAACTGACAAGCTGAAGACAAGGATTTTCTGAGCACTCAAGCATCAGCTGCATGACAAAACAAGATTAGTCAAACATACATGAATCAATCCAAATATAACTTTGGGTAAACTATGATGAGAGAATTCTGCTATAACAAGATTCAAAACTCAGAAAAGTATTTTATATAATAGGTCTAATTTAAATGTCATTATTTCTGACACAAAAATGGGATATGGTCCCTTGAAAGTTTTTACAATTCGCACCAACCTCACCAAATGACCACACAGAGCCTCAGAGGGACATCCCAACACCAGAATTAATTTATATTTATTCACAGATTTTTTTCTCATAAAAGATCCAGTTTATTCTCTACAGAAACCAGCCCTGCAGCGAAGTATATATGGCATTTATTTATAGATTCCTTTGCTCATATTTCCAGGTGTGTGATCCTTTGAGTCATAAATAAAACCTGGTGAGATTAGTTTATTGATCGCTGACTCCGTGAATGTGACTTTTAATCTAAATGTAAAGTTAAAATAGTTTATATCTAGTGTCACAGAGCCTTTCCACATATTAAACTGTGAGTAATTGTGTTGAAAAAAGACTTGGATAATGTATAACTCTGGGTATTTCCCTGGAGGAGGTGATTTATAAATGTGAAGGAGGTTTTTCTTCTTCTTCTTGATAAAACTGTTGCTTATTTTGCCAGTGGGAACTCGTTTCAGACACAAACAGCTGCTGCGTTTGGGACATTTTTGCTTTATCACATTATGTAATAGTTCTATCTAAAGCCCATATGACAGATTGTTGCATTTTTCTCATTTTGACTGAGTTTGGTTTGATAGTTCTTGTGGTAAATGTAGTTTTAAAGAGCAAATTATGAAGATGTAAAATGTGCAATCTGAGTATAAAAACACAATTTCTCCACATGTGTCGTCAAAAAAGCACCAAAATACAAAGACAGTTTACACAAAAGTGACAGTTTTCTGGAGTTTCAACAATCATGTAACACATTTAAAGTGTTACAGATATGATCATTGGTCAAATCGTAAATATTGTGCCATTTGTGTGGATTTTTCCCCAGATTTACAATGTGTTGCTAGGTAACAGTTGTGGAATTACCTCAACATGGTCATATTTGACAAGAGACAATATACATTTCATCAAACAGACAAAGGGCAAAAACAAGCACATTTTTAGTGAAATCTTCAGCCATGTTCACTTTGTTTTACTGAAAAATGTTGTTTATATGTTCATATGTACTTTAATGTGGACGCAACAACATGAAAATGTTAGAACAAACATTGTGTTTCAATTTCAATTATGATTATTCATGTAGCCTGTTTGCTACAAATTTTTAAGAGCTGTTACTTTACGTTTTTTATGCAAAAATGAAACCTAAAATGGTGATACAATATGACAAATAGAGATAAGTCTAATTGTTATTCGTGATAAATAATCATGCCTGTGTCAGATGGATTCTCACAATATTTGTGATTTTCACATCATTTGAAAAAAAAAAAGACAAAATTGCACACGAAGAAGATTTGTCTGCACAGACCTTACAGGTGGAGTAAGTGATTTTCACACAGCAAACACAATTAGGTTTTAAAACTGACAACATGGTTAATATCGACATGTATTCATTTTTGGGTT
This sequence comes from Mugilogobius chulae, assembly GCA_038363315.1. Classification (NCBI taxonomy): domain Eukaryota; kingdom Metazoa; phylum Chordata; class Actinopteri; order Gobiiformes; family Gobiidae; genus Mugilogobius; species Mugilogobius chulae. The sequence continues at coordinate 17,660,328 of CM076406.1, read as the reverse complement.
GCAATTTCAGCTTAAAACCCTCTTTTTACAGACAACAAAGTGAAACTGGGACCACCAAGCTCAGTCAATCAGGAGCATTTGGCTCCTGATAAGAACTCATTTTTTCACAACACTATATACATTTTAGTGGAAAGCACGTTTAAGTATTTACAAGTTAGCTACACCGCCTTTAAAGATGTTTGTGCTTTTCTCTCGACTGTATTTAACAGAAAACGTGACTTCTCAGCTACTTCCTGATTCAGATGCTTCGACCAATCAGATTCACATATTGCCATGACCATTTTTTCCTGTTGCTTTCAGTGGTAAAATGGTAAAGGTCTGTTGATATAGCCGCAAGCTGGGAAATAATTTTTTCCTCAGGGCCATATTCAAACCTAGACAAGCGGTGGAGGGCCGGACTGTGGTCGTTAGTGTAGCAAATTATCATTATTGCAATCACATTTTTGTAAATCAAAGGCTTTTTAATCTATTATGTGACCATTTATTGTGATAAATATTAGAAAACAAATAATGACAATTGCTCCATGGCCAAGTGAAATAAAAGAAATATAAAGAGTAACATGTATTCCCAAAATGTGTCATGGCCCTTTGAACAGTCAAGGTGCATGTGGCCCGGAACGCAGTCTGCCCAGGGCTGATGTAGCGCTTTTCTACCTTTCAGGCACTCAAAGCACTTTACAATCTATCACTCACACAGTGTAACAGACACTGAGGCAGTGGGGTTATGTGTCTTGCCCAAGGACACAACAACAGTCCACTCTTGTCGTCCAACTGTGGCACCTGGTGTTCCAGCGGTCTCCCATCCAAGTACTAACCAGGCCCTAACTGCTTAGCTTCTGAGATCTGACGGATCAGACCTTGACATTCACATTCAATCTTGTGTGAGCAGGTTAATGACTCGAGCAAACTCCTGGAGAGAACATCGAGAGTAATAAAGAGCTAAAATTCTCCAGTGCAGTGTAAGGCTTTGTTGATCATTTCTTCCTTTCATTGGCTGTTTAGAGCAGTAGTTCTCAGCCTTTTTCAGTCGCGACCCCCAAAAAGCAACCGTAGGCATTCGCGACCCCAAGCACAAAATGTAGGCGACTGCAAAGTGGTAATGCTTATGTTTGTTTTTATTTTGAAGCCATAAGCCTGGTACCTTCTTCTGTAGGCCAAAAAATGTGTATTTACTATGTCTATCACTGCATTTGAAGAGTGTCAAACCATGTTTAGGATGTCAATATTAAATTTCACATACCACTAGGGACCCCCAGAAATCCTTCCGCGACCCCAGGTTGAAACACTGGTTTAGAGGCTCATGAACCTGCTCCATTAACATTTTGTGTCCAAAAGGCTGTTCTAAAACTGTGCTGGTGGGACGCAGAAGTAACCAGACTTGTTTTCAAATAAAACTGAGATACCAGATTCGTTCTTCTGGAAATGTTGTCTTTTCATCAAAAGTAGATTGTATGCAGCCAGTTTGTGACAAAATCAGATCTTTGGTCTGTCTGAATCAAAGAATTAAGTATTTTGTTTCTCGATAGCCAAATGAAGCGCTCTGATTGCTGTGCTTGGCTGGTCCACTGCAGTTTCATTTTACTGTTTATAAAAAAGATATTCTCAAGTCGTTAATGCAGCCAAAACATGAATGTATATAGATATTAACCACTGTATTTCTTATGTGAAAATTATTTACTTCATAGTCAGTATTGCAATTGAAAAAGCTGGATTAATTCATCTCCATAAACCACAGTTATCTGCACCGCCTCACATTTTATCATCTCTGCATTATAACACACATCTCAGTAAAAGTCCCTGTCCTCTTATTTAAAACCCTCACATTGATTTAAACAGTGATGTGATGCACTCTACAGTCTACAGCACAGTTATCTCCGGCTCTATAATATAAATTCAGTGCAGAGTTCAGCCTCAGTCGCTGCCTCTTGGCTCTGGAAACCTGTCACTGTCAATATCGTCACAGCTGTGGCTTTTTCATTCAGACAAGTTTAAGCCACGAGTTGTTCTTGTTGTTCGTGACACTAACAGTAAGTGGATGACTGCAACTGCAAAACTCAAATTAAGGGATAATTTAGAAGTTGTGTTATGTCTTGGTTTGGTCCAGGTATGTCGAAAGTTTTTTTTTCTTTTGAAGCTTAAATGATCTTTTATTAACTCTTTCAGTGCCAGTCCCATTCTCACTTTGACCCTCCTTCCCTGCCAGACCTTTTGCTAATTTTAAGCAATTTTCACATCTCCACAAAAAACTTTGTGCAACTGGAATCATGAGATGTTTTACATCAAATGAGACTTTCATTTAAAACAAGAAATGTTAGTCTACATTAATCCATCCCTTTTTTATAGGCATTTGGAATTCACTGTTTTCATTAGATTTCAGTGTTTGACGGCAAACTTAGATAAAGTTCTTTTCCAAACCAAACTTGCTGTGTTACAGACGAGAAGGCAGCAGCACTTTTCTACTTTCTGATGCAGATTCTATAGATTCAGCCTCTTTCACGGAGCATAGATTATATTAAACCTCCAAACATGAAGAAATACAGTAGTTTCGCTCACAGAAGAGGACGTTTCTAGACTCGCTACATGTGTCGTTCTCCTCAGAGTCCTCGTCCAGTAGGATCGTCTTTTTCAGGCCGGCAGGGACGATACCATTAGAATTCAATGGCGGCCAGAAATATCAAACTTTTTTACAGAATATATTATTTTTGCACACTGGGACTTATAACTCAAAACAGAAGAAAGCCAGGCCATTTCCGTGGACTGACAGACCGCTATTTTGACAAAAAAAAAGTGGATTTGTGCAGCTAAAAGTGAGTCAGGCTTGTTCTACAGATGTATTGATTAGTAATTTAATCTGGTTAATATTTAACTATCGTCTTAAAACAATTCAAAATCTTTTTTCCAATTCTACTGGCGATCACATTTAGCTACTGTCATGTCCCAAAGCTTCATAAGACGGAGCACATGTTTTCACTTTTGTCTCAAGATCAGAATGTTTAAATTGTCCGTCTGAGTAAACGTTTTATGTACAGGGCTTGTAGTAAAATAAAGGGCGACACGGTGGCGCAGCAATTAGCGCTCTAGCCTCATAGCAAGAAGGTCCCGGGTTCGACTCCCGGGCCACCTGGGCCTTTATGTGGAGTTTGCATGTTCTCCCTGTGTCTGCGTAGGTTTCCTCCTACAACTAAAAACATGTCCAATGTGTCTCCCCTCCCCAGGACTACAGATGGAAATTAGCTGTAAGCTACAATCTGGTACAAGCATCTCTGCCATTGTGCTTAATGGACAATGGGCCTCATTCATGAAAATCTTCGTAAAATCTGTGCGTAACTTTCACTTTAAGAAGCCGCTGCGAAAACTCTACGTGTGATTCACGACGGGTTCGTAACGAGCCAAATTCCTTCCTAACAGCCTTTACGCCATATTCACCAAACTACAGCTACGAACAGTTATTTACATAAAATGAATAATGCATACTTCCTTATATGGCAAAATGGGCCGGACACAGCGCGTCATTCACAAGATTTCTGCTGGAGCGGAGCTGGTAGGAAGCGCAGCTGCGGAGGAGGAAGAAAGGCAGCAGCGCTTTCGCTGAGTCAATACTTCAGCGTCTTTTAAAAATGTCCAAACTCACATGAACACACTCAGAGGAAACATGTTCAAGTCACAGATGTATTGAAATAACGCTGGGCTTTTGCCGTTTATATCGCGTTTCACGTCGCGGTAGAACGAGCGTGTGGGGGGGGCGGGGGAGGGAGGCAGAGGCTGTAACGGGGAGCGCTGACAGTGCACAGTCCGCTCTGGTCCTGGGGGACACAGGGTCCTGAGTCCCGTGGGGGTCAGAACACAGAGGCTCTGAGGCTGGGACAGGCTGCTGCAGGTTTATTAAAGGAGTCATTTTTAGCATGAGTGATGACTTTTTTGTTTCTAAAATTGTTTTACATATAATAATTTATAAAAATACATAACCTACAATCATGTAGGGATTAAAATTTTTGACTGAATTTTATAAGAAATAAAATTCTGAAACAGCTGATTTTTTGTTCTTACGAGTGCTCCTCAGTGTTCGTAGGATTTGTTCTTACAGACGAACATTTTCCGTTCAGAACAAATTTTGTGAATGCCAAAAATGTTCGTAAACAGCCCTTAAGAACAAATTTGTTCGTAAGAACGTGTCATGAATGAGGCCCATTGTCCTTAATAAACATTATATTTCACACAAACATCATCAGGGAAGCGTTTTAATGATATAGAAAGGTGAAAAGTGAATCAGATGTCCAGAATGGCAGATTCAGAGCGTGATTTATGCTTCTAAACTTGTGAAAAGGAAAGTCGGGCCACAAAAAGGTCTAATTTAATGCCACAGAAGCTAAATTTCTGGCTTCTTCCAATGAGATTCAATAGTAGTGTCACTGCCGTAATGACAACCGCAGCAAATTTAGTCATGTGGTGCCGGAGCTCAATAGTTTGTGGATGTCTCAAGTGATTTTATATGTATTTGATGCTTGTTTGAGGAATTGGACATCCTTCTTGAACAGATACTAGCCTATACATGCCAACATAAGAAAGTGTCTGTTGTTGTTTTTATTCCTCATCATTAACATACAACATTGTGCTTCTTCCTGGTGTGATGTTGAGCCCGTTTAAGTTGTATAATTGCTGCTGGTTTAGCCCTGGTATAGAAGCCGACACATTGAAACTCTGCTCCCGCTTCTATGAATAAGTGATGAAGAGTTGAAGCTGCTGTGCCAAGTTTGTGTCATAATGAAGCGACTCAAACGAGAGTAAAGTGTAACAGAAGAAGAGCAGGAGGTCAGTGTGTCCACGTCTGTACATACTTTCATCTAATCAACGTCTGATGAGCTCCAGGGAAAGACTCAAGCACACAGACCACAGCAAAGGCTTTGTTTGTGTGGGGTTTGCATGTTCTCTATGTGTCTGAGTAGATCATTAACGGTTCTTAATCTGTCCACTTCATAAACTATTCATACCATTACTTATAATTAGTTCACAAGGCACTACACACCAACTTTGTGTTTTTATCAACACCAGCTTGTGTGAAAACCAAAATAAGCCCTTATTTAACATCAAATAGCTGCTTAAACCAGCAAAGACAACCCTCAAGTTTCCTGAGATCAGCCCTGCTCACAGACTACAAACTGTGAGTAATCTGATGCTAATATAGTCAGTGTGAAACTTTGTAAATCCGGACAGGCTTCACTTTCTTTTCTCTCTCTCTGATTGGTGGATATGGCTAAACTCCAGCGGAGAAGAGATCAGCGTTGATCCATATTTTGTTCAGACGACAGTGACTGTACAGGTGATACATGTGAAACTGTCTTTTGCTGTCTTCATTTGGTGTGTGAATTATGGTAAACACCACTTTCCGAGTGAGAAATAGCACATGAATGCTTCCTCATGTTGTTATTACTACTGGGAGATCATTTTGATGAGACAAAGCTGTCATTTCTCCAGTCTGCTGGGCAGCGCATCAGTGCCTCCTGCGCTGACATAAAGAGAGTTTCAAGTCCTTGTGTCGTGTCTGCCCAGTGCTTAGCGTTGAAATTCCACCTTAGCTCTAATCAAATTCTAGCAAAAATGAGCATGTGGCAAAACGTTTGATCACAATTTTTTTGGAACTAGATCATGGTTTCAATTTTATCATGTATGTTGTCAATTTTCTTATTGATAATGAACAGTGTTGGGAGTAACTCATTGCAAAAGTAACTATTTACTGTAATATGTTCCTCTTGTCAGTAACTATAAGTGTAACTCATTATAAAAACGTTGACAATATACAGTATTACTAGTTACAATATGAATAACTCAAGTTACTTTCATATAGTTTAGTTGCTTTTATATTATATTGAATGTGACACTTTAGGATCAAAACATCACTAAAATACTGTCTGTGACTTAAAGTATGAGGTAAATGTGTTGTGACGTCACATTTCCATAAATGAATCAGTACCAAGTGTAAATGTAACAGGATTAGTGTTGCACAATGCTTTAACAAATGTGTGATTAAACCGAATAATAATATATTATGTATTACAATTTACAGTAACTTACCCAACACTGATAATGAGATATATCAAATCTGTTTTTCCTGCACACCTCACTGTAAACTGATAAAGTCACATATTAGGGCCCCACAAAAGAAGATTGCATCACAAATCACCAAAAGGCAGCAAAATCCAAAGAAGCGCATAAAGTTCATCTCTGAGTCTGCACTTTCATACTTAGAGTCGATTTTCACAAGAATCCATCCGACCGAGCCAGATTCTCCGTCTCTCGTCTGGTCACAAATCCATCTATTTTCATTTACAAACGCGAGTGACGTCAGCGGGCCAAGCTACGGGTCAGATCTGTGGAGAGATGACGCCGCTCACAGGAAGAATGCAAAGTTTACGAGGCTTTTGAGGAATAGAAATATGTGTAGCTTAAAACATAAACAAATATGAGCGAATACTAGCATAGAATTCAAGATCTTTCACTACAAAAGCTACATTCTACATCTTTAAACAGCCTGAGTATTGTATTTACAGATTCTTAAGACACAAACATGACTTGACTTTATGTGACGACTTTACGACTCGCTCTTAAACCCTCTCAGACCCTGAAAACGCTCTCGTCTGTGTCTGAAAAGCTGAGTTGCACTTTTGGAGGTCGAGCGTGGACAGAGTTAAACGACTTTTGAGTCCCGCGAGGGCTGCGCTTCGGGACGGCACCCAAAAATGTTTCAGGAAAATAGATTTAGGGAAAAGGAAAGCGTGGATTCTGCAAAAGTCAGTTTAATTATAGAGTGGGTTTGAAGAATGAAGCTGAAGAAGTATTTCCTCGTTTGTACCTGTTGCTGTTGCCTTTTAATAAAGTTCTTTCAGTTCATTAATGGGTTCTTAACATTTACTACAAAAAGTATGCATATAAGTAATTGCAAGCGAAGCGGCTGCATTCACAATACACTTTTAATTCAGATCAGGATTTGTTTGTCTGAATAGTTTGAATCGATTGAGTAACTGTGAACGGACAAATTAACTCTGGTCTGGTCGAAAATGTTAAAATCTGGTTCGGTTGAACAGGTCGGTCTCGGCTCGGTTAAATCGAACCCTGGAGCGGTTTGATTGTTTTGTGAAGAAAACGGGCCGAGAGAGAAACAAAACCAGGAAGTGAACACTGACGTCATCCACGCTGAGACACACGTGAGGCTCAGAATCAAAACAAACAGCCTGTGTGAGATCGATAACGAGACAAATAATACACAAAAACACATGAAAGTAACAGGAGAAGGACAGTGTATGATTCAGGTATAATTAATTATGATCACTGGTCTGTATTGACCCTATTTTGTCCCGCCTACTTTTCTAGGACGTGTACTTCCTGTTTAGCTGCATTCAGCCTGTAGATTTTAGTCGATGGGTTTATTTTAACTGTCATTATATTTAATTAAAATTGCCCCACAAGACAGACAAACAAACACGTTAGCTACCTTAACAGAGCTAAACAGGAAGTGCATTTCCAAGCCAAGTGGGCGAGACAAAATAGGGTCAATAGAAGGATATTTTTGGAGTAGAAACAAGTCGAAAAAGCACCGTTGTCAGCTAACTACAAGAGTTTATTACTGTCCAAAAACAAAAGTTATGCTGCTAAATCAACATTTGTGAATGAAATTCGACCCTACAACCCTCAAAAGTTACATTCAGGTGAAATTTTAGATGGAACCAACGTAACACTACACCTCACATTACTGCAGGGAAAATATCCTATACAGTATTCATCTAATATTTAGTTATACAGCTAAATGAGCAGAAGACAAACCTTTCAGAGCCAGATTTACTCAAATAGATGAACGTTTTGTTACGTTTCCATCTTTACTCCCCTCTCGTCTTCTGAAGTGAAAGTCCATGTTGTCTTTGCTCCGACATTTTGTCTGTCACTCACACTGGGCCGTTAATGTGAGAGAAGTTGTGGGATAGATCCATAAAAACAAAAATATAAAGTCCAGCAGTGTGTTTGTTTCTGATGGAGCCGTAGTCGCTGATGTAGCAGAGAAGCCGAGTGTCTTCTTTGCTGTTTGCGTAACGTGTTTCTGTCCCACAGCGCCTCTACAGACCAAAGTCAGATGCGTCTCTACTGAGCTGGCTTGATTGACAAAGTGTGTATTGTTAACAGAACCGGGACAGTTTAGACTTTGGTCCCCAATTAAGCCGAGTCCGGTTCAGTTTGTATTGTGAATGTAGCCTAATATATTATAAATAGCCTACTATAAAGGTCTAATATAAAATCAGATTGTTTTTGTGTGAATATGTTGTCATACACACTAACAGTAAATCACTTTCCATCACTGATTCCCTTCTTTAGTTCTGTTTAGTCTTGCTTAGCTTTGTCCCATTTCCCTCGTTCTTTTCTCTGAATATTTGATCTTTTGTCCAAATAGTTTACAAATCCTCAGCTCTGGTCTGGGTATTTTTAAAGGTTTCCCACTGGTCTTTGCCACATCCACCAAACCGCTGCAGACCGGGTTTTCCACCGTCACCACAGATCTGTCATTACTCTGCACTTGCTTCACTTTCCGGGATCGCCAAAACAAATCTCAAGATGTCTGCTACATTTTAGGTCAAAACAGTTGGCTTCTCTTTATCTGAAAGTTTTGAACAAATTTGGAAGTTAACAGATCTGGGATTGTAGTTGTGTGTTATATGTGAAGAGAAATAGTTTGAAAGAGACTGATGATGACCCGGCTGGACTCAAGACTTGGACTTGAACTGTTCACAGGTCTTTATGCTGTAGACAAAGTTAGCTACCTCAAAAAAATATTAACAAAATTCTACTTAAATGATCTAAAAGCATACACAAAGTCTGAGACAGACTGTTTTTTGCCTTTTCTGTAAGAATCTCTTCTGGACAAATGAAGGATTACGACTAATTTCTATTTCTAATTTGGCTCGTGGAAGTGTGCTGAGGTTAGTTATATTTTTTTTATTTTATTATGTGTGAAAAGACACCAAACCGGCATGTAATCTTCTAAACCAAGGGTTCCCAAAACAACCATGTCAGTGACTCGCGACCCCCACATTCAAATGAAACAGATGCTTGAAATGACTTCAAGTTGTAAATTTTATTTAAAAAAAGGGTTTAAATCTTATTTATTTTAGTTTGTTGTGTTTTTTGACTGTAATTAACTACAACATACTCCTTTCAATGTAAAATTTGCAAAATTACATCTTGAAATCATTTTGTGATCCCCAGAATTTGCTTCACGACCCCCGAGGGGTCCCAACCCTCACTTTGGGAACCACTGTTCTAAACCATGGTAATAAAAGACAATTTAATCATCATCTCTTCACAAATAAGCTTTTCAAATACAAAACAAAAAAGGTTTAGGCAACAATGACTTAATCATGATAATGATAATAATAATAATGCATTGTATTTATAAAATGCTTTTCATGGCACTAATATTTTTACATTCTTCATTCTCACTTGGTGATGATAAGCTGCTATTGTAGCCACAGCTGCCCTGGGGCAGACTGAGAGAGGCGAGGCTGCCATGTTGCACCATTGGCCCTCCGACAACCACCAAACATTCACTCTACCAGGTCCATACAAGGACACAGTCGTCCCACTGTGACACCTCAGAGTCTCCCATCCAAGTGCTGTCCAGGCCCAACCTGCTTAGCTCAGAGATCTGACATGATCAGACTTCACCAAGCAGGTATTGGTTAAGGAGGCTAGACTCAGCTAGTTTAAACAGACTGGACTTGTTCTACAGGTGGGAGGTGAAAAGCATCAGCTGCAGAACAACAAGATTACTCAAATATGAATCAATCCAAATACAACCTGCCTTCAGTAAACTAATGATGAGTGAACACTGTTGTAACATGGTTAAAAGCTCATTTAAATTGATAAAGCATAACATGTCTTTTTTATGACTCTGTTACTGTAAAGTGACTTACACTGACGGTAAACAACCTGGTTATAAACATGTTTAAATCAAGGCTCAAGGCCTTTCTGTTTGTCTGTGCAGATGAGGTTTTAACTGCACTCTTTATTTCCTTTAAAGTAAGTTTTATGATGATCATTTATATTTTTAATAAAGTTGTTTTGTAGTGTGGTTTTTATGTATTTTTCCCCGCCTTGTAAAGCACTTTGAATTGCTTTGTGTAAATAAATCTGTCTTGCCTAAATAAGTTTGGTCGTATTCCCTCAGCTCGTCACACCAAACCAGTGAAAATAATAATGGATGCTTCAACTTTCTAAAATTAACCCGAGAAAGCTGTGACTTTGGCCCATTGTGACCAGATTAGAAACTAGAGCTGCACCATTTGGGAGAGAAAGTTTATAAATGTGAAATTACACAATTTATTTTTTGAGGAGATGCGTCAAGTCTCAAGTCACTGTTTTTCAGGTCCAAGTCGAGTCCCCAAGTCTTAGTTTATTTTGTCAAGTCAAGTCTCAACTCAAGTCATCAAAATGGTGACTCAAGTCCACATCTCTGGTAAAAATACTATTAACAAATGTCATAATCATCAACACTTGTTTTGCGGCGACACACATTGTTTTTATTGATTGATTATTTTAATAACTTTTTACTGAAGGCTGATGTTGCTTTTTTGCTTTATTTCAAAGACTTGGTCGCTTGTTTCTCTGAAAATCTGGCAACACTGGTCAGCCTTTGACAGCTGGATTTAGCCATGAACTTTAAGTAAAACAAATGATTTTATTTACTCTAAAGGCAATAAGAAAATACACAATCTACAAGAATCGTGATAAATCTAAATTGTGATCCGTGATGTCAGTTTTTTTAATCACCCAGCCCTTATATAAAACTCTACATTTTCTCTACATCTTTATCTGTTTTTGCTAGAAATAAAAAATTACAGAACTCGCACAGCTTTCAAGACACAAGATTCATTTTCTACTGACTGAAAGCTAAACTTAGTCAGACAAACGAGGGAAAACCCAGTCAGTCACTGCATTGCATCACATTTTTGACTCTGGAAATCTCTTTTATAACAGTGTTTTCAGGTTTTGCATCGAGCAGCTCACAACAGGTCCTCCACAGTCTGTTTAAAAGTCACTGTGCACTTCAGTCTTTGTGGATCTATGAATATTACATGAGCCGAGCCGAACAAACACAATATAGGAGAGTTACAGCAGGTCATTAGATCTTATTCTTCTGTCGTGGTTTAGGCTGTTTAAGTTCAAGCTATATTGGGTTTAGATTCTGATTTAATAATGAAGTAACTCAGCAACAACAACAGGGAGCTTCATGTGTTTTTTTAATCCACTTTCAATGGAAGGACTGTAGGGCTGTACTCGATGTATCGGTATCGGGATATATCGTGACAAGCTTGTTGGCAATACGCGTATCGTAACAGGGAGGTGTATCGGGATATGTATCGGGATGCTTAAACTCATTATAAATTTTATATTCATAATCCTGTACTGCTGCTTTAAGGCTGAAACTTGAGCAGAAAAGTGACTTATTCATAGAACACTTGTCCTTGAATTAAAAGAAGTGTTAAAATACAATTCTTCTGCACATTTTGTTATTCTACATAATCAACGTTACATTCTTAGCATTTGTTTTAACTCTTTCACTGCCAGCCCTATTCTCACTTTGACCCCCCTTCCCTGCCAGGAGTTTTTGCTAATTTTAAGCAATATTCACAGCTCCACAAAAAACCTTGTGCAACTGGAATTATGACATGTTGTTCATCAAATGAGACCTACAAGTGTCTACTTTCATTTAAAAAAATAAATGTTACTCTACATTATTCCGTTCTCTTTTTATAGGCATTTGAAATTCGTTGTTTTCATTAGATTTCAGTGTTTGACGAGAAGCTTTTGAGAAAACGTCCTTTTTCTAAATCAAACTTCATGTCAGTGTTATTTTTGTCTGTTCTACTTTTTGGTGAAAGAATATGAGCCACTACAATGAAATAATGTATTTAGGATAAAAATACGAGCTTCACGTGATTAAAACAATGAGGACGAGTATCTTTTTCATCTTTAAACCAACAAAAGCTGTGTTACAGACGAGGAGACATCACAGGACTTTTTCTACTTTCTGATGCAGATTCTACAGATTCAGACGCTTTCACAGTGCAAAGATTATAACCCTTCAAACATGAAGAAATACAGTAGTTTTACTCACTTATGGATCGCTCACACAGGAGAAAGTTTAGTTTTTCTCCTCCAGACTCGCTGCATGACTCGTTCTCCTCAGAATCCTAGTCCAGTAGGATCGTCTTTTCTTAATTTTAAAGATCAAATATCTGCTCTAAACTTACTCAACAATGTTTTTAGTCCAAGATGTGTTGCCTGTAATCTGTTTGAAAAGAAACACGATCCTTTAGAGGCGAATGATCATGTAAACACAGCCAACTGCGCTGCATTACGTAAACAGGAAAGACGTGCATTTCCGGGTCCTGGGCTTTCCTCTGCGGCCTTGTGCTAATAGTCGTGTTCAAGAGGTTCAAGATGGTCAAGGCGGTGCAGTCGGCTCGAGGCGTTAAGGGGGGTCGGGTCTGACGACAGTACTGTCCTTAGCGCTGATTGATCTCTTGCGCTGTCATCTGACCCGACCCCCTTAATGCCTCGAGCCGACTGCACCGCCTTGACCATCTTGAACACACCTAATGTGATACTGCACTCCGGTGGTGAATATATGAAAGTGCAACATGATTGCTAAATGCTGATGCACCGGACACGTGCGTCAGAGAACCCTCTATCGCCGCATATAATAAAAAGCTTATGACGACAATTGTCGTCATTGGCAGGGAAAGAGTTAAGGTAGGCTATACTCAAAAAACTTGTTTAAACATTTTTACAGGTAGTATACGATTATTTTTATAGTTTTTATGCATTTTGTCATTTTGGTCGGTAAAATATTTTGATATGTATTGGGATATATATGTACCGGGATACATATTGTATCGGAAAGTTCTTGGCAATACCCGACCCTAGTAGACTGTAAGGGCATGTTCGTGTCGTCACATGTTGATCACGTGACTACATCAACTGATATAGGTTTTTCTTTGGCCGATACCGATATTTCAAAATTTGTCAGTCGATGTCGATATCAATGACCTACTTTCAAGGCAGATTTCTGAAGCAGGTTTTCTTCTTTTACTTTAAAAACAAAGCTGTGGACAGATATTAACACAAAAAAACTTCTACCTAAATGATTATTCACCACATTATTCACACAATGTAATGACGCTCGATTGTATTTCATAGCGTCATGAAGACACTCATATTGTTCATTATGACGAAGAAACAAGCACTAAAGCTCGTGCTGCAGTGCAGACATAAACTTAAAAATAAAGAATAAAACTTAGAGAAATGTTCATGATAAAATCAAAGTTTTAGGAATGAAGAGAGATAAAAGAAGTCTTAATGTTTCTCTCCAAACAAACTCGAACTCATCTGATTACAGTGAGTGTGACTTTACTCAGAGGAAAAGCCCAAACAAATGCCTGATCAGATATTGGACAGAATTGAGGCCGATATACAAAATATCGACCCCAAAATACAGTATATCTGTCTATCTCTACATGTGACACTTTGAAAAACATTTAAAACGTAATTGACGGCAAGCTGAACAAACACAAAAAAGGACTATGATTGTATATTGTTGTGTGGGTTGGTGTGCTCACAGGTTTGATCAGAGCAATCCAAAGAGCTTCTATCGTGTTCCTTTAAGCCCACATCAAGACAAAAAAAACAAAAAAAACCAATGGGAACTAGTTTTGATTCTGCCAACCAATCAGCGGACAAGCCCATACTGTATTTTGACATTTTTGACGTCACGTTAGCTAATTTTCTTCAATCTTGAATCAAATAATAAATTAGTAAGTTTAATGCAAAGAAACAGCAACAATCGCAGACACACATGGGTTTGTTTATTTATATATATATATAATATATATATACATTAGACAAACAGATGTCTTCCAAAGTGCTTCACACAGTAACCACCCTTCACTCGGTGACAGCAGCAGCTCTGCAGAAACAAGTCGCCTAAACACCTGGTGCCTCAACCTCTGACCACCACCTGCATGTTATTTGTTGGTGGGGAAACCGGAGTGCCCGGAGCAAGCCACACAGACACAGGGAGACACAGGGAGAAAGACTAGAGCCGTGCAGGAGTCGAACCCCCAAACTTCTATTTCCTGGACTACAAAAAGCAGCAACACACAACAGACTCTCAATACAACAAGACAACACTTTCAGGCCTCATAAATGTAAATCTTCATACACTGACCATCTCCACTTTGGGATCCCAGGCTCCAGAACCAATAAAAAATGTGTCGTAAAGCACACATGACAGTCATGAGTTTCCCACATCAGAAATTAGTTAGAGCTCTTTCTACTGGCTTCCAATCTTCAAGCTCTAAGCTGTGCAAATGCTGCAGAAAGGGTCAAAGCTAGTCTGGTTGCTTTATAGAGTTAAAACAGTGCAGAAGATCTCAGAAATCTGTTTATAAAATCACAGATCAGGGACATTCAGAATAGAGTTTTCTGAAGCTCAGAGGAGAAAGAATTTGTCTGGAAATGCCAGACGATATAGGTAGGTAAGTTAGCCAATCAGGGACATGCCTCGTCTCTTGTATGAAAACCAACATAGCTGTTACGTTGAGAAAAAAAAAATTTGAAAAGTTGTTATGTGGAACTGAAAAACATTGAGACTTTTTTCCAGAATCAATGACCAAAGCAAAAAAGGTGAGTGAAGTTAGATTTTGGTCAAAATGATACACAACTAATCAGCTTCTTTGTTTCATCTGCGTCACACAAATAAACTAATCTCTGGCTCGTTGTGAAGTTTGATCTGAGGGGCAGTTTATACGACAACGAGTTTTCACGAATCCGTGACGTTTCTATGTCAGATTGGCTTCTCTTTTACACGACAACGAGCTAGCTACGTGTTCATTGAATCGGCGATTCAAGAGGTAGTTTCACCGCGGAGGTTCAGTGGATACACCGCAGTGTAAACAGGAAAACAGTTGTCGTGACGATGAAGACGGTTACGTTACTGATATGGACGCGCAGTAGCCGCTACTTTAACACCGGCGTAAAAGAAGACTGCCCCAGTCACCAAAAATGTCCCTTTAAACCAAAGCACATTCATTCTCATAAAGTAAAGCCAACAATGTCCAGCTTTCTTACCTGCGTATTGCAGAGGAGGAGACACAAAACTAATCCAACGCCTCTCAGGGTGTTGATTCAATGAGTCCATTCAAATTCGTCTGCGGCACGCCCCGGACAGGGGCGCGCCGCAGACACCCGGTAAAAGCGAGCCGTCTTCTCCGTGTTGTGTCCAGCTCTCGGCGATCTGCGTCTTTCCTGCGCACTGGTCCTCGAACCTCCGTGTTTGTTTCCAGCGATCACCCTTTTTGCTCACGCGCTGGTCATTGCTGCTTCCTTGTCATTTTATTGATCTGAAGAACTTGTAAACCTGTCAATGCTCGTGTTATCATGGCTGCGTGGGTTCACGGTAAGGTCATCTGGAGTCCTAGCACAATACCGCCACCTTCTGACGTGGCATAAGAACTACAGCATTTTTGGTCTATTGTGTTTCCATGTAAAGGAAGATTAGCTCGCCATGACACCATATAAACTGTGAGCACAAAACGTTACGATAGTGACGGTTTTCTGGGGAACGTTGTCTTGTAAACTAGGCCTGAAACGCAGGACGAGGGAAGTGGACCCACTTTTCCTGAAGCGTGAGCTCTGTGCCGCAGGCAAAGACAGAAATCTATCTCACAGACACGACTCCAGCTGTGCTTGTGATGAAGAAGTGGCCAATTTACCCACCTCCTTCTCCAAAGCCTCGTTAACACTGAGTCAAAGCATCCAGTTTACCTTTAAAATTAATTGTGTGTCTGTCAAGGATGTTTTCAAAGCATCTGACGCCAAAAAGCTGGACATTGCTGCCACAATCAACACAGGAGCTTGTCTGGCGAAGGTTCAGAGAGAAGCTTGGATTGTCAGGTAAGACGCCGCTGAGTCCATCACTTCTGTTGTCAGTCTTTGCAGCTGCACAAATACCACTCACTCAAACTAATCTGTACTACGACACTATGACACTGAAGCTTGGACACTGTCAGTCTACTCATCAGTTTTTTCATGGTTTGAGTGAAAGACAGCCGAGTATAACCAAGCAGCAAAATGAAAGATGAAGAAATAGTTTGGTCATAAGTTGTTTAAGTATGTATGTTTTTCTATTCATCTCCTGCCTTGTTTTCTAATGAGAAGGTGTGGTGTGATGTATGTCCAGCCTAAATCTTATTTATATTGTAGTATTTCAGGACGGTCGTTTATCTCAACAGTTAATATAGGCTTTGTAAGTTTTACGGCTGCAACGTGACCTGAAACTGCTTCACCTGTTGTGTGAACGCACCAGACACTTTCTCACACAAACTGGGTTATTTATTAAAAGACACGGTGTGTGCAGAATTGACTTTTTAAAGTGTTTAATCCTGTTCTATCACAAACACAGCTGGAGTTCAGAATGTGAGAGACTTT
This sequence comes from Mugilogobius chulae, assembly GCA_038363315.1. Lineage (NCBI taxonomy): Eukaryota > Metazoa > Chordata > Actinopteri > Gobiiformes > Gobiidae > Mugilogobius > Mugilogobius chulae. Next base: position 17,643,798 of record CM076406.1, on the reverse strand, counting down.
TATTTCACCTCTTCATCCGTTTTATCCAGGGTCGGGTCACAGAGGCAACAGTCTGAGCTAAGGCTGTAGTCCTTTACTCGTTAAGATGAGTCAAAGTTATGTTAGTCAACTGATTCTTTTAGTTAGATTATAAGAATTTATATTGAACAGCAACAAAAATGATTAAATTAGATCTGGGTCCAAACCATCGGTCTAAGCTGCCTTTTTTATACTGTACATAAATAGTGTTCTCTATTCATTTTCTGTATAAATTGTTTTTGCACAAAATCTATAGGATTTTTTTGTGTGTTTGAACATAGTTTGGGTCAGTCACATGATCACAACAAAATACTTCTTAGCTCAGAGCTTTAGCCACGCTCTTTTTTTAGTAGATTAATTGACCGATGGACATGTCGTTAGTCGACCAGGAATTACTTTGGTCAAGTACAGCTCGACATCCGAAACAGACGCTGAAGCCACGTCAACTGGCTCCTCTCAACGAGAAGGAGCAGTGGCTCTACTCCGAGTTCCTCCAGTATAACTGAGCTCCTCACTCTATCTCTGACCCCTGCCGTACACTGAGTCCGAGTTCGGTGCGAGGCAGGACTCGCACGACTCTCGCAAGACTTAGAAAGAGCTTAAAACCAATGTGCCCTTGTACACAGACCTCTGAGCAGTGCGAGCGTATATCCAAGAGTCGCGCAAGTGTGCAGAAAGAATCCGTAGATTCAATTTTTGTCGGAGGTTGCAGTGGTCTGATGCAACTTTCAAGTCATAAGCATTCTTGGGGTACTCCACGTGAATCCACGCGGCTTTGGGCAATAACGGACCGCAGTTGGCTGGAGCAGGTGTACAAGGCACTTTGCAAGAAACACGGATACGTCTCGGACCAAACTTGCCTCGCAGTCTGTGTACGGGAGGCGTAAGCGAGCATCCAGCCACCCTGCAGAGGAAACTGATGTAGTCCACTTGTATCATAGGTGAGGGTTGGAACGTAGGCTGACGGTAAATCGAGAGCTTTGCCTTTCAACTCAGCTTCTTCTTCACCACAACAGCGATCGCATCACTGCTGACGCTGCACCGATGCATCTGTCAATCTCACGCTCCATCCTTCCCTCACTCAATGAACAAGACCCAAAGATACTTAAACTCCTCCACAAAGACTCTCCTCCTACCTGAAAGGGACAAGCCATCTTTTTCCAGTCAAAACCATGAGGAGCTGATTTTCATTCCAACACACTTGGCTGCAGGAAAACACTGTTTCTGAATGTCCCACTTTGTGATGTCATAGATAGACCTCTGAGATCTTCTGCTTTGTTTTTAAATCCATAAATCATCCAGACTCATTCGGAGACTCATTTCTACAGCACATTAGAGAAGATCAGTTTAATAATTTCCCCCAACTGAGTCATTGCTCAAGCCTTTTCCTGCAGATTAGCTTCGAATATAACAGAAGCAAATTAATACGTTTTTGGGCATGTTTTTGATATCGTAACATACACACACACAAGACCTTTAATTTTGACACAAAACAGCTCAGAATCAAACCCAAATTAAACTACGACTAAAACAACCGTAACACCAAGAATACATCAGCATTTTCTACGTTCAGGATCGTAAAAAGTGCACATTTCTCACGCGGCGGCAGACTGTTGCACACCTTACTCCTTCTGTCAACACAAAATCCCGCCTGAGTGATGGAAAATGTCATTACGGCAGCCTCGTTACTGACCACACATTACAGCGAGCATAAATAATCAATGAACGAGCCAATTAGGAGCGTGCAGGCATCTTTTTTCTCACAACGTAAAAACGACCGGCGGCACGTTTTTTTAGCCGTTAACGTTTTTAGCCGTTTTTTTTACGCTCCGAAGTCAACGAAGCGTACGTAACTGACGCCGCGGGAGGAAAACGGTAAAGTTAGCGTCGTTTTTAGTTGTAATAAAGCGAGTTTCTTACCGTTAAGTGTCCGCGGAGGAGCTCTGCATCAAACTATTCCACTCCCACTCGAAAGCTGCGTCCTCTTTCTCTCTCTCTCCTCTTTCTTCTCTCTCTTTTGACGCACGCTTACGCACTCGCCCACCACACCGCTAAAAAGTGACAGAACAAGAACGAGGCTCCGAGAAAATAAGGTGTTTGAAGAGAAGCTAGCGGGTTATGCTGAATATGTGTTGGTAAATGTATTTGATGGACGTTCGTATTGCAAAAACGTCAGAAAGTTGCCACTTAGCTGTTTGTAGAAAGTGCAAATATTTGTTAACTTAGCAGAAATGACAAATCAAGAAGAAAAAATTGACTAAGGCTGATTTATTTTGGTTGCATATTAAAATACTGCTGAGAATCATCATCATTATTTTGCTAGTGCTGCTAAAACAAAACAAGTTGTAATTTACATAAATAACTTCAATCTCGTAGAAGCAGATATATAAGAAACTAAATTAGTAAATTCATTTGCAGTGTTGCGTCAAATATGTCAAATAATAAAACTATTTGTTCCAAAAAGCAGGAAGTCAAGTGCACTAATTGTTTTTAGCTTTCATTAGCATAGCAAACAACTCTGCTATGCTAATGAAGCATAGCAGAGTTGTGAAAAAGTGCTTTTCACAACTTCTCAAGTTGTGAAAAGCACTTTTAAACTTATGGTGCACCGTAGCAGAGTGGTTAGAGCTTTGGCTTCCCAAAACAAAGAGATTGTAGGTTCGACTCCTGGGTCAGACCATATCAACATCTCACAATCTCTCTTGATGGAGTTTGCTTGTTTGTTTTTCTGTTTTGTTATCACTATTGACTTGATTTTCTCTTTTTACATGTCAGTTACAAACCCAGTGCTCAGTAGACTTGTGGTTGAATTTGTATCAAAATTAAGTTTATTTTTGTCCTGTTTTAGCTGTTTATTGAACTCTTACAAGAGAAAATGTCCTTTCTCTCCATTAAGGGTGGGTTTTCACTCAGCACTCACATTGAGAATGATGTCATGTCACCTGCATCACAGCATTTGTGATGTCACCTCTATTAAAGGGGCACTATGTAAGAAAAACAAACAAACAAAGTGATTTCCACTTATGAACACAACAGAGGGAGCCTTTCACATGCATTTTGCCTATTAAGCATGATGTCATCTAGCGTCAATAATCCATTCCGGCCATAATAAAACATTTCAAATAAGTATAAATGTATCACAATTGATGTGGATTGGTTAACAGTGCTCTCTTAAGTATTCATGTTGTTAAAGAATAAATATGATTTAAATGTTTGTGGACTATATGTGATAATTAAAATTCCTCTCAATCTTACACAGTGCCCTTTAAAGACATCCTATCTTAACCAATTCAGACTCCAGACCTAAACTAACATGGGAAAACTTTTGTAACTTCAGACCAGAACTTACCCGTTAAACCCAAAGAAAAGTCTCCACGTGGCTTCAACCAAAATACAGATAAAAGAGTCTTTTTTGACCTTTTTACAGCGTCAAAAAGAGACGTTGTATAATATAAGAGTGTAGCTATGCTCCTGCTCTTAACATGTCGTAGTATCTGCATTTCTCTGAGACCAAAGTTGCACACACTGACAGTTTTCCTGAGGGTTTAAACTCAATGCTATAGTGTAACAAGATTTGTCAGACCTCAACGTCTGTTCCTTTTATGTGGATTTTGTCCATATATTTACAATGTGGTTGCTAGGTCACCCTGTAGTTCCCACGTTTTGGACGAAGCATCGACTCCAATATTTAAAGATCCACTGTTTCCCGGTTAACTTCTGCTCATAGTCTACACATAAGATCTCTTCTCTTTATAACTCTGCGTGCACTGAATGAAAAAGAGAACTTTTCATGTGAAACTCGTCAGTGTATTCTTGTTTCTTAGAAATGAACGATATTCTATTCATGGAAACAGTACTGTAGTGCATTTACATATTTCACCAAATTAATCAAAAGGTTAGACAAAAAAATGTATAATACAGTATATCAGAAAGGCATACTCTTTGTGTCTGTAAACCCTGCTGTAAAACTAGTGAACGCTCAACAGAAAAACATATTCCCGTGCTGTAATTGTATTATGTAACTTTAAATCCAGCAGAGGTGCAGAAGGAGCAATTACTTTTATTTTTCTGTTTTGCTGATCTGCTGGGAAATACGTCTTATTCGAGTCATTCATCTTCCAAAAGAGGAGCGAGAAACATCTATTATAACACTAATCCCTAAAGATACTTAACCCCAGGACGATTTAGCTACAAACTCATGTCCAGAATTTTAACAGCTGACTGTGTTTGTAGCTGCATGAAACAGAAATGAAAATATATGATACAAAGTGCTTTATATCTACAGTAAATATCTGCAAAGTACAAACAGACAGACTGATAAAGATGTAATTATGTGATGTAATTAGTGAGGAAACAGGTGATGCATTCTTCCTTCTCTGGTTTCTGATAAATGTTCTCTTATCTGTCTAACTATGACACATTTTCAACAGGATTCTTTCTAAGTATTGCTTTGTAACAGGTTGTAGTGGACTCATGCGTCATTGGGCTTTGAAAGTACCGAGAACCAGGAACACGTCTACTCTGTTTCATTCAAGAGGCTGAAAACATTCACCTGCCGCACTCACGCTGCCTAAAAAAGATCCACAAGGAGTTTCATAACGTCAGCAGTCGAGCTCATAGAATTTGTGGGGTTTTTGTCCTGCTTAAGAGTCTTGCAGCACTGGTTTGCTGTGTTGTGCTAGTTCATAGGCTAGTGCAGTGGTTCCCAAAAGGTTAGTGCTACATAGTCTGATCCGGAAGGACAGAAGTGAGTAAATTTTGTTGAGTTTTATTTTTTATCTTAACATTTACCCAAACATTTTTCCTAAACTTGCCCATTCTCTTAAACCTAATAATTGTTCCTCCAGACTTGACTATATAGCATTCACCTTCCTAAGTGGGGGTTGGGAGCCCTCGGGAGGTCGCGCAGCAAAATCTGGGGTCGCAAGGTGATTTTATAACTTGAAATTTCCAATGACATACATTTTATTAACCTGTTGGGGTCGCAAGTTGATTGCGTCGTTATTTTGTAAGTCCCAGTCTGAAAACGTTTTTGGAACCACTGGGCTAGTGTCCTGAAAGTTCATATGTTTTTTTGGGAGCTGTCTTATTGCAGTGTTATCCCCCATGTGAAGCTCTCCTCCGCGAGAGGATTGCTCCAACACCAGAGCTGAGAGAGACAAGAGCTTGGATATATCATGTAGACAGTCAATACATAGCTCTTTTGCAGAGAGCTGGAGCGTCCAGTGTGTTTTGAGAGTTAGAAGAGCTGTAATTGCAGCCATTGGCAAACTTTAAGAAAGTCTCGCTGCAGGCTTGTATCGCCCACATCTCTCCACAGACCTCTTGTCACAGACCAGAATCACCTCTTTGTCCATTCACACGGAAAAGACCATTTTTAGTCACTTCTCGCACTTGGCTTTGCTAGCTAATGTGTATAATTTTCAACATTAACACATCAAAGACTGCAATTGTAACTGTATTTATAATGCACTTTAAAAACAACAAAGTAGACCAAAGTGCTACAGGAAAAAATTGATTAAAACAACAATAAAACGACAATAATAACAGTAAGATGACAGCAAAAAAAAGACATTAGCTCAAACTCTGTCGAAAGTTAAGAAGAGACATAAAAACAGGCACAGAAGGAGCCTGTCTAATGTGCAAAGTCAACTCATTCTAAAGTTTAGGTGCAGCTACTGCAAAGGCCCAGTCCCCTCTGAGCTTCCAATTGGTCTTTGGCACGCTTAAGCGGAGCTGGTCTGCTGACCTTTAAGACCACACAGGGCTTTAAGGACAGAGAAGCTCAGAGAGAGATACAGCGAGTAAAACAAGTAAGATTAGGTTACGATTTAGGCCTGGGGTGAGATCGTTAGATGGTAATTTGGGTAAATTTACAGCTTTGTGAAAAGCTGAGAGTGGCCTTATATATGGGCGTCCGGTCTGAACGGTTGACGCCATTCTTCTGCTGGCCTTGCAGTCAACGTCAGTGGTAGTGGATGAAGGTAAGGTTTGCAGGCTGCTCCAGACCGCNACTTTTAGAAGAGCTAAACCAATGTGCCTTGTACACAGACCTCTGAGCAGTGCGAGCGTATATCCAAGAGTCGCGCAAGTGTGCGGAAAGAATCCGTAGATTCAATTTTTGTCGGAGGTTGCAGTGGTCTGATGCAACTTTCAAGTCATAAGCATTCTTGGGGTAATCCACGTGAATCCACGCGGCTTTGGCAATAACAGACCGCAGTTGGCTGGAGCAGGTGTACAAGGCACTTTGCAAGAAACACGGATACGTCTCGGACCAAACTCACCTCGCAATCTGTGTACGGGAGGCGTAAGCGAGCATCCAGCCACCCTGCAGAGGAAACTCATGTAGTCCACTTGTATCATAGGTGGAGGTTGGAACGTAGGCTGACGGTAAATCGAGAGCTTTGCCTTTCAACTCAGCTCCTTCTTCACCAAAAACAGTTCGATACAGCGATCGCATCACTGCTGACGCTGCACCGATGCATCTGTCAATCTCACGCTCCATCCTTCCCTCACTCATGAACAAGACCCAGAGATACTTGAAATCCTCCACAAAGACTCTCCTCCACCTGGAGAGGACAAACCACCTTTTTCCAGTCAAAACCATGAGGAGCTGATTTTCATCCAGACACAACTCACTCGGCTGCAGGTAAACACTGTTCTGAATGTCACCACTTTTGTGATGTCATAGATAGACCTCTGAGATCTTCTGCTTTGTTTTTAAATCCATAAATCACCCAGACTCATTCGGAGACTCATTTCTACAGCACATCAAGGAAGATCAGTTTAATAATTTCCCCCGACTGAGTCATTCCCTTGCAGCTAGCTCATATAAAAAATAAAACACAATGCGGCGCACATTAATACCTTATCTCAAACACCCATCTGGTTCTGGGGTTTGGGGGGCGTCAGTCAAACATGTCGTTGAGTCTTGTACTGTAGATGACTCTTCTGTAAAGTTAAATACCACAACAGGTTGAAAACATCAGCCTATAACACTAAGTATGACTTTTGCTTTAATCTTTCGACAAAACAAAACAATCGACATGACAGAATCAACCCAAATTAAACTACGACTAAACAACCGTCAAACACCAAGAATACATCAGCATTTTCTACGTTCAGGATCGTAAAAAGTGCACATTTCTCACGCGGCGGCAGACTGTTGCACACCTTACTCCTTCTGTCAACACAAAATCCCGCCTGAGTGATGGAAAATGTCATTACGGCAGCCTCGTTACTGACCACACATTACAGCGAGCATAAATAATCAATGAACGAGCCAATTAGGAGCGTGCAGGCATCTTTTTTCTCACAACGTAAAAACGACCGGCGGCACGTTTTTTTAGCCGTTAACGTTTTTAGCCGTTTTTTTTACGCTCCGAAGTCAACGAAGCGTACGTAACTGACGCCGCGGGAGGAAAACGGTAAAGTTAGCGTCGTTTTTAGTTGTAATAAAGCGGTTTCTTACCGTTAAGTGTCCGCGGAGGAGCTCTGCATCAAACTATTCCACTCCCACTCGAAAGCTGCGTCTCTTTCTCTCTCTCTCCTCTTTCTCTCTCTTTTGACGCACGCTTACGCACTCGCCCACCGCACCGCTAAAAAGTGACAGAACAAGAACGAGGCTCCGAGAAAATAAGGTGTTTGAAGAGAAGCTAGCAGGGTTATGCTGAATATGTGTTGGTAAATGTATTTGATGGACGTTCGTATTGCAAACACGTCAGAAAGTTGCCACTTAGCGTTTGTAGAAAGTGCAAATAGCAGAAATGACAAAAATAAGAAAAGAAATTGACCAAGATGATTTATTTTGGTTGCATATTAAAATACTGCTGAGAATCATCATTATTTGCTAATGTTGTTGGACAAAACAACAAAGCAATAGGCCTAATTTACATAACTTCAATCTCGCAGAAGCATGATATATAAGCCCAAATAAATTAGTGAATTAATTTGCAGTGTCGTGTCAAATATTAAATCAATTTGTTCCCCAAAAAGCCAGAAGTCAAGTGCACTTGTTTAGTTTTCCTTAGTATAGAGTCAACTCTGCTATGCCTCTAGCAAGTTGTGAAAAGTGCTTTTAAACTCTCATGTTGTGAATAATTGTGAGGCAGAGAGATGGCTTCCACAAAGAGAGTAGGTTCGACTCAACATATCAACATTCACAATTCTTTTTTTTTTTTTTTCTGTTTTCCCGTTATCGCGGGTGACTGATTTTCTCTTTTTACTATGTCCTTAGGCGGGGGAACACCCAGTGCTCAGTGGCTACTCGTCGTACATTGTTATCCCAATTAATTTATTTGCATGTTTTTAGAGTGGGAGGAACCTTACAAGAGAAAATGTCCTTTCTCGATGACAGGGGGGTTTTCACTCAGCACTCACAGAGAATGATCGTGATGATGCATCACAGCATATGGTGTCACCCGGGAGTAAGAACAAACACGACCTCCACTTAATGAACCAGAGCCTTTCACAGCATTTGCTATTAAGCGTGTCACCCCACCAAACCATCATATTTTCATGGAATGCATTTAAATAAGGATTTTGTATCAACAAGGATGCGCGACCCCACCTGTTAGAAAGTGCCGTTTCATAGTTGTAAAGAAAATAATTTAAATGTTCCAATGTGGACTATATGTGATAAACAAAAGTTTGCTCTCAAATCAACATTTTGAATGAAATCCTACCCTACCAATTCAGACTCCAGAAAAAACATGCGAGAAAAACTTTTGTAACTTCAGAGCTTCAGGAGACAAAGACGTCTCCAGATCTTCAACCTGATCCAAAAGCAGTCTCTTTTGACCCTTTTTACGTTGAGACGTTGTATAATAAAGAAGCTTGCTCCCCATTAACCAGTCGGAGTATCTGCTTTCTGCATACAACTGACAGGAGTTTAAACTCAATGTATAGTGTAACAAGATTTGTCAGACCTCAACGTCTGTTCCTTTTATGTGGATTTTGTCCAATATTTACAATGTGGTTGCTACGTAACTCTGTAGTTCCACGTTTTGGACGAAGCATCGACTCCAATATTTAAAGATCCCACTGTTTCCCGGGTTAACTTCTGCTCATGTCTACACATAAGATCTCTTCTCTTTATAACTCTGCGTGCACTGAATGAAAAAGAGAACTTTCATGTGAAACTCGTCAGTGTATTCTTGTTCTTAGAAATGAAGATTGTTCTATTCATGGAAAACAGTACAGTGCATTTACATATTTCACCAAATTAATTAAAATTAGACAAAACATAATACAGTATATCAAATTAGGCATGTCTTTTGTCTGTAAACCCTGCTGTAAAACTAGTGAACGCTCAACAGAAAAACATATTCCCGTGCTGTAATTGTATTATGTAACAGTAAATCCAGCAGAGGTGCAGAAGGAGCAATTACTTTTATTTTTCTGTTTTGCTGATCTGCTGGGAAATACGTCTTATTCGAGTCATTCATCTTCCAAAAGAGGAGCGAGAAACATCTATTATAACACTAAATCCCTAAAGATACTTAACCCCAGGACGATTTAGCAGCTACAAACTCATGTCCAGGAATTTTAACAGCTGACTGTGTTTGTAGCTGCATGAAACAGAAATGAAAATATATGATACAAAGTGCTTTATATCTACAGTAAATATCTGCAAAGTACAAACAGACAGACTGATAAAGATGTAATTATGTGATGTAATTAGTGAGGAAACAGGTGATGCATTCTTCCTTCTCTGGTTTCTGATAAATGTTCTCTTATCTGTCTAACTATGACACATTTTCAACAGGTATTCTTTCTAAGTATTGTTTGTAACAGGTTGTAGTGGACTCATGCGTCATTGGGCTTTGAAAGTACCGAGAACCAGGAACACGTCTACTCTCTTTCATTCAAGAGGCTGAAAACATTCACCTGCCGCACTCACGCTGCCTAAAAAAAGATCCACAAGGAGTTTCATAATGTCAGCAGTCGAGCTCATAGAATTTGTGTTTTTTTGCTTAAGAGTCTTGCAGCACTGGTTTGCTGTGTTGTGCTAGTTCATAGGCTAGTGCAGTGGTTCCCAAAAGGTTAGTGCTACATAGTCTGATCCGGAAGGACAGAAGTGAGTAAATTTTGTTGAGTTTTATTTTTTATCTTAACATTTACCCAAACATTTTTCCTAAACTTGCCCATTCTCTTAAACCTAATAATGTTCCTCCAGACTTGACTATATAGCATTCACCTTCCTAAGTGGGGGTTGGGAGCCCTCGGGAGGTCGCGCAGCAAAATCTGGGGGTCGCAAGGTGATTTTATAACTTGAAATTTCCAATGACATACATTTTATTAACCTGTTGGGTCGCAAGTTGATTGCGTCGTTATTTTGTAAGTCCCAGTCTGAAACGTTTTTGGAACCACTGGGCTAGTGTCCTGAAAGTTCATATGTTTTTGGGGAGCTGTCTTATTGCAGTGTTATCCCCCATGTGAGCTCTCCTCCGCGAGAGGATTGCTCCAACCACAGAGCTGAGAGAGACAAGAGCTTGGATATCATGTAGACAGTCAATACATAGCTCTTTTGCAGAGAGCTGGAGCGTCCAGTGTGTTTTGAGAGTTAGAAGAGCTGTAATTGCAGCCATTGGCAAACTTTAAGAAAGTCTCGCTGCAGGCTTGTATCGCCCACATCTCTCCACAGACCTCTTGTCACAGACCAGAATCACCTCTTTGTCCATTCACACCGGAAGACCATTTTTAGTCACTTCTCGCACTTGGCTTTGCTAGCTAATGTGTATAATTTTCAACATTAACACATCAAGACTGCAATTGTAACTGTATTTATAATGCACTTTAAAAACAACAAAGTAGACCAAAGTGCTACAGGAAAAAATTGATTAAAACAACAATAAAACGACAATAATAACAGTAAGATGACAGCAAAAAAAGACATTAGCTCAAACTCTGTCGAAAGTTAAGAAGAGACATAAAACAGGCACAGAAGGAGCCTGTCTAATGTGCAAAGTCAACTCATTCTAAAGTTTAGGTGCAGCTACTGCAAAGGCCCAGTCCCCTCTGAGCTTCCAATTGGTCTTTGGCACGCTTAAGCGGAGCTGGTCTGCTGACCTTTAAGACCACACAGGGCTTTAAGGACAGAGAAGCTCAGAGAGATACAGCGAGTAAAACAAGTAAGATTAGGTTACGATTAGGCCTGGGGTGAGATCGTTAGATGGTAATTTGGGTAAATTTACAGCTTTGTGAAAAGCTGAGAGTGGCCTATAATGGGCGTCCGGTCTGTACGGTGAGCCTTCTCTGGTCTGCAGCAAGAAGTGGGTGGATGAAGGAGGTTTGCAGCCAGACGCCTCTCAACTTCTTCTGGAGATAAGGGCTACGTTTAGGACTATTGAGTGTGACTACAAACCTCTCTAATGTTGGTGTCCATTGCACAGAGGTACAACATTATGTCACCGACAAGTTTTGAATCTGAGAGAAAACTTGTCTGCGGACTCCCACATTGGCCTAGTTCTTTTTGAAGGAACACGCCACAAAAAGGGACTGAAAAAGTTACAAGAACAGCAGTTACAGAGCAAAAGCGTACACTCTGAATTTTTCTCTCTTTGACTGCAGCGTAAAGGTTCACTCTATGGATGATTTTAATCTACAAGTCTTTGTGTTCCACCCTTTCTCTGAGCACTTGTTCAAAGAGCTGAAAGTCGATCTTTTCTACTGTCACGAGACACTGGACAGAATCACGAGAGAGCGCTGACTCCTGCAACCTGGAACTGCTTCTAGTCAGAATTATAACGACATGAACAAAAACTGTCGTCTGTCTGAATAATGTAAACGTTTTTGTGCTGCCAAATGTTTTACTTTCCTCCATTTCACCTTCAAAAATATTTTTAAAATGTATTAATAATGGTTTTATAAAGATTAGATTGTAGCAAAATCAACAAATACAACTTTAGAATCAGAAACATTTTATCAAGGCTCTTTTTACAATCTTTATCAAATGAATCCAAAGCCTATTCTCCAGCTCCATTTGCCCAAGGCTCAAACATTTGCTGATGATGTTTTTAAATATAGCTGTGTTTAAAGTTTAAGGACACCTGTCTCCATTATCTGTCATTTTGTGCTGATGAAGACCACCAAGGTTCAAACACATTCAGTGCCTCTGTTTATAAAGGACTTTCCTCTTGTCAGTGTGGATTACTCTGCTCATTTACAACACTGCTGGTAGTTTTTATCAGTCTTTAAGTATGTATTCATCCATGTAAAGCACCTGGCACTCACTTGAATCTTAAACACTCTCTCTCCTCTTTATCCATGTTAATAACAGGGTGTTTTGCCTTGGAATATCTTTCTATGATTGTCTGGTGGTTTCTATTAGACTAGACTCATTTACTTTTTTGAAAACTACATCCAAGCAATTTAATAAAGCTGCCCTGCACGTGTGTTAATGGCCTGCATGTTGTAATTATACTGAGTTAGAGCTTTAGATATCGCTGCTAAATTACTGGAAAAATCTATCCTTTATGCCCTTTTAAGGCTTGTTTTAGGCACAATTAATCAAAGTCGAGTCACAACTGTGTCCTAATGATTGTTCTTGTTGTAGGATTTAGTAGTGTAGTAGTACTCGAGATCGGTCTTGGTCTTTTGGTCTTAAGACTGGACTCAAGATCACTTTTTTTAAGGTCTTGGTCTCGTCTCAGACTCGAGCACCTTTGGACTCAGTCTCATCTTGGTCTCGATGGTGCTTGGACTCGGTCTCATCTTGGTCTCGACGGTGCTTGGACTCGGTCTTGTCCTGGTCTCGAAGGTGCTTGGACTCGGTCTTGTCTTGGTCTCGACGGTGCTTGGACTCGGTCTCATCTTGGTCTCGACGGTGCTTGGACTCGGTCTTGTCTTGGTCTCGACGGTGCTTGGACTCGGTCTTGTCTTGGACTCATTCATATAATGTACTTGGTCTTGTTTTGGACGACAAGACCACATTTTTTCGCCACCACGCTCTCCTAGACTTGCACCAGGAGTAACAAGTCCCAGGCACAGTTTGTAATAAGTCCTGCACAATAAGATCATGTAGATAAAAGTATAGAATAACAAAGGTGGTCTTGATTTGGTTTTAATGGATCGATCTTGATCCTTAGTGGTCTTGGTCTTGTCTCGGTTATAATTCCACAAAATTGTCTCTGTTGCTGTTTATTCTACATACCTGGCATCCAGTTTGTGCTGTTGTGTCCGCCCACATTTCTTCTTCGTGTATTCCTGCAGTGCATTAGTAGAGATTGGGGGGTCAGAACTTCATCTTCCCTTTTGCAAACCCCCGTGGTGGAAGAGATTGGTCATCCAATGTAATCCTGTGTTTTAAGTGCATTTTTATCATTAATTCACTTTAATTTTGGTCATTGAACAAGCTATACTTGTATTTAAATCCAGATTAAGCCTTTGAGTTGTTCAGATGTTTTTATTTATTGATATCTGGAAAAATACTGACGCTGTCATTGTCTAATTTGGGCCAATTGTCTTTGTGCCATTGTCTCGTTTGGGTAGTTTGGGCCAACTGTAGCAGCACATCTTGACTCTGTTCGCATTAGATATAATCCAGATTAAATGAAGACCGCCTCCAATCGTTCGGCTGTGTCCTGTGGTTCACTCCTACAGCAACAATCAGAAAACAGAAAACACACCGCAGAAAGACATACACCGGTCACACTAACATTGGTCGAAAAAACACCTTTCAAGACTTTGACCTTGAATTCAAACATTTCTAGTTAGATTTTTTGCAGGCTACACTGTACCTTTAAGTGCTCAAAAATAATGCAAACGTCTTTCAAAGTCATACATCTTTATTAACAAAAGCTCTTAGGTTGCCATATCTTCTCCTACTGTTTCAAACAAGTCTTTTTTACAATGAGAACAACAGTAGTATCACAGCACGAGAAATGTCCGTGACGCCAACTTTACCAAACACTTCTGCTTTCACTCGCCACAAATGTTGAAATATGAAAAGTTACACATTTTCAGAAAGATGAGACATTGTTTGAGGCGAGAGGATGACAAAACAGGAAGTACAGAGATCCAAATCAACATGAGAACTGACTTCAGATGTGTTTAAATGTCAAGATAGTCGTGGTTTTGACCTTTAGACAATCGACAAAAGGTTTAAGAAGTTATAATGCAAACACTGAGTTAAAATGACTTAAAACTGTTCCATTTATATTGAGTTGTCTTGACTAGTTTAGATTTATACAGAGGATAATGTGCTTCATCAAAATTTGAATTATTGCAAGGCCTAAAATTAAACACTGCGTAACTTTTTGACCAAAAATAGAAGCGTGAAATCAGGTTTTTGTTATTTAGATGCTTTAGTTGCAGAGTTTTTTCTTTGCATGGTCACACAACAAGACCATTATTTGGTCTCTTCTTGTATCTTTCCATGGAAAAGCTGTTTCTTTTTACACCATGGGATTAAATGCATTTATCCTCGTGCAGAATTCCTAAAGGATGTTTTTTAACTTTAAAGGGGCACTGTGTAAGATTGAGAGGAATTTTAATTATCACATATAGTCCACAAACATTTAAATCACATTTATTCTTTACAACATGAATACTTAAGAGAGCACTGTTAACCAATCCATCAATTGTGATACATTTATACGTATTTGAAATGTTTTATTACGGGTCGGAATATGGATCATTGACGCTAGATGGCATCATGCTTAATAGGCAAAATGCATGTGAAAGGCTCCCTCTGGTGTTCAAAAGTGGAAATCACTTTGTTTGTTTGTTTTTCTTACATAGTGCCCCTTTAAAGTTGGGGTAACTGACTTTTTTAGTTTTAAATTAGTAACCTTTGTGCTTTCCACTAAAAAGTATATGATCTATGCAGCCTTTTGTCAAAAAAATAGATCTTTGAGTCCTGTCTGAACTGAATAATAAAGAATTTTAGTTCTACTCAGGAACCGAATGCAGCGCTCTGATTGGCTGAGCTTGGGGTGGTCACTACAGTTTCACTTTGTTGTTTGTAAAAAGAGTTTATTACGCCATAATTGTAACCAAAATAAATACACGTCGATATTAAACAGGTGTTGAAGGATTTAGGAGAGGAAGCTGTCAGATTTAAAACCTAAATTGTGTTTGTAGTGTAAAAATCAGCTACCACACTTTTAAAGGTGCACTGTGTAACTTTCTGGAGGCAAAAAGTCAAGTACATCATACAATAGAATTATAAAGTTAAAACTACACTTTGGGACTTTCTTAATAGAGATAAATACATTTTAAGCTATAATATGAAAAAGAAAAATCAGCTAAAGCAGGGTTGTCGAACTCGTTTTGAGAAAGAGCCACATTGGCGTCATGATTGTTCTCGAAGGGCCGCTTGTAACTAAAATTAACCTTACTAATCTTTAAAATATTACAAATAGTCTCTGTATTTGATTTTTGTGTGACAGATTCTGAATATACATCCACATTAGTCTGAAAAATGAATTACCTTTTAGGTTTCAGACAAATCATTGCATTAGGTTAAGACACCTAGATTATTCCTATCACCAAAATTAGATTAAAGTCAACCTTATAAGACCTTGAGGGCCACATAAAATGATGTGGAGGGCCGCATCTGGCCCCCGGGTCTTGTGTTTTACACATGTGATCTAAAGGAACTGCTTTTCTATAGAAACAAACATTAGTGGACCAGGCCAAATTGTCCATTTTGTGAAAAACGCAAGCCTGTTCAAAGGTAAAAATGCTGATTTTTATAATTTAGCTAGTCAGAAAGAGACATAACTGTATTTACTAAATCAAAATAATTGGAGACAAAAATGTGAATTGTAACCATTTTTACAAACCTATTTGGAAATGCTTGAGCAAATAATGTCACTTCCTACATCATCAGATATATTTATTTAAAAAGACATTTCATCACCTCTAAAATAACTAGCAATATTCCTAAAAGTCATGGGCTGTCAAGATAAAAATTGCTCCAACTTGGAACATTGAACACATTTAGCATTTCTTGAAACATGGTCTAATTGTTATGGGTGTCCAGAAGCTGTTTTTCCTCCCTGTCTCTCTCAAATACACTGTTTTGTCGTCAGTTATCATAATGTGAGTGCTAATAAGTACAAAGAAGAACACTTGGAGAAAAATGTTTAGCTCCAGTGCTCGCAGATTGTGAAGAGCCACAGTGGAGTCCTTAAAGAGCCGCAGGTTGCCTTTGAGAATTGTTGTTGTTTTGAAACAGGAATTTTAAGTCATTGTAACTAATGTTGATTTATTTTATTTTTTTGCAGTGTGAGTTGAAGCCATAAGTGCAGAAAGTGTCAATAACATGTAAAAGCAGCTACAGAGACAAGACTAATCATCTTTTTAATCTTCAAATATCTACACGCTCGTCTACAGAGAAATCAAACTTTTTAAAACAAATTTACAAAAAAGAAAACAGATTTACAGTTTTTGGTGTCGCGAAAACAAAACATGAAAATCCAGCTGTAAGTCTCTACACACCTGGAGCTAAAGTTCATCTTGTACAACGTTAAATAATCACTTTTGTTGCATATTGAAATGTGCCGTTGTTCCGCGAAAGAACAAAAAGTTACTCAACAACAGATACACTGCAAAAATACAATATACACAAGTTCAGTTAAGACACACTGTAAACTCAGATGTTCATGTTACTTAAAATTATTGAGTCCCGTTTATTTGAAATGAGCTAATTGTCATGTTTACTTAATAATAACAAGTAACTTTATTTAGTTGTAATTTTTGAGTAAAGTTACACCTTTTTTTAGGAGAAGATTTTAACCAGAGTAAAATCTAAAAAAAAATTCTAGGTAATGAGTTGTGGAGAAAACATTCTGAGAATTTTTTTTTTTTTTTAAGTTTTGTCAACTCAAAAAATTTAAGAAAATTCAAATGTAAATGCAAAAAAAAAAATCTGTAGTCTTAGTAAACATTTGGATCTAAATAATAATGAAAAAAAAAAGTAAAATTTTCATTCTAGTTTAATCAAATATATGAATCAAATTATATATTTTAAATCAGTTTAACCACTTTAAGTTTACTTAAAAAATGTAGATACTAAAATGACTTGTGTGTAATGTTTTTTTTGGTTTATCTTTGTAAAAAATGTTGTAGGTAATTGTAGAAAACATTTTCGAGAAATCAAAAAAAGTCTACTCAAAAAAATCGAAGAACATTCTATGTAACTGCAAAAAAAATAAATAAAAATCAGGCGCTATAGCAAAAAAAAATGGAAATAATAAAAAAAAAAAAAATGTAAAATTTTCATTTTAGATTAATCAATAAACTGATGACCTACAATCAAATGTTGTTTAATCAGTTCAACCACTTTAAGTTTACTAAAAAATGTTGATACTGAAAATGTGAATTCAATTTCTTTGGTATAAGGGTTTTTGTTTTTTTTGTATTATTATTATGTTTTTTTCTTTCTTTTTTAATACTTGAAACTTGGAAAAATGTTACTCAAAAATTTAGGCAACTGATTACCTAGAAAATTTTTTACAGTGCAGCTTAACAATTATTACTACTGTAGTTCAAATGTATTTACTTTTTAAACCAAAACATCCTTTTTCATTACATAAAACCAGTCGCAGAGATGAGTTTTATTAATATTTTCAAGTTTAACTGTGAATAAACTCTTTGTACATATATTATTTTTTGCAGTGTATCGTCCAGTGTCGACTTTCATTGTGAAAATAGAGCAGTTAAAGACAAAACTCCCATTTAATCAAATATTTACAAAAACAGACTTTGCCTTTCACTTCCTCCTCCTCAACTTCACTGTAAAAAACAAACAAAAAAATGCAAAATTCAACAAACAATTAACTTAAAAATATTGAGTTGTTCTGACTAGTTTAGAATCATTACTATTATAGTTCAAGTTAAAGATATTTCCACCTGATTAAGCTTTTTCGTTACCCCAACTGCAATTTTCTCATCATGCTAACAGATAATTTAGCTTAACAGAAAAATGCTAATTGCTAACTGCTAACGATTATTGCTAACAAGTCAAATTATCTTAAAAATGATCATAAAATCGTCATAACATCAATACTATCTTGTAATTGTTAGTTTAAGGACCACAAAATACATTTTAACTAGTAATATTATGTATTATGATTAGCTAACTTGATTTTTGACAGTGTTAGCTTGTTTGCTACATTATTACACCAATTCCACTTAGTTAGCAAACTAAAACTCATCTGACAGATTATTAAATATTACTCATTTTGACTTAGTTTAGCGTGTTAGTCATTGTGGTAAACATTTATCATAGTTTTAGTCGCAATTTATGAAGAAATTGGCAAATAGCGTAGCATCTGTGTCGGTTAATGTGGATTCTGGCTTTGTATTTCCAGAGGGGTTGCTACGGTAACAGGCTTACCTCTACACATGTCGTATTTACTGGACAAAAAGCAGTTATAAACCTCTTAAAACAGCAAAATGTTTAGTGAAATCTTAAATATAATCATGTTTACTGTGTTTTAATAAAAATATTGTTTATTCTGTCATAAAAACTTTAATATGTGGTGTCTAAACGAAACTTTTTTACAGTGTATATGCATTCATCTTGTCGTTTTCACTGCGTAACGCAACAAGTATGTGTTTTTTACTCCTGCATTTGAGTCAGTGGTCATCCCTTGTATTTGTCTTTCCTTGGCTCCTCACTCCTACGTCCTGTCTCCTACTCCCTCCTTCCTTGTGCTTCAGTGCGTCCAGTGAGTTAATAAGTAATGTGTTATATATGAAGCTATAGGACAGTTCAGCCAAGCAAAAGATCGCAGAGAAGTCAGCCGTGTGAGAATAACTACAGGCAGGTTCTACTGTATCTGTGTAAAATTACTCTTCTAGTCACCTGTTTGTGTTAAAACATGTGTATATAGTCAGTTTTTAAATACATAAATGTGCTTTTTAAAGGTGGTATACCCAGTTTTTGCTCCTTTGAAACCTAACCTTTGAATTATTCACCACTATGTGTTTTTAACCACTTTTCACAACTTAAAAAAGTGAATTGTGTCGGTATATTAACGTCAGTGTCTTTCCCTAAAGTGAGTCATTTGCCAAATTTGAGTGATGTTGTTTGACTCCTGCACCCACGTAACTAAATTCGCTGCGGCCGCCATTACGTAGTGACGCTACCATTGAATCTAATGAGAAAAAGCCTAAAATTTTGCTTCTGTGCCTCATCTGTGGCATTAAATTAGGCTGTAAATATCCATACGTCTAAAACACAACGCAAATAAACATTAGCGATCATTTTGTGGCCCGACTTTGCTTTTCATAAGTTTAGAAGCGTAAAGCACACTCTGAATCTGCCATTCTGTTCACCTTCTTATATCATTAAAACGCTTCTCTGATGATGTTTGGGTGAAATATATTTTACCATAAGCCCTGTTTACACATACGGACCACTTAAACATTCTGATCTAGGACCATAAAGTGAAAACATGTGCTCTATATT
This sequence comes from Mugilogobius chulae, assembly GCA_038363315.1. NCBI lineage: Eukaryota > Metazoa > Chordata > Actinopteri > Gobiiformes > Gobiidae > Mugilogobius > Mugilogobius chulae. Next base: position 17,624,357 of record CM076406.1, on the reverse strand, counting down.
ATGAAGCTTAGTACGTGACAGAAGCTAAATGGGATCGCCATTACTACTGGAACAAAGATTTTGAATTGTTTTAAGATGATATTTAACTATTAACCAGATTAAAATACCCTGTAGCCTAATGAACAAGCTTGACTCACTTTTAGCTGCACAAATCCACTTTTTTTCATCAAAATGTTGGTCTGTCACTCCGCAGAAAAGGACTGACAGACCTTTCTTCTGTTTTTGATCATGTGTAAGTCCCAGTGTGCAAAAATAATCTATATTCTGTAAAACTCCGATAACGTTGGTGCATGCTGGGATAGCGTGACGTCAGCTGTCTATTGTCTCATTACTGTATTTTTCCCCACATTATTGTTTTTGCAGTGTGATTGCTTAAACAAAAGCCAAACCCTCCTTCATCTTATGTCTGTGTGTTTTGTGTGAATGTTTGACCTTGTGTTTACATTTCCAGTAAAAGTGTCAGTCAGCGGACAGTGTTGCATTGTGGGAGAAAATCTAAAGATGGAGAAGCTATGGCTCTAAGGCTGTAATTTACCAGGGAGAGGAGGTTCTCTGCAGATCAAATGTTTATCTTTGCTAAGTCCGTCTCTCGCCTACAATCCTTACACTGACAAAAAACTAAGAAATACTGAATCCAGAATCAACCTAATCAAGAATTCAAGTTATTCTCAGTGTTTTTACAGTGCACCAACATGTCTATCTTCACTTTAATCATTCTTATTATTTACCTGCTTTATCTTTCTCACTCTCTCTTCAGTGTTTTGTTTTTGCGTCGCAGAGGAGCTGAGGAGGAGGAAAACCGGTGAAAAGGCAAAAACATCTCATACATTCAGTGGTTGGTTTCACTTTATCAACCCACATCTGTCTGCGGCGGCCACAGTTCACAAAACCTTCAAACTCCAGCCGCTTTTCACTGCAAAAACGTCTGTGTTAAAATGACTTGAATTAAGAAAACGTGTCTACTATTAAGATTTACAGTAAAGCTGCAAACTGTTAGATTTTAAAAAGGGGGAAAAACATACAAAAATAAGCCGTATTTGTTTATAAGAAACTATAATTTGTCTGCATCGTTATTCACCTTATTTTGCCCCACCCACGTTTTCTTCCTGTTTAGCTTGGTTAAGTTAGCTAACATGTTGGCTCGTCTGTATCACGGGGCGATCTGAATTCTACAGGCTAAACACAGCTAAACAGGAAGTGAAGAGAAAAGTGGGCGGGGCAGAATAAGGTGAATAGACGCAGAGTTCAAGCTTGTGAAAAAAGTAGTGGCGTTTTGCCTGGAAATTACAGTAGTTTGTTTCTATAGAACATAACTTGTTTCGGCAGAAATTCTCACTTTGAATTTTTAATATTAAAAATTTGTATTTGAAATAATTCCTAACTAATTTCAGCTGTTGAATTTTGAAGTCTAATTATGAGCTTCGAAGTTTGAAAAAAATATATACATTTAAATAAAAAAATCTGTGTATTTTCAAGTCGTCATGTATAACAGTCTAACAAACGATTCACCTTATTGTGCCCCACCTACTTTTATTGGCAGCACACTTCCTGCTTAGCTCTGTTGAGGTAGCAGAAAATTTCTATAACCCTAAAACACTGCACTGGGCTGGATTTGATGCAGAATTAAAATATGTTTGCGTGTCATTGCATTACATGAGCACAAACGTTCATCAATATTATGCTTGCTTCACTGTTTTTACTCTAAAAGAAGATTTCAATATTCAAAACTAAAAGTATGTTTTTTCCAGATGTTTTCACATTAATTGATTGAACAGAAGCATAAACAAATGTGAAAAGGTTCAATCATCAAAGTATTTAAGTGAAAAAGTCATTTAAAAGTTCAGCTTTCTATTACTGTAATTTGAATGGGATCTTTAGTAAACTCTCCCTACACAAGATGGCTGCTGGAACTGGACATTTGTTGTTACAGATTACCATGGCTACGCTCTCTCTAGTCACAGCTAAAACAGGAATACGCTGCCAAGGAAAGTGGGCGGGGGCAAAAATATGGTGAATAGGCCATGATACTTGTATTTATTCTGCACTTGAATCATGTCATTCATTTGTTCTTTATGTTCTTGTATGTGGTGCTTTCTGTGTCCAAAATGGTGTTCCCTGTGTTAATGTACAACTGTGAAGATACATTTTCCCATGGGGACAATAAAGATAATGTATTAAGGTGTTTTTGTCATTCTGAAGGCTTAAGCTGTGAAAGATATAATGACAATGTAGACTACAAAGGTCAACAACTGGAATGTGAACAAAAAACATTTCAAACCATGTTACAATAAATGTCCAAAGTGGGAATTTTGCCAGTATTTCAAGTTGAAACTATGAACTCGTTGGTCCCAGCTGAATTTTCTCTACTACAAGATAATTTGTTTTGTCTTTATTTCTAGATTCAAGTAATTTTAACCAGTTCGACATTATTTCTGCAGCGTTCTCAATGTGCATTTTCATTTTACTTCATAAAAACCTTGCAAAGAAAGATTTGCAAAGGAAAAAAAAATCAGCAGTCAAAAGTTCCAGCTCATCGACATTGTTCCAGCTCATCCACAGAGTTTATAGTGTTCGTCTCTTTCTCAGCTTTGTCGATCCAAAACCGTTTCTGTCTTTAGTTCATCGAGTCGGATAAGGCCATGTGCTGAGTAGTATTAAAAATATAATAAATTAGTGGTGTCCTTTCACTTCCAGTACAAGCAGGTTTTACATTTAGTGTTGAAGAAATGCAAAGTTTGTCTCCAGAAAGTGTGTTTTGCATTGGTAAAAAGCGCCGTAAGGATTAGCAACTTGTGTCCAGTTTTCTGTAGCAAAAATCCTCATGAATCCAGTTTTGATCCTTGCTTTTCATGCGTCCTCTTGTCGCACAATCCATTCGCTTTGACTAAACTTTCTTGAAATTTAAAGACTTCAATAAACTTAACATTCGCTGTAAAAAGTCTTGAAAATGTTGGACAATTTTTGAAGATTTTGTGCATGTTTGTGTCTTCTTCTTCTTGTCGCAAAATCCAGATGCTTTGTAGAAGATTTTCTCAACGAATTTTTTCATTTTATTTTGCTGCCTTGTGGTGAAATATAAAATTTCGATTCTGCGATTTGATCATTCTGTAGCAACAATCTATTTTGTGTTGTTATTTTCACGAACAATCTCATTTGAGCGACAAAACTGACTTCGTGTTGCACTTTTTCTCGCGCGATCCAAACGAAATTGAAGTTCTGAGTTCAGCCAACTTAATTTTTTATGTTTTTTTCAGATAAATTGTGAGCTTTAGAGAGTCTAAACACATCCGTACTCATACCACACAGTCTGAGGATCGTTGTTCGGATCGGGAGAAGCCGGCGTGCTTTTCGGCCTTTCCACGGAGCTACACCTGGTGACGTCCTTCTTTTCACTTGCTTGTTCCTCGTCCAATCGCGTCGCGGTCACGGCCCTCACCGCGTAACCATGGCGACCTCCCCGCGGTGATAGCTGGCCCCGTTGCGCGCCGTCGTCGTCGTGGCCGCGGCTCTCCTCTCTCCGCGTAACGGTCGCTCTGCAGGTTCAGCGAGGACGAGTGGTGAATGGGCGTGTGCAAAAAGCTGGACTCTCCGTGATTGGTCGGTCCGGCGAGGCGAGCGGAAAGCGGGCGTTCCCTGGCGCTGGCCCCTCCCCCCGGACGCCGAACGACTGCGTCGGATTGGCCGGTGGATGCTTCGTTACCGCGGAAACTATCGGGCCCGTTCGAGCGCAGCAGGTCGGCCGAAGCCAGGCTGAAGGTCCTGCTCAGCGATTGGCCGTTTCGTTGAGTGACAGTTTGGCTGGAGGCGGGGGATTGGCCGACGGGGTGACGGGGGGAGGGCTTAACGCTCTGGCCCGGTCTCTGATTGGACGACTGGACAGTGGGCGTGACGTAGCTGTGGCGTGGTTTGTTCTCGGCCGGAGGGAGCGGTGTGGGCGGGGCTGCGGGTGAAATAGTCGGTCATCAGGTCCTCACGGCTTCCAGTCGACACCTGAAATCAAACAGAACGAAGATGTTTAATTATTCAAAACTCATTTTATATTTTCAATAAACCTAAAAGACTAAGCCACATTTAAGACAAACACACAATCTGAAGTCTGTGGATCAGTGCCGGTGTTCTGTCGAGCTGAGATTCCCGTCGAGATGGGACCTCCTCACTAGCTTTTGTGACTGCGTGACGTAGGCATAATTCGAAGGCTAAGTTTAGGATTGGGGCTTGGGTGAGGGTTAGCAAAAGTCATTTGAAAATAAAAAATTACTTACTGATTTTCAAGAACTAACTTTAAACAAGGGGGGTCAATCTCAACGGAGAGTACCATCTTGACAGAACACCGGTTTGTTGTGGATAGTGACAACTACCACACCATCCTCTCCCCTGGAATTCATTATTATTGAACTTAAATTTACACAGAGACCCTTAGACCCACAAGTCTTTTAAATAGAAATATATTTCTATATAACAAAATTTCAATATTTGATGTAATTCAGGAGATTTTTTTTTTTTTAATACAATTAAATTGACTGTATTTTGGCGAGTTTTAGATGTGATATTCTTATTATGTGACATCATTTTACTATAATTAAAAAGACGAGGCAGTTAGATTAAATAATCAAATGGGCCCCCCATTGAGACCAGATTTATGGGGTTTCAGCCCCAGATGCCTCCCTTAGCTCCACCCTTGTGGGCTTTGGAAGCGTCAGTCACACTCAGGACTGTCCTGTTTGATCAGAACAGAGAAAACACTGCTGCTGCTGCTGTTGCTGCTTTTGTCAGGTCAGTGTCTGTTTTATGTCACATTCAGGCAAAAATCAAGCTGTAAAGACCACTTTAAAGATTTCCGCACTGTGCCATTTCACGCAGTTTGTCCCGCTGTTATTTACATGTTTTATTTCACAGTACATTTTTAACCTTTTCCTGTGGATATAAGGTAGATTTGCACAAAATAAGAACCAATATGAAGCTCCAGTTTCCCATGTGTCTTTAAAGAAACTATCTGTCTGTTCAATAGCTCTGCTTTCACATTACACTAACAGTTGCAGGCAGCTTTCCAAATGAGAGACAAAGAGAGAGTGTGAGAAGATGCAAATGTTCCTAAATAAGCGAAAGCATCGCACTTGAACTGACCAAGACCTGCCTGCAGCTCACGAGCCTCGGGTTTACCACCCCTGGCTTAGCATGATTATGTTTTCCAAACTGTATCTTTGATTTTGCTCAGTGCTGTGAATGATCAGACGCATGTATCAAACGTTAGTCACCCTTTGAGCTCAGCATCTCAAGGGCATCTGCGCCCTTAGCAATTTGCCTAAACATACATATATAAGATGAGCCGGCTCTGGGACCTACATGACATTTTTTTGACTTTCTAATACATAAAATAACTAAAAGGTTCTCAGGAGCATGTTTAAACGAAAAGAGCAATGCTATTTCTTTAAGAGTAAATCTAAACTACTCAGTTCAGATGCATGTTCAGATTTTGAGACACTTGTTTTCGCCAGTGTCGTCGTGGATGCATCGATGTGTTAAAATCCTCACATCTGGGAGAGACACAGGAATGGAGAAGCTGATTTGTTGCAGGTCCAGGTTCATGAGAAACACTTTGAGGTGAGATGAGTAAGTGTTTTTGTTATGTTGTCATAAGCTATATCTAAGGAAGAATTCTGGGAAAAAAAGGGTGAGGTCTGCATCAATTCTCCGAAATTACCACTTGACACTGGCTCAGGTTTGCAGCTTGATTTCTGGTCTGATGAAGCAGAGTGTTGGGAGTAAATTAAAGTGCATATGAAAAGTTAGACTTTTCATTCAAACAGAGTTAACATTAATATATTTAGGATTTGTCTAACATTTAGCCTGTTTGTTCCAAGTTTGGTGAGATTTATAGGTTTATTAGCTGAGTAAACATGAGCTGTAAATATGACTTGCATAGACAGAGGTAATTCTACAACTGTGACCAAGCAAAGATCCCATAAATAACACAATAGATATGATTCCCAAAGAAGTGACCAGATGAGACAATCAGAGGTGGGGAGAAAGGCGCATACAGCTACGCAGAATCAGAAACCTTGGAAACACTTTTGACAAAAGAATAATGTTCTACACCCCATGAGGCTTTAAACAGTCAAAAATACTCATTGAGCTAATAGATCTGAGGATTTAATCAAGAAATTTGTTGAAACACAGCCTTTTACAAGCCACGCAAAACCTAAGACTACTTTAGTTTTTCTGTTGAGAATGTTCACCGTGGGGAGTAGTGGCCATCAGCTGAGCTCAGTGCGCAGAAAGAGCGTGTGAACGTAAAGTGCATGTGTGTAAAGGTAAGGGTAAGGTAAAGGTACACTTTATTGCCCTGTGCATTTGACCCATCCTGGGTCTAATGTCTAGGAGCAGTGAGCGCCACAGTGCAGCGCTCAGAGACCCATCTGCAGATGTTGGGTTTGGTCAGGACTATCGTAGCTGGAGGATATTACCCTACATACATGTTTTGGCTGGCATAATGACACGCCACACAGAATCTGCGAGGTCGGGGTTGGGATGATTTTTGGGACACATGAGACAGGATTCAGGACACATGCGTTAATTTCAGGACATCTGTCACCCCAGATAACAACCACATTGTTATTGTTATTCTTGACAAAAATGTGTCATTTGTTTGCAAATTACCTTTTATTTGAAAGCAATAAATAAGTAGTTTGTAAAACTGCTTATTTACTGATGTAAGTTACAGATGGGTCTCGATTATGAAAAAAAATTATAATCACATATATTTAAAGAATAAGTTAAATCACAATTATTCAAGCGATTATTTGCTTAGAAAGAGTGAAGAGTTTTAGCAATTGTTAAATACAGAGAGTGAAGAGAACAAATGAAATGGGTTAGATCTTAAAAATGGACCATAGTAAGTGTTGCTACAATTATAAAGAAACAGTCTGGCACCTACTTTCACAACTCAAGGAAATATCTGAGCGCTTACAAACTCACTTATGAGTCATGGTTAATAATCACGATTACTCCATTACAGTTTTTGTAAACGTTTACAGCAATAATCATACTGAAATTGAAGTTCCATTAATTGCACGGCCCTATAGTTACAGATATCATGTATTTGGCCTTAAATAAAAATGAACAATGAATGAAATCACAGAAGTTTAGAATAAACTGGTCGATATCTGTAAAATGCAGCGCTGGTTATAGTTATATATAAATCACCTTCACACACTGTAATAGTTTTGATGAAGCTCAAATCAAAAGTAGATTAAGAATATTCATCTTGTCCTTAGTAGAACAGATTTGCCGTTTTCTCTTCTTCAGATAAAAGGTAAGAGATGATGAAATTACCTTGACATATTTCTGATAAAGACCGAAGTTACCGTCAAAACATGTCAAGGTAAATTACATCATGTCTTACCTTTTGCCGCAGATTAAAAAAGAAAAATCATTCTAAATACGCTCAGTGAAGGTCAAACTCTGTCTCGTGTGTCATTATTTGAAGAATTGATACTTGTTCAAATCAGTTTTAGTATCGATTAGAATCTGTTTTTTGATTGATTTGACAGTTCAGACTTTGGAGGAAAACATTATAAAAGGTTTTGCATCAAATAAAAGTGAATAAAGAAGATAAAAGCAAAGATTTACATAGTTGTGCGTGATCTCAGTCTGTGTCAGTGAGAAATGTGAGAGAAGCCTTTGTGTTCCTGCTGTTTATCTAGTTTTCTGACACTATTTACCAGCAGAGTCAATGGAGACGATATACAAACTCTCCCGTAAGAGTCAAAACACAAGTAAAATATAAACAACCACGATTACTGCAAAATATGGAGTTTGTACGTGACGTCTGAAAAGAGAAAATCAGCTAAACAGTGGCAGAAAAGCAGAAAAACAACAACAGTACTTCTGTTTCTCTCACATTTCTCACTAACACAGAAACTCATTACATTTCTTTCTTTATGTTTTGAGCACATTAGATGAGTGAATTATATGTTTTGCTGCAGTAAAAATTTCCTAAATCAAGCTAGCTAAAGTCTGCACTGTTGCCGTGACAACACAAAAGCTACTGTTTAAAAATTCTGCCAAACTAACTTTCCAAGGAAGCCAAGAGACACATTTTATCAGGTGTTTTTAATCAGGTTTTTCGATCAGACGTTTACCGCTCAATCAGAAAGTTAAATAAAAGAATGGCTTCTAATAACAATGAAATAAGAATAGATAGATAATGAATCATTGCAGAAGTATATAAAGTTTTTTGATGAGTGAATGGTTTGTCAGCTGTAGCCTTTAGCGCGGCTCGTATAGTGTGAATCTGATAGAAAAACAAGATCCATTTCAGTCTCTTTCTCCGTTTCTCCCTCCTGTGGCGTTTTGCTCCAGTCGCCTGAAGCTACACACTCTTCACTCTCAGCAAAAACAGCTCTTGTTCTGATTTAGGGACTGAAAAAAAATCTACAAAATGCTCTGTCCAGATAACACAAAGACGATTTACAACATCCGAAACTTTAAATGATGACGAGGCAAACAAAGTATTGCATTTTTTGGGGGATTGAAACATTTTGGAGTCTGTATTTATTAGAGTTTTTCAGCTACTTTAATGTGAAGATTTTCCAGAACAAACTGCGGCCCTCGTTTCAATCAGGCCCCAAAGTTTAAAAATGCATGACAAAGTTTAAGTTTAAGACAAAAACTTGGACTACGACAATAATCTTGTAGCATTAAATTGACAATTGTATGAAAAGTTGAAACCATAAAACGCCATTTTTTCAAAAAGAAACTTGAAGGTTTACAAGATTAAAATAGTAATTTGGATCATAGAACATTGTTATAAAAATCTATTGTGGTGTTTTAACATTTGACTCATCCAAGTCCACGTCCTGATTAGGGATGGGACAATATATGATATTATCGCTAATCCCAATAATTAAGGGCCGATGTGCACGCCTGTGGCTTCATAAGAGCAATTAAAATCTGACTGCTTAGTAGGGATGGGACGAGATCTCGTGCTGCGAGATCTCGCGAGATCAAACTGTCTTTGATACTGTGCGCACACGTACTGAACTCTCGTGAGATTTTTCCATGGTCATGAAATTAAGTTTTGTATCTTTGAGCAGCTGTAGTAAATATTCTCCTCCACACACAGACTTGTAACGACTTATTCTGACAGAAAACTGTCTAAACTCTGTCAGTTTTTATTTCGTAAAGATAGGACCAATATTGACAGAGATAATTAGTCCTAAACATTGTAAAAGTTAGCACGAAAAAGATATAATTGTCAAATATACAAAGCGGGACAGCGCAGTGTTTTTCACACTTAAACATAGTTTAAAATAGATCCACAAAGAGATATTTTGGCATACCAATACCTGTAAAAAGTAGGGTCTGGTCCCTGTCAGCAGCAGCAGTGCTGTGAAGCAGGAGAAAGGGGGCGGGGTCTGAGCTACACACGGGGAGCGGATCAATTTCAGTCAAAACTAATATCGTTCAAATTATAAAAATCCAAGGTGATACACATATGAAAGGTAAAGCTAAACTAAAAGAATATAAACTAACAATAATAAATAATACAAATATTTTTTTTTAATTTGCCTTGTTTAAATTATAAACTGAATTTAAACATCTTGTCTCGTCTCGATCTCGTGGCTCGTCTCTGTCTCGTCCCATCCCTACTGCTTAGTAGATTTTTGCTCAACATTGTAAACATTTGCTCACTTTGAATCATTATTGTTTGTACTTAGACAAAAATACAATAATTAGTTGTTCAACACATACATATTGTGCACTACTAAATATTTCAATGATTTTGAATCTGTGCACTTTTACCTTTAGTAAATTATCGTGATAACATCGTTAATTGCAATTATTTTGGTCACAATAATCTTGAGTGCCATTTTTAATATCGTCCAAAGCCTAGTCCTGATAATAATTAGTTTTGTTTTCTCGTAAAATGAATACAATTTTGATCTCATAAAACTTCAAGTTTAATCTATAAAACAGCTTCTTTTTATGGCTCCAACTTTATTCTTAAAAAAAAAAATGACTTTTTTTTACTTATCAGCCTAGTGTTTTTTCTATTAAAATCAACTTTCTTAAACTTCGACTTTATTTTCATAAAATTATAAGCTTAATCTCGAAATGTCACAAGTTGGTTTCTCTTATAATTACGAAACTGGAATAAATGCAAGTAAGAATAGAAACCGGCTGCTGGTGGAGTTACAGGCTTTGAGGAAAAGATGATTTTTGAGCTGTTCAGAAGGTGTTCAGTGAGTCAGATTGGGGGCTTTCTACACCACTACGTAGATACAATTATTCAGGAAATTCAGCCTCTGGGTCACACATTTATGATTCTTAAATGTCAAACTATAGTTTTTCAACGGTAAAACCACAGACACTTTGCTTGTTACAGAGAAAGTGAAGAAGCAGCACCAACAAATCCTATAGTTAATCATGCAAGTTTGTTCAATGAAGTTACATCAGATGGAGCCCTCGTTGATGGATTGTTTTCCTTCGTTTATCTTTAGTTTTTACAGTGTATCTGGTCCAAAAGAAGATATTTTGATAGATGTCAATCATTATTTGCTGAGTACACATTCTGCCCGAGGCTAAGCTTAAGCTGTGCCTTTAAAAACAAATGGAAAATACGTCTCTCTGCCCATCATACGCAAACTTTACAATCCCATAGAAAAACGAACAGGGCGATCACAAGCAGGAATGAATAGAATCTCTTTTTGGCTTGTAGATAGAATTATATATATTATTTTATGCACTAAATGTTGATGCAAATCCTGTTCTAAAAAAAGCAGCCATGTTGGTTTTCATACAGAAGACGATGCATGTTCCTGATAGGCAAAATAATCTGTCAATCACACTCACTGAAATTTGAAAGAGGGACACGGCCGAATTATATGTTTTTTTGTATATAGTCTGGATTTACCCGGCAACAATGCTTCCTCATTTAAAACACAGCTAAAGTTTCAGCCCAGTCTCTGAAGAAACATATAGATATATAACAAAATGTCAAAAACCTACGATGAATTTTATACGTCAAGATGTTACAAAAAGCCAAAAAGCCAAAATAACCACAAATTTTGGTTGAAGCCACGTGGCGACATTTATTTAAGTTTAAAGGTTAAATCTTAACCTACCCCAAGCAATATTTCTAAACTTACATTTTAGTAACGTGAAGCCTAAACTTACCCATTAAACCAGGGGTGTCTTATTATTATTAAAGTGGCCCTCTGATAAAAGCTTATAATAATTTGAGTACAGGTTCCATAATACACTGCAGCCTAGCTCTTGCCTATGGAAGCCTTTGAAGCCTAAAATTCACTGGAATGAAAAAAATTGCATACAATTTGTTCAAAAATGTTCTTGTAAGGACAATCTGCACAAAATTATGTAATATCTAGGCTTGTAGTCGACTAAAAACATGTTTCATCGACCGATTAATCGACTAAAGAACTACAGCCCTATATCAATACAAAATGTCACAAATTGTTACAATTGTCATATTTGAGTATATCGTAGGTAGAAGGAATATATTTTAAAATGCAGCCCTTGACCAACTCTGATTTCGATCAATGTGGCCCGAACTCGAGTTTGAGTTTAACACCGGGCTCACACTGCCTCCAGTCCAGATCCAGATCCCGATCCGTCTAGGTCCGGTCGTCACTCACACTGCCTCCAGAATATGCATGCGTGAGATTGCAAAGTGGCGGTGCGCAGTAGCATGTTTAAACGCAGCATGTTTAAATAAGATGTTTTTGAGTTTATTTGATAGGAAATTGGCATGTGGCAGTAGAAAAGATCTAAATCTCCAGCTAGCTAAGGCCTGCACAGTCTCAGCAGCAGAAAAATGTCAGTTTCCATTTGTTGTCAATTCAAGCTCCACAGACACAAAGTGAACTAGAAAAGCAATCTGTTGTATTGTCACTCAATCTGAATGTTGAAAAATATAATTGTGTCAGTGCAGAACCTCCATTTTCACCGTGAGTAAAAGAGAGAAAATGACAAATGAAAGAGAGACGGAGAATTATGGGTCCATGGCAGAGCTGCACCTGAGTGCTTTGTAATCAACCCATTAACCGCGGTAAACAGAGTCTGAGCGCAGCACTTATGTCTGAACACTATTAAACTAAACTGAATATTCAAGCTAATGAGATTTGCAGAACACTGAGCTTTATTCACTTAACTCAGACTGACAGCTACAACATCAGCACATTACTTTACTATCCAAACGCCTCAAAAACAATCAATACATCTATCTATCAATCCATCCATGTATCTGACTGTTGTGGTGAAGCAAGAGCAGAGTTGAAAGGCAAAGCTCTCAGTTTACATTGCGGATACAAAGTGATTGAAATGAGCTTCCACTGCAGGGAGGCTGGGCGCTCCCTTAGAGATAGAGTAAGGAGCTTTGTCACACGGAAGGTACTGCTGCTTCTTCACATCGAGAGAAAAGAGCTGGAGGAAGTGTGTGTTGAAAGGTAAGACAGCTCAGACTGCTTAGACTGCTGCTTTCACAATTTGACTTTGGAGGAAATTAATGAATGTTTTGACTGGATTAAACAATATTACAAAATGCATGTCTTTACTTTGAGGCCTTGTCCACATGAAGACAAAACCATGATAATTTTAAAAACAAATTGCATAAACATGGAGCTGCCTTAGGATTTGTGAGCGTCCACATGAATCAGTAAAACACTCTGGTCAGTTAATGCCTGTAAAGGGTCTTTCACACCAAGTCGAGGGTCGCTTGTCTGAACCTCCTAGTTTGGCATCTTCGGCTATCGTGTGTTTGGTGTGAATGGGGCTGTCGGGGGTCACAGTCGTGGAGGCGAGGTTTTGAACACTTGCTTGTAGAGTCCGCGTCGCCAGCAGTCGCTAGTTGCCGCATATGCAGCTGTTTGATTGGCCCGTGGCTACAGGAGAATCAGCGAATCAGTGTGCAGAAAAATGAAAAACCGAAAATGACGCTTCCGGAAAAAAAGTATTTAGCCGAGATTGTTGTTATTTTCACCGGTTCAAACGGGACGCAAGTATGTAGGAGAATAGCTTCTATAGCTACTCTTTAGTCCGAGGAAAACAAAGGCAGAGGAGTTGCAGCGACCGCAGTACAAAGTCTGGACTGTAGTGGGAAACAGAAGAATCCGTGAGGTAAGATTAGAAACATCTGTTCGCCACAGGGTTTGACAACTACTCGCGCACAACTTATGTTTCGCCATTTTTATCAAGCATTACATCACGTGCATGCTCACTCTGCGTTTGTTCGCCGACTGTTGACTGTTTGGATTGTGTTTGTGCAAATGCTTTTTTACATCGATGCGCCCCAAAGAGACCAGAACAGACGCGGCTGCATCGTTCTTCTTTGTGACTAAGGGTTGTGTTGGTGTGAAAGACCCTTAACTCACCAGAGTGTGGTGCTGTGACACTGACACAGAAAGTCATAAAACTAGAGGAAGACTTGACACTAAGGATGCGCAGAAAAGTTGCTGAATCTAAACAGAAACTTAGCAAAGAATTCTTTTAAACTTAGCAAACATTCTAAAATGAACAACGTGGATATAAGACCTAAAGAAGAGACACAGAAAGTGGATTTATGTTTCAGGTGTTTTTGGAATATTTTGATAATGCTTCGAAACAGATTTAATGGAGATTGTAGTGGATTTATTTAATGTTTCTCTGTCTTCTGTGGTTTATGTTGCAATGAGACGCAAATTTTGGCAGTGAACATCATATAAAGGTCAGTACCTTCTGCAGATGAGACGTGACTCTGGGGCGGATAAAGCGCAACTGCTAAACCGGTGTTTTTAAATCTTTGCACTCTGGGACCTGGTTTCAGAAATATTCGTTTCATTGTCCTGGAACTCCTGCTTTGTGTGGACGAATGTGTGGTTTTGTTCTGAAACGCCTGAGCTTGGACAAGTGTGGACAAGGCCTGAGTGGGTTTGTATCTTCCCTAAATTTACTCAAACACTCTTCTTCTTCATTTAAAACACATATTATATAAAACAGACTTACCACAGGAGGAGACTGTAGGTTGCTCTCGTGTAGAAACTGCTCCAGCGTGACCATCTCGCTGCCAGGAGACGCAGGACGAGTTTTGGGCCTGGGCGCTCCTCTCTGCGGCTGGGCTTTCTGAGGCGCGTGGTCGTACGGGAGGGTGGAGCTACGGGACAAACTCTGCTGTGATTGGCTCACACAGATGACGTCATCGCTGGAGAGGCTGGCCGAGCGACCCTGACGGTCTGAAGGGTCTGAAGAGGAAAACAAAGAACAATTAAGAATCTTATTTAGTAAAATCCTATAAAACACATAGACTTTGTTCATTGTAAAACCCCAAACTGAACAGCTTAGAATTAAAAACAGATTAATTGACTTCCTGTTAAAAACTGCAGAGCTTATAAACTCCGCCTCTTTATTGCTAAATTGAATTGTAACAAGCAACAGATTTTAAATTGCTTTGTTGGAAAGAAGCTTCATGAACATTTTGAAAGATGAATGAATGATGAATAATTGAGTAAACTAATAAGTAAGTTAGTAATCTTTATTTGTATAGCGCTTTTTCAAGGCCAGCTCAGCAGAGGCGATTCACCAAAACACCTAACACCTCAACCTCAGACCAACACCAAGCTTTCCCTAACCTGCATGTTAGTGGTTGGTGGGGGAAACACCAACTACTAATTATGAGACACTTTTAAAAACTAGTTAAAAACATATTACAAAACGTTTGTCCACGTAGTCATCTTCTTTTCTGCACGCAGTCTTGCTAATTGCCAGAAAAAACAAACACCTTTATGTTTATGTTAGAATGCTACTCTTTGTTAGACAACATGAACAAATTGTGATTAACACTAATGTAGAAACACATCTCCTTTAACATGTGCCAGTCATTAATCTTATTATTAGAACATTCAGATTTGTGTGTGTGTTCCTCTCTGCTGGTGACAATGAAACATGTTGAAATTGTTCACTGGCAGCAGAGCAAATATTAGTATAACTTGACATTATTGACACCCAGGGGAAGCCTACACAGACAAGGAGAGAACATACAAACTCCACACAGAAAGGCCTTGGGCCGCCTGGGAGTCAACTCCAAGACCTTTTCATAAGAGGCCCAAACACCAACCACTGTGCCACTTGCATTACTTTGCTGTTAGCTGTATCGAAGACAGGCGGCATCAAACTCTTACAGAATTTGTCTTCTGTTTTATCAGATTCCTTGTTAACTCATCTCACCGAAGCGGTGTGCTGTGTTGTGCTGTGCATTTCTCATTTTATCTCAGCCAGCTGAGCCTCTTAAACCTCCTAGTGTTGAAGTAAAGTCAGGATTGAAAAGATAATACTGGCGTACTGTAGTGAGGTCTTACAGAGCCTCATGCCAGAGGATATGATGCTCTGGATGATAACTTTGCTAACTTTGAACTTCTCAAATGCTACAAAACTTTTACATGTGCTGCAGCAGAAGCCTTACTGTATCACTGACTGAAACAAAATAAGTTCATCTGCTCCACCTGGACCTGACTGCTATCTGTCTCTCACTCCAGTTTCCACCTCAAACTATCCTCCCGCTAAGGCCCCGACCAAGCCAAGGACAACATCACAGAGCTGGTCCGTTCAGTGGCAGCACTCTGCTTCTCACAGACACCCCAGTGACTCTGAAGGATGGGTCAAATGCAGAGAATGAATTTCCCTCTCGAGGGATCAATAAAGTATTATCTATCTATCTAGAAAAAAACTTCTGCCTCACAGATCCAGTCTTTCTTTCCTTTTAGCTCTAGAACTTAACAATTACGTTTCTCTAACATGTTTCTATAACAAACTTCAATTAGAGACTGAAAACAATTTACGCTTTGAAAACATGTGACTGACTCCAGATAAGTTGCTGAAACTTCAAAAACAAACAGGAGAACAGTCTGTGTAGTTCTTAAAAAGTGAGATTTGTTCAGAGTAACAGCCGTCGATTGTGAAACACTGTTAGATACAAAAGTCCACGACTCCAGGTCCTGCTGTTGAAGGATGACCCTCGTTAAAGTGCAGAGACAGAGAAAAGCCCGTACCTCTGCAGTTGACGGAGAGTTGGAGCTGGACGTGTTGTGGCTGTAATCCGCCGACCCCGGCGACCTCCTGCGCTGCCGTGGAAACCAAACATGGAGTCTGTGGAGGTGTGGCGCGAGTCTTCATCGTACAACAGACCTAAAGATAAGACTATTTTATAGATGCAGAACTGCTTAAAAGTAAACTAATTAAATACAATACTAGCTCAAACATGTTTTAAATGCCTGAACTGCTAAATTTAACATACTGACTATTAAGAAATGAAAAGTGTATGCTGGTCAATGTACCCTGCAGGTCTGCGTCCGGGGCCTGGTCTTAGCTCTCAGACCCACAGACGATGTAGTTGGGGTGGAGCTCAGGGCTCTGTACGCTGCACCTGGAGAGAACAAAAACAGTCATACATTTATTCAAAAGCAATAAATCGAGAACCCGAAGGCCAGCGCTGACGGTGCAATAGATTTAGTCCGATAATTTAACAGAAGAGAAGGAAGAAATGATTTAAACTGGCTTCAAACAAATGAATATTGAACACTCGTAAAGTTTAACAAGAGTGAGAAAACACTAATAAATTACAGTAGATCACAGGATGTTCTCAGAAGAATAACAAAAAGATTAAAGTCCAATGAGCAGAAACGATTTAATCACATTTGGCCAACAGGAAAAAAAAAATAGGCCTCTATAATGCAAGTTATCATTAGAAGTTGTAACTGGTGTTTTTAATGCTAGACATAATAATATAATAATAAGACATAATAAGACTGATAAAGCTAGATTGTTGCATCGCTAATAAGAAGAAATGGACTAAATACTGAGCTAAAGCAGAACTAAGCAACATTTTTACCTTGTTAATTGTCTTTGCAAGTGTCCGTGATAATAATTACATGTATTTTGGGCCATTTGAAGCATGTGTCGGCTTTCTCAGTTGCCTCTCGCAAGAAATACGGCAACTGCAACCTTCCTCCCCCACCCCCATCCCAACCTGAATCGCTCTATTAAAAAGTAGTAGTGTAAAATATGTTTAAATGTGTTTTTGCTGCCTTATTTCAATCTTAAAGTTACACAAATATGAGAAAATAAATAAATAATTGTTAAGTTTGATTCAGCTGGCTAGTTTAATTACACAAGAGAGCTGTTGTGGGAGCTCTACCGCAGAAGTTGCTTAGTTCTGCTTTAATTGCTTTGTCCCATACATACTGAACACCTCTTTCTATAACTCCCTCTCTCTCTCCCTCCTCACCCTGTCCCAGCGCGTCCTCTCCGTTCACACTTTCGTTGCTTCCTCCCGGAGTGTTGCTGCTGCTGCTCTGGGTCCAGCTCGGCCTGCTCGCTCGTTTAGCCCTGAAAAAAAAATCAATCAGAATCCAATCAGCTGCAAATCACAAACGGTCAAATGGCGCTGTACAAATGACACCACACAGAGACGGGAAGCTGACGGTGCAGGAGCGAACACGGGGAGCGCTACTTTGTGTGTGTGTGGCTCTCAAAAGTATATTTTTAGATGCAGCATAACTCAACTTATCTAGTTTAAACTGTAATTATTGTGTCACAGTGATAGATTTACCAGTATTGTGCATATAAAAGAAGTGAACAAAAACATGTGGAGTTAAATGAAGTTTAAAGAGGCTGTGACAAACATTTTCTTACGTGTAATACATAAATAAACATTGCAAAGGAAGCTTGTAGCATCAAAGTAAAACCGCTGTGAAGTGACTAAAGGTGATCATCAGTGTTGGAAAGAGTATTAAAACTGTTTTAAACTGTTAGCAAAGGTCACGATAAACCACAAAGGTTTCCTCTCTGAGTTCTGGCCAGTTAGAGCAGGCAAAGGTTTATTCTGTCATTGTACTTTTGGTGTATGCTTTTCTGAACATGGTAAGAGCTCTATGGATGGCTCTTATCAAACCTGTTGGCACACCGAGTCACACAGCAAGAGACAAACATTGTCTTTTTTTGTGTTTGCTCAGCTTGCCACCACACGTTTTAAGTACTTGAACTACTACTATCTTTGAAATTACATTTTTTCTAAACCTATAGCCTTCTGATTAGAAAGTAGACATGTAAGTCTACAGGGAAGAAGTGAATGCGGGTTAAAACTAATAAAACAGACAATCACAAAATGTATGCATAACACAAGCTTATTATTTCAGTGCAGTTCAGTGCCTTTATCATTTTTCTTTTTAATTATGACCAGCTTACACACAGCTAAAATATTTCAATTATTTCCAATATGGCCAAATTTAGATTTGATCCTAAAAATATCTCGATGCAGAAACTACGGCAACTGCAACCTTCCTCCCCTGCCCTTCCTGACACATTCTCGACCCGAATTTCTCCCTGAGAAACTTTGCTCTTTGATTTTTTTATTTAGCTGTGTAAAAAGTGTTTTAGATGTGTTTATGTTGCCTTATTTCAATCTGAAAGTGATGCATAATGAAAAATAGATAAATAATGTAAGTTTTGATTCAGCTAGCTAGTTTAATTACACAAGAGAGCTGTTGCTTAGTTCTGCTTTGATTCTAAGTCTATTTTCAAGTCTGTTTCAAAGTTGTTATTCATATTATTATTCATATTATTATTCATATTATTATATTATTATTATTATTATTATTATTATTAACAGCTTGTTTGAATTGATTGTTTCTATTTATCTCCTTGCTGTGCTTTGCAACACTAGTATTTCAGCATGTAGAATATCTAGTTTTTAAGCTAAGACAAAAGCAGAGGTGATAACTGAAGGTGAAACAACTATGTTTTGGGACAATTTGGACTT
Organism: Mugilogobius chulae; assembly: GCA_038363315.1. NCBI lineage: Eukaryota > Metazoa > Chordata > Actinopteri > Gobiiformes > Gobiidae > Mugilogobius > Mugilogobius chulae. The sequence goes on along the minus strand of CM076406.1, from coordinate 17,605,549 downwards.
GTGCTATACAATAAAGATGAATTTAAAAATCACATGGTTAGAATATTACTCTAAAACACATTTAAATCACACTCAGCTGGAGCAAAGTAAGAATTTGTCATTAGTTACCTTTCATCCCTGGTAATACAATATTTTTTTGATCAGACACAAGCTAAGAAGCAAAGCTAGTCCACTGTTAGCATGCTAGCTGTTGGTAGCAATGGCTGCAAAACTCTTTCTGGCCTCTGAAAGTTGTGAAATGTGCTTATAAACTCATCAAAGTCAATTATTAGGACACCAGGAAGATGTTACTAGTGAATATTTTGGCAAGCTATGAGGTTATAATGAATTTGTTATGATTTTTACATTTTAAAATTAACTATAGCCTCTTTGAATTCAACCAGGAACATTGCTTTTAATTCCCATCACTGTAACTTAACATTAACCATTTGAAGGCATAATTCCACCTCAGCAGCAGAACCATCAGCCTCCTCAACCTCCCCATTTACATCTTTGGCCTTTCTTTGTTGAATTAGCTTACAGTGCTAACATTACCTGGCATAAGCAGCAGAACCAGCAGAAGGTTTTTAGGCTACTGCTGCAACAAAAACACCATTTATCTTGCTTAGCTGCAAATGAAAACACTGCTTTTTGCAAATATAACACAGCAAACTCGCAATCTTTAGAGGGAAAGGTGGTTAGTTTGCTACTGGCAGCAGGACAGAACCAGACCAGTTTACAGCAGTCAATTGTTTAGCTTTAGTTTCGATCGGGGCGGCGCAGATTAGCATTCTTCTGCTCACTTCGGCCATTAACAAGTGTGGACACAGCTGCTGCCGTGGGGCCGGCTTAGCGCTGTGCCAACGCAATTTATCTGCACTTTTAATTGAGTTCCCATCGCTTTAGGATTAGGTATTGATAAGTTTTTAAATAGAGAGGCCTATATTCAATCGTAAAGTCGGTGGATTTTTTGACTTTTGAGGAATTGAGGTGAGGCACTACAAGCGAATAGGGAAAAGTCTTAATATTAAACCTCTTCTGGAGTTTAGTCAGATAAAGGCAAGGCAAATGAATTGGCAATGTGTGCAAAAACAGTCAGAATAATGAATGTACCAATCAAAATAGTGCATTTTACAGCAACAAAGGTACACATAGATTGTAGAGAGCTAGCTTCAAACCGTTTTGAACAGATTTCAAGCCAAATTATTTGCCAAAATACAATCGAGCGTCATTAATTGTGTGAAAGAAAGACACATGTGCCACGATGAATAATAGTTTTGATTGAAGGTTTTTTTTGGTTATACTATCTCACTATGTCTTGAAAATTGGTCATTGATATTGGCATCGGCTGGCATAACTTTGAAATGTGTTTTTTTCTTCAGCATTGGTTAAAGAAAAACCCATTTCTGTCGTTCTCTAACCCAGTGGTTCTCAACCTTTTTCAGTCCTGACCCCCTGAATACAAACCATAGCCATTCCAGACCCCCAAACACAAAATGGAAGGCTACTGAATGAAGTGATAGTCTGTAGTTATTATGTAGTTTGATTTTAATTGAAGACATAAGCCTGGATAAATATCTTGTAGTCCAGTGAATAGGGAATATACATCTATCACTGTATTCGCAGCTGTCAAACCTTGTTTAAGATCTTAATGTTCAATTTTTGATAAGATCAGGGCACCTCCATAAATCGCAGGTTGAAACCACTGCTCTACCAATGACTTAAGAAAATGGTCTTATCCCACTGGCAAATGTTTGTTCCTATTTTAAGCCAAATCTTATAACCAGTTAGAAAAGCCCTAAACCAGTGAAATATTCTACATAAATGGATTCTCTGCAGATTTTTTTCTGAGGAACATTGGTTTTAAGCACTTTGAGTGTTTTATGTAGATTTGATTCTGGGCAGATTGAAATTTCTACATGTGTCAATAAGTGTTTGAACAAGACAATAGTTATCATGATTTTATTACATTTTTGCTGTCTAAAAATAGGATTTGTAGTGTATGTTTCTAGTGTTTTTCTTTTTTTCTTGTTTCAGTCCAGTTGAATTTCCTGACTCGTTCCAGTGAGCTGTATTTTTCACATTTTAGAAACAGTCCGCTTTGCTCTTGTTCTATTGGAAGAATCTTGACAGTTAAAATTTCCTTAAATAAAGATAAATACGACTTTGGGTTGGGGTAGCTAACTTTTTTAGTTGCAAATAAGTAAAGTTTGTGTTTTTCCACCAAAAGTAGATGTTAAATAAAGCACTTTGTGCAAAATTAGACCCATGGAGTACTGTCTTAATTAAATAATAAAGACTTTTAGTTTTTAATCTGGAACCAAATGCAGAGTTCTGATTGGCTGAGTTTGGGTGGTCCTCTTCAGTTTCATTTTAAAAGAGAAAAAAAGAAAGTTTTAAGTTAAAATTACAATCTAAACTAATACATATTGATATTAACAATGTGTTGAGGATTTATGAGAGAAACTTGCCAGATTTAAAACCTAATTGTGTTTGCAGTGTTAAAATCAGCTACCCCACCTTTAATTTAAGCATTCATTCACTTATTATCAGTTTTAAATGGTCACTTTTTACAGTGTAAACCTTAGACTTTACTTGGTCCGTTTCAGTCCTGGTTTAATTCTCCTGGTTTAAAGATGATTTGGACATTTTGTAGAGCATTAAAAGTAGACTGGCAGCATTAGTTATCATCACTGTAGAATAATCTCAGTGCACTTGAAGTTACGTATAACTGTATAACTCTATGAAGAAAGTGGATTAAATAAAATGAAAAGTACATATACATTTATCATTATTTGAAAGTGTTGTTGCTTCATGTTTTGCCTGCAGTGCCTTGCCTTGAATCCAACACAAACTTGTACAGAAAATGGGGTTGGAACGGTCACCGAGCAGCTACGTTGAAGTAAATCGCAAAACAATTGACTGGCAAATAATCTGATCGTGTTCATCCGTTTGTCCATTTCTGCGACATTAGACTCAGGCGAGAGGTTTCAGGTTTGCTCAGGTGTTAGTAAACGTTTTGGCGACATGCAGCAGAGACAGAAGAAGAAGCATTTGACCGACAAACATCAACACTTACGAGAAAAAACTGGTTCTCTCAACAGCGCCATGCATCTGTTCAGCCTTCATTATGTGTTGGAAATTGTGCGTAAAGTGTAAAAAATATATTTAAATTAAGTAAAGATGTTGGGTGATAAGTATGAGTGATGGATGGATGGTTAGAAGTGATGAAAAAGAAAAAAACGAGGGATTAAAAACGTCGTTGGCTGGAGTGGATTGGCCACAGTTGTCCAGAGTCGTGATGTCTGTGGACGACAAAACCTGAGGCGTCTAGAAAGAGAAGATCGACGAGAGGAGGAAGAGGAAGATGAGGAGGAGGGGAGGGAGGGGTGAGGAAGAGGGGGAGAAGAGGAGAGAGAGAGGTGAGGAGGAGGAGGAGAGGAGAGAGAGAGAGCAGGGGGAGAGGGCAAGAGGAGCTTGTCGTGGCTTTTACTGCGGAAGAAACGGAAACGTTTTGGAGTGGGAGCTGAGAGAGAGAGAGAGAGAGAGAGAGAGAGAGAGGGAGGGAGGAGAGGAAGAAATGGGATAAAAGGGAGAGAGAAAGAGAGCAAAGAGGAAGAGACAGGGAAAGAAAGAAAGAGAGTGAGGGAGGAAGAGAAAGCAAGAGAGGGAAGGAGGGAGAGAGGAAGAGATTGGAGGGAGAGGGAGAAAGAGACAGGGAGAAATAGGATAGAAGGGAGAGAGAGACGGGGAAATAAAGAAAGAAAAGAAAGAGAGAGGGTGAGGATGAGAGAGAAAGGGTAAGAGAGGGAAAGAAAAGATGGGAGAGGAAGAAAAGGGTGAGGGCAAAAGGGAGAGAAGCAAGGCGAGAGTGACAGAGAAGAAGGAAGGGAGAGAAAGAGGGTTAGGGAGAAAGAGAAGGAGGAAAAAGAGAGGAAGTATTTGAGAGATGGAAAGAAGAAAAGTGAGAGACAGAGAGAGGGAGAGAGAGAAAGAAAAAGGGGAGAAAGAGGGAAAATTAAAGTGGAGAGAAGGGAGTAAGGAAGAAAGAGAAAGGAGAAATGGTGAGGAATGGAGAGAAGTAATGAAAGAGTGAGAGAGAAGACAGGGGAGAGAGAAGGAGGAAAGAAGAGAGGGAGAGAGATAGGAGTAATTGACAAATGGAAAGAAGAAAGATTAGAGAGAAAGTGTGTTAGAGAGAGAGAAAGAGAGGGAGGAAGAAATAGGGAGGAACGGAGAGAGAGAAAGAGGGAAAGAAGGAGAGAAAAGGTGAGGAAGAGAGAGAAAGAGGGAGGGATGGAGAAGGAGGGAGAGGAAGTAGAAAGGGAGAGAAGCAGCAAAGAGTGAGAGAGAGAGAAGAAGGAAGGAAGAGAGGAAGAATTTGACAAACAACAAACAGAAAAGGAAAAGAGAGAAAGGGGAGGAAGAGGGAAGATCAAAGTAGAGATTAGAGAGAGAGAGAGAGAGAGAGAGACAGGGAGAGAGAGAGACGGTGAGGGTAAGGGGAGGAGAGGCAAGGACAGAAGGAGTGAGAAATTGAGAGAAGAAGAGAGAGAGAGGAGAGAAAAACAGTGAAGGAGAGAGAGAAAGAGAAGGAAAGAAAGAAGGGGGAGAAGTAGAGGAGAAAGTGAGAATGAGAGAGAGACAGAAAGGAAGAGAGAGAGAGTGGGAGAGAGGGAGAGAATGAAATGAAGGTGAAGAGAGGAAAGACGCGACAGTAGGATAGGGAGGAGAAAAAGAATGGCCATATGAGGGTGAAAGAGAGACAGAACAGCATGCGAGAGAGAGAGAGAGAGAGAGAGAGGAGAGAGAGAGAGAGAAGGGGGGATGTAGATAAGAAAAAAACATGGAGAGAAAGAGAGATGACTGATGAGTAAACATGTTAATAATTTAATCACAGAAAATCAAAAGACTTCATGCAAAAGTTTGATTAATGAAGAAAAAACCCCGAAGTCTGGAAAAGTCATGCACCAAACCAACACCGACTCACGGAGAAGAAGAAGAGAGAGACTTGTACCGGACGCTCCTGTGTGCGGACGTGACAGGATTAACTTAAATTACACTTTTAAATGTAATATAATGTGTGAAAACTGATCTTGAGGACACACATTAGTTCGTTATGAGTCATTCTGTTCTTGTTGCTGTACAGTCTGCGTTCTGATTGGATAATAATTGACAAAACACAAATACGTAATGCTTCCTAATTGGTTGTCATGGAGATGTTACGGCCTTGTTCCGCTGTTTGTTCGCTGATGCTGGGTTTCAGAGAACATCTATTACTTTCACCTGCAGGGGAGCTGAAGTAACTTGTTAAAAGTGCAAATTTTTGTTGTGAAACATGTAGTTCATGTAGTGTAGTGACTGATTTAGTTGGATTTAATATGTGTGGATTTACTCTTTTAGATATTTTCTGGCAAAACACAGAGTTTGCATGAGTTCCACATTAAAGAGGTGCTGACCAGGGTTAAACTTGCACAGCAAAAAATAGATTTCAAAACAAGCTAAAGTTGCTTGATTCTAGGATTTGAATCTAATTTCAAGCATTTTGACTCATTTAACCTCGATTTATTGTAGAGACAGATTATTTTTCTTGTTTCAAAGTGTTTGAACTAATTTCAGGACATTGCTTCTTATTTCGAGCCAAATTATTTGCCAATGGGTCAAGAAAACTGTTCCTACCCCTCAATTTTTGCTCTTGTTTAAGCCAAATTCTCCTGAAACCAGTTAAAAATTAGTTGAAAGCAGTGACATTTTCTACATTACACAAGAAATTAAATCTTATCCAGTTAAAATAGTTCAACTCTAAATTAAAATTCTCATTCCAACTCATTTTAAGCAAGTATAGATAATCCAGACGATATAAAAAAATATATAACCGTGTCCCTCTTTCACATTACAATGGGCATGATTGACAGATTAATTAGCCAGGGACAAGCATCATCATCCAAAAAAAAAAAAAATACATGGAAAAAATATCACACGGAACTGAAAAACATGGCGGATTTCTGCAGAATCATTGAGCGAAGCACAAAAAGATTTTAATGTGAGGTGAGTGAAGTTAGATTTTGGTCCAAAAGACAGACGACCAATCAACTTCTTTGTTTCTTGTGCGTCACGCAAATAAACTAATCTGATTGGTCGGTTTGTTGTGGATTGATCTGAAACACAGGCAGAGGGCGTGGTGACCAGACCCACTCTTCACAGTTTACTGAAGTGTGGGTTCTGGATCTAAGGCAATTACTGAACAGTTTATCAACTTTTCTGTCAACAAATTTTACAAAAATCTGCTACTATCATCATTATGTAAGAGTTCAAATTTCGAATGTGTTATAATAATCTAAAAGAGCAGAATATCTGGTGCTCTGGATACTGACTTGTTCTTCAAGCAGCACATTTTTAGTTAAGAGCAAATTTTGTGAATGCCAAACTTGTTCGTAAAAAAGACATGAATTAAAGTCTAAAGAAGCTCATAACATCCATCAAGAAATATCTTCATAATTAGCCAAGAAAAAAACGTAGTTTTAGCTTTATCTATGGAGACAATCACCGTCACATGTATTAGCAAAAAAATTCTACATTTTGCAAATATAAAAATGTTTTGTAAAGAATAAATACAGTTTTGCAAAAAATAAATTCGTTTTGCAAAAATAAATTTGTTTTGCAAAAAAAAAAATGGTTTTGCAAAATAAAAATGGTTTTGCAAAAATAAATTTTGTTTTGCAAAAATAAATTTTGTTTTGTAAAGAAAAAATCTGTTTTGTAAAACAAAAAACAATGCTGCAACACAACTTGTCTTTATTCTTCTCATTAATTGATTTGTAATGCCCTCTTTGTGGCTTTGCAAATCTTTTTTTCTTTGCGCTGCATTTTTTTTTGCATCTTGAGTTCTGTCGCAGTTTTGACATGGGGGCGGAGTCTGGTGATTGACAGTTTAAGGGGTGGAACAAGCGGGCCTCGGATCCATGCTGCGCATGCGCCAACCGGAAGTTTTGTTAAATGTCTTTTTAAAATATAGGAAAACCATTATTTCGTAATGTAGTGTTTGATTTAATGTCCGTTATTGAAGTTATTGATTATAGCACAACAATTTAGGAAAATACAGGCTATGTATAAGACTAAAGATGAATCAATATAAACGATATGATTTTATTAGCCTACTATCTCTGGCTACAGATCATACGCTGCCCACATCATCGCGGCTCAGTCTGGCACGGGACTTATAACTCACCACCACGAATAGATCCGGAGGTCTGGGTATGTGTGCGCTTCACAGTGGTGAAGCGCACACATACCCAGTGGTGAAAGCGAGCTCTCCAGGGCGCAGCTGTACGTCTCTTTTGCTGGACACCGACCTAATAGCGGGCAGATCTTCTGCTGGACATTTCACCTCCAGTACAGTACCACCTCTGCCAAATGTTCTGAACCTACTGCGTGCTCTGGGTCAGCCGGACTGTGGTGTCATGGAGAGGTCACTCACCCTACGGTTGGGGAATGCCCAGACTAGCGTGTCCACAGGAAGATTGAGCTGGCTGTGTCTGTAGTGCACATATCTCTGCGTCTGTCTTTGACCTCCATAAACGGAGATGGAAGTGTATCAGGCAGCATCAGAAACGCGTACGGGAGTGGAGGATATGCGAAGCGCACACACTACCCGGCCAGACCTCCGGATCTATTCGTGGTGGTGAGTTATAAGTCCCCGTGCCAGACTGAGCCGCGATGATGTGGGCAGCGTATGATCTGTAGCCAGAGATAGGGGTGTCCAGTCTGATATGTCACTCTGCATCATAAACACGGGACCATGCGAGGATTCACGAAGAACATAGCCCCAGATCTCTGGAGCTATCTCAGGCTGTGACCTGGCAGCCCGGTGCGCGAGATCATTACGCCTGATCCTGAGCGCTATCTGAGCCAAATCGTCAGTTTGTGGACACAACGTGCCATATTCTACATTTACACTGAAAAGTTGTCTGTGCCACAAGTGCTCTTAAAATGTGCAACAGTGGGAACAGCATGCCAGTACACCGGATAATCAATTATTCATAGGCTAATAAAATCATATCGTTTATATTGATTCATCTTTAGTCTTATACATAGCCTGTATTTTCCTAAATTGTTGTGCTATAATCAATAACTTCAATAACGGACATTAAATCAAACACTACATTACGAAATAATGGTTTTCCTATATTTTTAAAAAGACATTTAACAAAACTTCCGGTTAGCGCATGCGCAGCATGGATCCGAGGCCCGCTTGTTCCACCCCTTAAACTGTCAATCACCAGACTCCGCCCCCATGTCAAAACTGCGACAGAACTCAAGATGCAAAAAAAAATGCAGCGCAAAGAAAAAAAGATTTGCAAAGCCACAAGAGGGCATTACAAATCAATTAATGAGAAGAATAAAGACAAGTTGTGTTGCAGCATTGTTTTTTGTTTTACAAAACAGATTTTTTCTTTACAAAACAAAATTTATTTTTGCAAAACAAAATTTATTTTTGCAAAACCATTTTTATTTTTGCAAAACCATTTTTTTTTTTGCAAAACAAATTTTATTTTTGCAAAACGAATTTATTTTTTGCAAAACTGTATTTATTCTTTACAAAACATTTTATATTTGCAAAATGTAGAATTTTTTTGCTAATACATGTGACGGTGATTTGTCTCCATATTTATCCTTGTCTATATCTCCATGGAAACAAGCAGGTTGCCCAAGTCAGATCTGCGAAGAGGCAATCCTGCTCATACGAAGAATATTTTCATGGTGTTTTTAAGCACTTACACTTTTTAACACTGAAAGAGTTAAATATGCGCTGCTGCTTCTAAATTTAAATTACTCAGTCGACATTTCATCAGTTCTGTCTGCGCTCTTATTGTTGTGACATGTTGAGACAGAACCAATTACTGCAATCGCGGAACGCAAACGAGGGCAATTTGCAGCGAAAACAATCAAGTTATTTCTGAAGCAAAAAAAAAAAGCCTGGATTCCCACATCAGACTTTCCACTGTAAATATTGACCCAAACGTACACGATCTAAAAATACTAAAAGGACATATTTTCTAGGTCGTGTAAAACCAAAATATAACATTCTTTTGCATACATAGTTTATTAGGGATGCACAACTTTGAGATCAGAGTTTGCTTTACAATTCAGAGCAATAAGATGTGTTTAATAAGTAAATGTGTCTGTGATTAGATTATGAGGGAATCTTGATGTTTCTTCTTCACTGAAAATGTAAGACGGTTTAAAAACATTAGTCATAGACACTTTTCACACGTCGGTTTGAAGGTGTGAAAGTCTAGAAATGGCTTTGCATCTGCAGTGCGTTTAATAAACTGCAGTCATGATTTGTTCAACAACAGCGCCCTCCGGAGACTAAATCTGGTACCTGCACATGTGATTTTATCATGAAGAAAGTGACATTATTACATCAGAACAGCAAAATAGATTATATAATTAGGAGTGTCAAATGAGTGCATTAATTGCGATTAATTATTAAAGACAAATTAATCGAGTAAATTTTTTTAATCGCATTAATCTAATTAATCAATTTTGAAATCTTTAACTTCATTGTTTTCATATACGAGGTGCAAAGTGGACATAAGGGTTGTTCAACTTGACTTGAAGAAAGTCTGCACAAGCCAGTTGACCTGAGGGACGGGAATTTTATATTCAAAAAGTCCATGACGAGAAGATGGCAACAAAAAGCTTCCTAAAGTCTTGTCACCATATATAAACTTTTATTTGGTAAATAATGAACTTCGACCCAACAATTGCTCTCCTCAGAAACCCTAGCTCTTTCTTATATTTAATAGAATATTATGATTGTATTTGTATTGCCTTATTTGAACAGAATAAAAATCAGCTAAATTATGCTTTAAGCTACTTTTAGACTTAACTTGAGTGTGGATTTTTATTGTTCTAGTCCCAATACAGTAATTCATAATTAGAATTAGTGATGCATCGATTTGATACTTGGATCAAATATCGGTGCCGATGAAATCGGTTCGGGCCGATATCCTAGTTTTGCTTTAATTGGGCATAATGAGACTTATTTACTGGCTGATGTTGATTCAGAACGTCTGATAATGTTTAACATGTTATTCATATGAAGTTTTTTTATTGTGACTTGCAGTATAAACAACAGTTACACAACAAAATATGATTGAATTTCTTATGTTTTGAAATAAAAAAAACGCAATTTCATTTCTTACACTAGTATGAGTTGATATCGGGTATCGACAGATACTTAATACCAAATATCGGCATCGTATCGGAACTGAAACGCTGGATCCGTGCATCCCTAATTGGAATTGTAAAATATTTAGTAAATTATTTGAATGTTTTGACAGTGGAGTTTTGAAATCTTGTCTGATCCACATTTAGTCATTTTAATATTATTTTGATAAATGCCAAAATAATTTAACATCATTTGAATTGTGTTTGGCGTATTACATTTTATTTATTACCTATTCTACCTCTATTTTTTACTTCTTCTAGTTTGCATTTTACTACTTTAAATGTCTTGGAACAAGATTGTACATTTATAAAATATGTGTCTGCAGTAATGGCTTCTGCTTAAAAAATGTGCTCTTTAAATAAAGTTAATTTGAAGTCTATCCTGTTAATATAAAGATAATCTTGTACCTCTGCTGATGGGAGTGAGGGCAGGGCTGCGGGTCCCAGGCTGGCGTGTGGTTGTCATGGACGCTGTTGCCGCTGTGGTTGCCGTTGAGACCGTTGCCGAGGGCTGCTGCGTCGCCGGTGCTGGAGGTCCTCTGGGGACAGGAGGAGGTGTGTCCGGGGGCAGCAGAGGCGGAGGGGCAGGTAGAGGGATGTCGGGGGCACTTTTAGCTCTCTCTCTCTCCTTAAAGCTCTCCTTGTCTCGATCGCCCCGCTCTCGGCTCGAGTCTTTTCGAGTTTGATGAGTTTGGCTAAAGCTTTGGCGCCGGACCACTGACTCTTCCTGTTTGAGACACAAAAAGCAGGTTAATAATTACAATATTACTTAAAAATATTCATCACTCAAAAATATGGAATTATCTCTAAATAGGGCTGTTTTGGGCTGCAGTTGTTTTGTGAAAAAGTTTTTTTCAGTTTGACAGGTTTGATACCCCCTAGTTGACTAAGGGGGGTTATCAAAAGCTCTTAACTCAAATTGTCAAGTTTTAGCGTTAGCATTGACAGACAAACACATCTTTTTATAAGCACACTATGGTCCTTTGGTGAAATATTCTTCTCATTTGTAAAATAGTTAACATGTTTTCATAGAAAACCACCAACAACTTACTGTTCACTGCCTGATCGTATTTTTCATTTTAGACTGAGGCAGTGAAACCCCATAGAAATGAACTAAACAGGAAATGAACATGCTGACTGTGACAGGATGTTCGTATTTTTGAAATTAATTACAATAAGACAACTGACTTCTGTGCACAGAACCAATTGCATGAAGTTAGAGGGATTTTTGGTCGACATCACTTTCCACCCACGCATTACTTCAGAAGGAGCCCCTCTCCGTCTGGATATGTGGGGAAACTTCTTTGAATAAAACAACTGCTATTTGGATCAGGTATGAACCAGTCTGTCTCCTGAAGCTTGAGACAGTGTTTTTTTGCTGGTTTTTCACCTGAATGTAACTTTTTAGGGTCGTAGGGTCAAATTTCATTCACAAATGTTGATTTAGCAGCAGAACTTTTGTTTCTCCAGTGATAAACTCTTGTAGTTAGCTGTTAGTTTGACTTGTTTCCACCGTTTTTGTCAATGAGCGGCGGCTATTTTTGGAGGCAGGTGCGCGTGCATCGCCCGTGTTGATAAACAAAAAATCCCTCAAAGTATTCATTCATTTTCTACCGCTTAATCCCGTTAGGGGTCGCGGGTGACTGGAGCCTATCCCAGTGACTTAGGGCCTTAGGCGGGGAACACCCTGGACAGTGGCCAACTTGCCGCAGGGTTAGACCCTCAAAGTTATGTTGTAACTTAATAATTATTCTTCCGCTTTATTGAGGGTTGAGACAGCAGTGTTCCCAGACCAGCATGTCCTGGGTCTTCCCCTTGGCCTACTTCCAGTGGTCTCTATATATTTGTGAATTACAAACATTTTCTTGCTTGAAAAACTAGTTTGAAGTTTTTTAAGACTGAAAAAATCTTAAATTTGTCAAATATAATGGTTATATGAAATTAGGTTTTGACAACTTCCTCTCATAAATCCTTTAACACGCTATTAATATCAATATATTCTTAAGTATTGGTTGCAATAGGGGTTATGCGTTAACGTCTTCCGGGCTCAAATAGACCTAGGTCGTTACATCCGGTGGCGTGGTTGCATGGGCGTCACAACGTTTTTGAAAGTGGGGGGGACACTTTTTTAGCGGGGGTCTGGGGGTCCTCCCCCAGAAGATTTTGAAAAAGCAGACATTATTTCCTGCATTCTGGTGCATTTTAAGAGCTTTTGGGCACAGACAAGTGCAAGTATTTTTGACTTAGAACATCCTGATTTTTTAAAATTTCAACAGCTGAGCTGTTTGTCAGCGGTGTCTCTGGGCACTGTCATGTAGTAAGTTTTAATGTGTGGACAGTAAATACTTTTTCCTAAAGAATGAGTCTCACAACACTCAATCTATCACTTTAAAGGTGCACTGTGTAACTTTTTGGAGGTGAAAAGTTGACTACACATTTCAAAAATAGAAAATTAAAATTATTTGGAGGTAGATAGCCTCCAAATAACTTTAATATTTTCACAATACCATATTGTGAAAATATACAGCTGAAGGAACATCTTTCCCATAGACACATATAGGCCTAAAAAAATTCCCTCCTACAGGCAAAACAACTATTTTGTGGCAACACTTTAATTGAACAAAAGTCTACTTAAAGTGAAAACAAAAAAACAAACAGATTTTTCTTATTTATTTAGTAACTATTTAAAGGGGCACTGTGTAAGATTGAGAGGAATTTTAATTATCACTTATAGTCCACAAACATTTAAATCATATTTATTCTTTACAACATGAATAGTTAACTGTTAACCAATCCACATCAATTGTGATGCATTATACTTATTTGAAATGTTTTATTACAGGCCGGAATGTGAATATTGGCGCTAGATGTCAGCATGGTAGTTATACAAAATGCACTAGAAATGCTCCCCCTGGTGTTCAAAAGTGGGATCACTTTATTTTATTTTATTTTTTTACACAGTGCCCCTTTAACAAAAAACATAAATGACAAAAACTTGCATTTGTTCAAAACAATTTTTGATGAAAAGGTTACACAGTGCATCTTTAAGAAAAGATTTGATTTTGCTCTAGATATTTTGTATTTGAGCCCAATTCATTCTATTCCTACACATATCTTTGCCTGCTTTTTATCACTACATTATTTAACCTTGTATTTTATTAACCTGTTTATTTATTCATTAAATATTTGATCAGGTAGGTCAGGTGAGAACAGTTTCTCATTCACAAATAGGACCTGGCCACTAATATTATTATTCTATATTACAATATTGTTATCACTGTGTTGTTTGTGAATTTTGTTCACTAACACCACTAAGATTTTCTGATTCTAATTTTTTTTTCTAATTTTTCATAAATAGAATCTTTAACGTTATTATGACTTTATAAATAAAACTTATACAGTATTACAGTAATAGGCTCCTTTTAAGTTGCCCTGCTGCTGAATCCTGTCCACTATCCTGTCGTTTGGTCAGAGGAAAACTGTTGCTGTCGCGTTTTTTCACAATAAGTGTCTTTCTGCTGCCGTGAAGTACACAGCTTTTATTTTGTTAGAGCAGCAGGATGTGTTGCACTGCAGTTAGCGGAGACTTAACTTTGTAAACAAGGAAAGAGTTGGAAGCAGCCGTAATGAGACGATGCCTTTACGCACGGACTGGAATAAGACATATGGGAGAAAATAAAGAGAGGCGCTCTCGCAGACTGAAGCTGTGATGTGGCCCTGCACCCGCACAAACCTCCTGTTCGTGTCCGCCCGAAAGACAACGCCTGCTCCAGGTACGAGCAACGCACGCACCTCTGTACAAAATCATACGAGGCTCTGAGGCTCCCCCTCTGCAGCAGAACCTGAGAATGACCCCACGCTACACGGTCACACCCACGATTCACATCGCAGTCATTCATAAAGTTTGTTGAAGTGTTTTAACCGCGTTGGTCTGGTGTACTTACACTGATGTTGCTTGCAGCCTATTCCTTTAATGCCGATGCGACAACTCTCCTCCTCGCCGTGTCTCCTCTCTCTAAGCCTATATGCCCGTTTCTCCCTCTCTTGTCTACCGCACACAAACGCACACATCTGCGATCTGCGAGCTCCGCTGTCCTCCACTCCAATTTGGCGGCTCTGCGCAGCCCGGTCTGACCGCGCAGAGTCGGACGTCCATCCTGTCAGCTGCGGGTCGCCAACGCGCTCTCCGTGAAATATATATACGCCATGTATAGCCTAAACTATTTTGAGGCTGCCGCCTGGTCTTTGTAGCAGTGCATTTCGGGGCCAGCGCGGGTTTCTAGCCACAGCCTGTGGGCATACCCGGTGGCAGAGGGCAGACTCGGGGCTGTGAAAGTGGGGGGGACAAATCAGCCACTTTGCAAAAGTGGAGGGGATGCGTCCCCCTCACCTTATATGGTTCCGACGCCTATGCGTGGTTGCCATAGTGACACAGTTGTTTACTCCAAAAACGTACCCTTTTGTCATCTTTTGGCGCAGCGACGGCAGTCACAGCAGCAAACGTGCAGCTTTTAGATTTTCTAAGGAAAAGTTGTAAAAGTGTGCGCGAACTACGCGAAGCTCCGCGCACATACCGAGACTCGCCATGATCATGAGCTCGGGCAGAGGTGCTGTGGGTCGAGAAAAAGTGAACACACGCACTGCTCGCGGTTGCCAGACTTTCAGAGAGACAAAAGCGACCGTCCCCGACCCATAGCGCCTCTGCCTGGGCCCATGAGCACAGTGAGTCTCGGTATGTGTGCGGAGCTTCTGTTCACGTAGTTTGTAGCTCACTTTTACAACTTTTCCTTATGAAAACAACTTCAGGACTTGCTCAAAATACTTCGTTTGATGTCCATCACATTTGGAGTAAACAACTGTGTCACTGGCAACCACGCCACCGGATGTAACAGCCTCTGTCTATTTGAGACCGGAAGAACGTTAGTGCATAACCCTATTTTGACTTAAAACCCTCTTTTTCTCTTTTAAAGTGTAACTGTAGTGGACCACCCAAGCTCAGCCAATCAGAACGCTGCATTCTGCTCCTGATTAGAACTAAAAGTCTTTGTGGGCTCAATTTTTTCACAAAGTGCTGTTTTAATCATAGACTTTTAGGTGGAAAACACAAATTTTACTTATTTATAACTCAAAAAGTTAGCTACCCCAACCTAAAAACAAAAATCTACGGTAGTGGTACAAGTACACTTTGATTAGTACTATTTTTGGACTATAAAAGTCACTTATTGTCTCTACTGATCAAAAAACAAAAAAACATATGGATTAAACATAACTACTTAGACAAATTTGTTACATTGCATAATTATATCACCACCAGTTCATTGTTTAAGACTATGGGGCCCACTACAGTCTCCTTTATTTACTAGAAACACTGTTAAATTATTACTTTTT
This sequence comes from Mugilogobius chulae, assembly GCA_038363315.1. Taxonomy (NCBI): domain Eukaryota; kingdom Metazoa; phylum Chordata; class Actinopteri; order Gobiiformes; family Gobiidae; genus Mugilogobius; species Mugilogobius chulae. The sequence continues at coordinate 17,589,946 of CM076406.1, read as the reverse complement.
GCTTTACAGAATCAGAAAACTCATCCCTTGAAAAGCGATTCATTAGAGCTACCTGCCTAAAACACACATACAGCAAACACAGGAGTACAGTATGCGCCATAAAAAAATAACAGTGATAAGCCACAAGAATCGCTGCAAACAACTAAAAAATAAACAAATAAATAAACAATCTAATCAAAGAATGGATAAAATACTTACTTTTTAGGCGAGGGATCGTAGAACTTGTATTGGTCCATAATCTTTTCCTCCAGCTTCTCTTTTTGTCGACGCAGAGCATTGAGCTTATCACTGCGACACAGACACATTAAGTACATTCTGTAGTTTTACATGTTAGTGAGTGTTAGTGTCAGTAGTAGTCAGTAGTTACATGTATAGTTTCTGCTCCTGGTGGTACAGCTCTTTGCTCTCCATGCTCCTCTCCAGCAGAGTGTGGTTCTGTTGGCTCAGCAGGTTGATCTGACTCAGCAGGTGGTGGTTTTCCTCCTCCAGGTTTCCTTTGAGACGACTCAGGAGCTAAAGACACAAACGAGGAAGAGACTTATACTGATATCTGGTAAAATTTGCAGTGACATGGTCTAGTTTTTATGGGTAGGCTTTCACAAAAATCCAAGACGCATTTTATTAATATAAATCTGGGCTTAAAACAGGAAACATCGGTAGTGACTGAAGTATAGAGGGATTTTTGGTCGTTATGCAGAGAGACCTGCTGTCTATCTGCTTAGCTGGGGAAACTTCTTTGAATAAAACAACGAAACGAGATGAGAGCAGCAGATGAAAGATATTTACTCAAAAATGTGGTATTCAAAAAAGAAGCTTTCTAAAGATTACTTGTGCCACCAAAGTCTCATATAAACGTGCATAAAATACTGTTCGGTTTCAAAATATTTTAATGTATATGGCACTTGTATTACATTAATATCACGGCAAATGCCACAGATTCAGATCAAACAAATATTTACGTTGTAACTATTTAACAACTTTCCTCTATTTATGAAGTTGCACCACAAACTGCTCAAGTGTGTTTTATTGGTGCACATCTTTGATTTATTTGACAGTGAACAGTGTGTTAAATCCGTACCTCACAGTGGTTGTCCAGTTTGGTCATGGTGAGGTCCAGGCCTTGGTGCTGCTCCATCAGAGAGTCGTATCGGGACATCCACTGTCCGGCCTCGGTCTGAGCTGCGCTCAGGGAAGACTTCAGCTCCAGGAGCCTCTGCTGCAGACCCTCACACTGATCCGACTGATGGGACTGGCTCACGGTCAACCTGCAGAGCGATATTACAGAATATTAACAATGTTTTTGAAGTCTTGATTTAAAACCAGATGCAATGGGCCAACAGTGGAATATTATTTTTCTTTATGAAATACTGTTTTGTCACAACTAAAGATTTTTGAAGTTTTTAGTAAAACAAGTGTTCAAAATTGTAGTCATGAAGCCACTTTCCATCAATTAAAAAAACAAGTTAAAATCTGCAGCATTGCTTTAAAATAAGATTCATTTGTTAACTATTCATAACGCATTACTAGGCACTTGTTACTAAGTTTTGCATTTATCAGTATTTGTAAATGAATTATAACATCTTATAAAGGGATTTTCGATCGACATCACTTTCCGCTCTACTGCGCATGCTACATCCATCTGGTTAGCAGGGGAAACTTCTTTGATAAAAACAACTAAACGGGACTAGAGCAGCTGTTTGGATCAGGTCTGAACCAGTCTGACAGTCCTCTGTCTCCTGAAGCTTGAGACAGTGTTTTTCTTGCAGTTTTTTCACCTGAATGTAACTTTTAAGGGTTGTAGGGTCAAATTTCATTCACAAATGTTGATTTAGCAGCAAAACGTTTGTTTTCACACAGTGATAAACTCTTGTAGTTAGCTGACAACGGAGCTTTTTTGACTTGTTTTCACTGTTCGTGTCTATGAGCAGTGGCTCTTTCTGCAGGTCGCTTGCGCATAGCATCGACTGTGTTAATAAACCAAAAATCCCTCTATAAATAATAAGGCCTTAACTAAAAACATGTGTGCATTAATAAAGCACTGACAAACTATTTTCAACAACTAAGTTGTAAATATTTATAAATGTCTTATAGATATCGCTTAAATAACTACTGCTTATTAAGCACTCTACTTAACTAAGAACCTTATTTTAACGCCAAACCAAATCTGCTGCTTGTTAAATGTTACAACGAAGAGGCGGGCTTATCGTTGCTCCAGTTCTGAACAAGAAGTATTGCTAGATTAATTCAGTCTACTTGAAATATCAAACTTATATATTTGTTCTGACAAGACAGTTATAATATCTTTTTATAGCTTATAGCGTTATAGCTTATTACAACTCTCTAATCAGAGGAAAAAAAATACGTAGTTTAGGAAGTCAATGGACGGTTTATGCTTTTTTTCAATAATAAACAAAACGTAAATTACTGATCTACAATAAATAAACAAAAAAACACAATGGGTCTCCTTTAGATAAATGCAATGTCGTAACAAGTAAATACAATTTTTTGAATCAAGTTTTACATTAGTAAATACAAAGAAAATCAAGTTAAAATACACAATTTTTTTATAAATTAATTTTTGTTTCTTTTTTGAAGTGAGTGAATATTTACCGATCCACTTCATTTTTCAGCTGCAGGTTTTCTTGTTGCAAAAGTCGATTCTTCTGGACTTCTTGGCCGAGTTCCTCTTTCTCCTTCTGGCCTTGGCCTTCCTGTTTCTCCCATTTGTCCTTCTGCTGCAGTAACACACAGTACCTACAACAACAGAGCAGTGTTTAACGTTAAGATGTAACATTAATCTTTTTCTTGAGAGCATGATAAGGCTGAACAATGAAGACTTTACCATCTGAACTGCTAAAGGGTTTAAAACAGCCGTATTTATCTTGTATATGTGATCTGTGAAATGGGTGAGTGCACTATGGGGACTTATAAAATTGATTCTTCTCTAGCAGAGTATAAACAAAGAGACTTGTGTGAAAATGAATCCCTTGTGAGACGTTTTAAGACCTTTATCAAGACTGTAAATAATAACCAAATAAGAAAGAATAGCTAAAGCAAATACAAAGTAAAGTAAGTGATCTCAAGATGGGTTTACTACAGCTGGATTGTAACAGCAATACAATCATGAAATCATCTTTGGAACTAAACCTTAATTGCTTACTATATTCATCTTATTTGCAATACTTTTCCCACAAGCTTTGAACTATGATGCATCTACAACGATGTGGCTAAGTTCCAGATTCGCATAGACTTTCCAAGGAAAAACAAATGCATCAGCTGTATGTTGTTTTTCATAGGATGCACATTGTGTTTCCCTGTCCAGAGCCACACCCTCCTCTGTTTACACCGCCAGTCAGGGCGTTTACATGGAGGCCAGGAAAACCGAATAACTAGCCTAGTCCAATTTAAACCAGTTTTTCAAAGCGCATGTAAACCCGGGTAGATTTATTGAGGAGCTGTAAACCGGTTTTTGGAAAACCAATTGGCGCAAGTGGTCCCGACCGATTGTAGTCTGATTTCAGGCTCATGTAAACAGACAATCAGTCTGCAGCTCGACAAATGTAACTAAGTGTGCTCACAACTCCTGATCACTCCACATTCCAACAATAAATTAAGAATTATAGAACAATAAAGTGCCTTACACAAAGCGGCACACACAATCTCACATTTTAACTACTGGTACATGTTTAACACTAACATGTTTAAATGTTTTAAACAGTCCAACATGTCCCAGGAAAAACTGTGTGTCATTTTACAAACAGTATTACAAACAGTAAACAATAGACAATATCAACAATGTTTAAGTAATTCAACAAATTACAGCCTCAATCATGCAGTAGTAAATCTGACACAGCAGGACATGTCTCTCCGGGGTAATCGGTTTAGTAAACAGGAGCAAAACTGGTAAGACCGGTAACACACTGAGTGAGTTACTTCAGGCCAATTTATAGTTCTCCGTCACTTTACATCTTTGCAAAAGCTGCTTTTGAAGCTTCTGTCTGGAGCTAATGAGGTTCCAGGTGCATCTAGTCACTTTCTGATTGGCTACCAGAAGACCTGGTGGAAAAACAGAAGATCCACTGGCAGCCTATGCAAGAACCTGACCACGTGACTGAAGCATAAATAAAAGCATAAAAAGGTTTGATTGACAGGTTAACAGGCCAATAGACAATGAGCATAATGAGGTACATCATTTTCTATTGGTCAACATTTACTGGCTTCATGACCACAGTTATTATATTTTTATGATTTTTTTTTCTATTTACCACAGGTACGAGGTTGTTACAAATCTATACAACTGATTTTGACCAAGACCGGCAACAAACATTATTTTAATCCTTCACACAACCTTTAAGATGAGTAATGTATGTGTCTTTTACTCGTGATTATAACAAATTTTTTTTATAATAGAGCAGTCCTAAGAAAGCCACATAAACGTAGATCAAATCAACGTAATTTCAAGGTTAATAAGATACTACGTTTTTAACAAGCTTTGAACAAACATAGATTCAACAGTGTTTTCCTGATTACAGTTTATGTCTTATAGAATTCACACAACCTCCATAAAAACACGGTCTTAACTGCTCATGTCACGCTGTGTACTTAATGCTAAACTTAATGCTTCCAGGACAAACAGACATAACATCTCTCATATGATCCAACAGTGTCTCTTCAGATACATTATGAGAGTCTAAACGACCCCGAGAACAAAGCTTAAACTCATATTGTGATGGATTCTTTATGACATTGTCCTGGTCATATGTTTTAGCCCACGGTGTTTTGTTTAAAGAGCTTACATTGTGCTTTCATAGGTGAGACAAAGGCACATACAGTAACACAGATGGAGGGCAGATATATTTGTATTGTTTACATAAAGTTGTTATTGTATTAATATAAACAAATAATGGTTCTAGTTAAGAGAGTGCACAATTTGGGAAAAATAGCAAATTGTATTTTGTTTTGTTTAGTTTTTGTTTATTCTTGACAATATCTGTTCAAATTTAATGATTAAACAATTCCAGGAGAATTGACAAAATTATTGACATTTGTCTGAAGTAAAATGTTTAGTAGTTTTTGAAGGAAACTCAAAACTGCAGGCCACTGAAATTGCAGCATCGATTCTATTTGAGCCCTGGTAGTAAGTGTATTTCTCAAATGAAGTGTTATATTAATTTAAAAACATGAAAAGAGGAGTTAAAACCAACAACAACAATGACAACTTTGTTTTGCGATGGTGATTGGCAAAAAGAAATGTGACCAATCAGAAGCAGAGTTAGGCGAGTGTAACGTTTCATTGGTTCATCTGTCACACGGGGCTTTGTTTCCTCGCTTTCTAAAATATATGAGCAAAATGGGCCTGTTAACGCGCTACGCTAGCTTCATCGCAAGATAAAAAGACGTTCCGGTTTCTCCTGCCACTAAGAACATGTATTGAACTTATTTTGCCCCACCCACTTTTTCTAGAAAGTGCATTTCCTGTTTATCTACATTTAGCCTGTAGAATTAAGTCGGTGGGTTTATTTTAACTGTCATTACATCTATTTGAAATTGCCCCACAAGACAGACAAACAAACACGTTAGCTACCTTAACAGAGTGGTTCTCAAACTTTTTTAGTCGAGACTCCCGAAATAACAACCATAGGCATATGTGACCCCCAAACATAAAATGTAGTCTACTGACAAAGTGATAAAGTTGTCTTTAGTCTATTGGTCGATATTATTTTGGAGCCATAAGTCTTGATAAATTCATTTATAGCTTTTAAATAGAAACTAACATTACAGTTGAAAGGTGTCAAACCTTTTTAATATATCAATGTTAAGCTTCACATATCATCAGGGGCCCCCCAGAAATCATTCCACGACCCCCATGAGGGTCCCGATCCCTAGGTTGAGAACCACTGCCTTAACAGAGCTAAAAAGTGGGCGAGACAAAATGGGGTCAATAATAGAGCACCTTTCTCCAGGATTCCCCTGTAAAAGAGAGACTTCTATCTCAGCAAAACTTTCCTGTTGAAAGGTCAATAAATACATTCTAGTAAGCATCATTCTTTTTACAGTTAGATTTCCACCCTGTGTGTGGAGTTTATTTTTGCTAAAGAGACGCGAGCCAGAGCTGTCTACTACATCCTAAGTATTGTGTTTCAGCTTCCAGCTCACCAACCAAGAAATACATAATAAATTACATTTAGCATTCACATTTGTATTGTGTATTGTGCATTTTGAGTGATCATTTTGTCCCTGTTTTCAGTGCAAAAATATAAGTTGATCCTGTTTACTGGAAAAGTACAGTGGTATTAATAAAAAAAGCTGACTTTGGCCCATCACCTGGACTTATAACATCATCATAATTTAGAACATGACAGCAATCACTTGTTGTAGCCCTGATCAAACAGTCATTCTTCTCACACACAGACACTTGAGAAGCTGCTGTATTGTTGCTCACTTGTTGTGCAGAGTGCGGTGTTCGTTCTCCTGCGCCCTCAGTTTGGTCTTGAGCGCGGCGTGTTGGCTGATCAGCGCCTCGTACTCGTGCGCTTGTCTCTCGTGAACGTTCAGCAGCCTCTCGTGGTCGCTCAGGACGCTCTCTCTGCCCCTCCAGGCCTCCTCCCTCTGACGCTGCCACGACTCCACCTCCGTCTCCAGCGCTGTCACCTGCCCCTGGAGCACGGCATTCTGGGCCATGAGGAGGCGCTCTGAGAGGACAGGGTCGAGTTCTCCACCTGAAGGAAACAAAGGGTTAGATATTTTTCAAGAAAAGCTTCGATTTCATTTTTTTTTTCCTTTTAGTTTGTCACTTTGCTCTTTAAGTATACACACTTTCATATGGAAACATCACAAGTGTCCTATCTGCTCCCACCACCAGTCGATTGGTTTGCAGGCCCAACCAGTGGTTTAATGAATCAAGCAAAACAAAGATGGCAGCTCCTGTGGATGTACGTGTTTCCTTTTTGAAAACAAAGTGAGATTTGTTCTATCCCATGTGCATATTGGATCCTATCTCGATGTATCAGGTTTCATTTCACTCCGTAGAAACCGTCTGACGTCTCAGCTTTGGAGCTTGTTTGTTCTATGGCAGGCGAGTCCTTTTTTGCATTAACCAATAACTGCCGTTTGTTTGTTACCGGATGTTTCGTATGTACTGCGACCAACACATCAGTTGGAGACCGGGAAGCTCAGCGTAAACATGGACATTAGTGACCGTTGCAGTTTCCACAGAGTGGGTACCTAGAGCGACACCATCACATCATAAAAAGGTGATATTTGAATTTAAATTTGATTAAACATCCCACCTTTTCCCAAACGGTTTCAACGGGGAAAGTTACTTTCAAAATGCTTTTGTAAAAAAATCCTCGTAGAAAGTAGATAATAGCAAAAGGAGCTCCTAAATAGGATTAACTAAAACATGTTTGTAACGACTCTTTCCATTTTCAGGGACTGGATTCCAAGTTATAAAACCATGACTGCAGGTTGGGTGCAGTCCGAAACTTTGCAGGTCCCACAGGGCTTAGAAACTGTTTATAACCAATCCGTCCTGTTACCTGCACATTGAAGCAGTGCACAGGTATAAGAGCTGCATGAGTCTTGTGGAAAGCATCCACAAGACTGCAGTGGTCTTTTAGCTCATTTATACCAGCGTTCACACAATAATCAACATGAATCTGCACCATGGTTTTGAACAAAATCTGACCTCAGTTCATTGGAATTGGGAACAGATAGTTTGTAAGAAAGTCAAATTACACAAGGCGTAACACCATCTTTAACCCAGTAAGAGCTGAGGTGTAACTTTTACATAGGTCTGCTTCACTCCTCACCTGTAGTTTAGCGGTCTGTGTGTGCAGCCCTGAGTTCTGCTCCTGTAGTGTGCTCGTGTGCCGCTGTAGACTCGATATCTGATTGTTCAAAGAATTATTCTGGTTTTCCAGCTGTTTGAGCTGGTCTTTCAGCAGACTGCTCTCCGTCTGCAGCGAAGCGTTCTGAAATCAAACACAAATGAGCACAGAACTGAAATAAACAAGCTGAACAATGTACTGGGTCTGAAATCAGCGGCCTACATTCTTCTCCACATCAATCAGGTGGTCTTTGATTCGGAGCAGCTCAGCCGTGGCCGACCCTTGACCTCGGTCGTTTCCTGAGTGCTTCTGGGAATTGTGGTTCTGTTCCTGCTCCTGTTTCAGCGATAACGTTTGTCGAACCTAAAAACAAAACATCACATTTTTGTTAGAGAGCAAAAAAATTTAATAGTTTTAGATTCAAGTGCAATTTTCTAACTGACCTAACATAATATTTTGATGGCAACAACCAAAAGAACTAGTCAGAGATTAATTGCCTTTTAATGACTAATAATATTACAGGGTTCATACGTATTTTAACTTGAGGTTTTCCATGACTTTTCCGAAACCATTTCCAACATTTCCATGACCTTGTCGAACTTATTCATATCCATGTTTCAAAGCCGAGTTGGATCTGGTGAGATCCAGGCTCAGGTCAGGGGTCTGGGTGTCCAACCCCAGAAAATTTTGAAAGAACATACATTATTTCCTGCATTCTGGTGCATTTTTAAAACTCTTGGGTACAGACAAGTGTAAGTGATGTTGGCACGTAAATACCTAATATTTCTAAATTCTAACAGCTGAGCTGATTCCGGGCTCCGTCATGTACTTAGTTTCTCTGTGGAAGCTGCAGTTCAAGAAACACCCAGCAACAGACGGGCAGATTGGATTTGGGCTAGACCCACTGACATTTGCACTTTCAGCCCCGGTAAACTTGTCTGGCGACGCTGCAAGTTCCAATTTTGTTTTGAAACCAAAATATTTTCTAATTTTCCAAAACTTTTCCAAAACCAGTCCTATTCCAAAACTTTTTCCATGACTGTACAAACCGAGAGGTGTTTCCTTTGAAATGACAACAATCTAAAATGGCTCACAAAAGTAAAATGGAAACTTTGAACGTGACAAAAACTGAAAAGAAATGTAATGTGATCGTTTCTTCAGGCTGAATTGAATTAATTTAGTTTCTAAAATCCGTATAATCCAAAATAAATGTTAAATAACATCTCCAGTAGGAAATACTGTAGGTTAAACAAGATATAGTATTTGTTCATTTTGGACTGACTAGCTTATTGGTCACCCTGTAGTTCAAATGATTTTAAAGGCACAGGTGTAACTACCCAAAAAAGGGATTTTTCTTGGACTTAATAACATTATAAATATGTCTGTCTTTCTTCTGTGTGGACTTGCATCTCACCAGAATGTACTTTTACCAAACCTCTTCTTGTTTGTTTCTATGTAAATGTTACTTTTTTAGCAAAAACAATTCACTTGATACCTTAAAATTATGTATGTATCATTAGAAAACAAGAGGAATATAAGTATTTGTTCTTACGGTGTTGAGTTCAGAGCGCAGAGAAGCGTTCAGACTGTGACTCTCCTCCAGTTCTTTTCCAGACTTGATATTTTTTCCTCTTTCAGCTTCATCGATTGTTGGACAGTTTCCTCGAGCCGTGACTCCAGCAGCCGGTACCTGCTGATGTTTACGCACAGAAGAAAAAGAACTAGGTCAAAACTCAACCTGTGTATAAACTATATTCTGACAGACACAACAGGAAGTGAACATTACTGATACTGGTTATTTTGAGCTTGTTATTTGCAATCTTCATGGACATTAAACAGGGATTGCATTCGATAAATACCTATCCTCCATTGTGTGCTCCTGCTGCAGTAGTTTTTCTCTGTTCAGTCGATTTTCTCCAGCTCCTCATTGAGACGCTCCAACTCCACGTTCTGCTGCTGGAAGTTTAGCTTCTCAGACACCAGCTCCTGTACGCACAGATAATTAAAGTGGGGTTTGATCAGGTTACAAAAATAATTCAAAAAGATTATTATTTATACACAAATTCAAACTTAAGCAGAAAAAGATAAATTCTGGGCCTGAACACAAAGAAGGAAGAGTCTGGACCAATCACAGGGCAGCTTTGAGACTTGGGTCAAAGACAAAGGTGATGCGCCAACAAACAAAAACAACTCTGGAATAGAAACAACTTTTTACAAGCACATAAACATCATTTGTGCTTGTGTACTAGGGTTGCACAATATATCGAAAAATATCGATATCGCAATATTGACACGCGCAATATCCATATCGCAAGGATGTGCAATAATTTGTTACATTTTATGCATTATTCATCCGTTTTTAGCGACGATGGTTTGACTCCGTTCTCATCTTCTCCTCTAAGAACAACTCTTGTGATTTGTGTTGGTTTAAAACAAGATTGAAAAAGCACAAAAACTATAGTTAGTTAAACTATAAAGCTGTGACCTGTCAGGCATAACGTGTGTAGGGGTACGACTGCGGTTGCCAGATTTTCAGAGCAACCAGCAACTAAGCCGTGTAAAAAATCGTCCTAAAACATGACCGCGCTCAATAAAAATAAGTTAATAAAATGATTAAGCAATTACTAAGCCACAGAACGTGTGCGGTTTATACGCACATCGTTTTAATAGTGTAATAACGACTTTAAATAAATGTACAGAGAAATTCTTAATTGAAAAATAAATATCGCAAAAATATCGAATATCGCAATCTCAGAGCCCATATCGCAGAAATTTTCAATATCGTGCAGCCCTATTGTGTACACAGAAAATATGTTTGTCTGTGAACTGGATTTAGTTGCTACACTCCAATCAGCTAACCTGCTGAATTCACAAACTCGAAAAATCCATCTGGACCACCACCAGCCGATTGATTTGCAGTCTGAATCAGTGGTTTTGTCCCAGGAGTCTCTAATCTTTTTTGATAGGAGAGCTACTTTTGCAAAATGACTTTGGTGGTGGCTACTATTCTTTGCGATGACATGAAGCTAAAGCTAACTGAGGCACAGTTAGTTGTCTGTATAAAACATTAGCCATTATTAGTTTAAAATTGGACACAATTAGACATCTAAAAGCACATCTGTAATAGAAATAGCCATGAATTAAAGCAAAATTATCTAGTAGTGTTATGTGTATGATCCAAAATCCTTTGGAGCTACTTGACAGCTACAGGTTGGAGACTCCTGTTCTATTCCATTTTCTACTCCTTATCTGGGATAGGGGCCTGATCAAGGACGCCCAGACTTTCCTGTCCACACACACCTCCAGCTGGTGTGTGTGAACCAGCAGGATTGTTGAGGGGGTTGTTAGCAAAGACGACAGCAAGTAGCGCCTGAAACAAGCTAAACAAAGATGGACGCATGGATGTACGTGTTTCTGCTGTTTTTGATTCTGTTTCAACAGAAACACAGAGTAATTACGTTTTAAAAGAAGAGAAGAGAGATGTCCATGTGCCACACTTGTTGGTCTATCCCACACGCACAATGGATACATGATTGTGGGTCACTGCTGTGATTGGTTAAGCACAAACTAAGGTAAATCAGAGTTCAACACATTTACATCTGGCATGAGACAAGTTACCAATCAGCTGAAAGGTCAAATAAGTGAAATAATAGAAGAAATGCAACCTTTCAGAAACAGCATTGAGTGTTATTTCTTTCATCGGTATCACTTTTACTCATAATCAAGGCATTTTAATTTATTTCTCAACTTGACCTTAGGGATGCACCGATTCCGATATTTTTGGCTTAAGTATTTGCTGATACCAGCATATCAACCGATACCATTGTAAGGACTGAAACACCTTGTTTTTCTTATCAAAGCATAAGACATTTGGTTATGTAGTGTTATGTAAATATTAATTCTAGTGCAAGTCACAACTTAACAACTTAATCTGAACAAAATGTCAAACATTATGACATGTTCTAAATCAACACCAGCCAATAAATTTGTCTCATTATGTCCAATTAAAGGCACAACAATGGTATCGACTGAACCATATATGGAGCCGATACCCGATCCAGCAAAATTGCCTGGATGGCACCGATATCCGATCCCAGTATCGATCAGTGCATCCCTACTTGACCTCTTGTCCTCACCTCTCTCAGCGTGGCCAGCGTCCTCTTATCATGGTCGCTTGCTTCTGTAGCTCCTTATTCTCTCTCTCCACCTCTTTGGCTTTGACGGACAGCTCCTTCAGCCTGTCCATCTCCTTCTTCAGAGCCACGCCCTCTTTCTGCACCGTGGTCAATCGCCTGCTCCTCTCCTCCAGCTCCGCCTCCTTCGTCTCCAGCAGCGTCCTCATTCGCCAGCTCTCCTTCTCCAGGTGCTTCCTGCTCTTCTCCGATTGGTCGAAATCCTTTTGCAGCTTCTTCCTCTCGTCGTCTGTTTCCTCCAGTGTTTTCTCTGCACTTTAAGCTCCTGCAGCTCTCTCCTCAGCTCCTCCTCTCTGCTTTTTACTTCCTGGTTCTCTCTTTCAATCTCTTCTTTCTCTTCTTTATGCCTTTCCAAATTCTCCTCTAGTCTGTGCTTTTCGTGGTTCAAAGCTGCCATGTTTACTTCGAGTCTTTCCGCTCTCTTTTTCTCCGTTTGTGCTACATCCTGCGCTTCTTCCAGCTTTCTCCTCAGCTCCTGCGTCACTTTCTGAACTTCCTGATGCTCCTCCTGCAGAGACGTGAGGCGGGCGGTTGTAGAGCGGAGATTTTCCACCGAACATCTGAGCTCCAGGTTTTCCTTTGACAGCAGGCCGTGTTCGGACTCGTGCTTGCCCAGGCGCTGCAGCTCTTTCTGGGATTCCTCCGCCTCGCGCTTCAGCCGGTGGATCTCCTGCTCCAGAGACGAGACCTGCTTTTCCAGAGTCTCAGAGCGCTCACTGCAGGCACGAAGAGAAGTCACCTGGAAGAAATAAAGCATCAACTTTAATCAAATTTGTTGCACATTGGTGGTGGGAACATAAAACTGAACATGCTATACAGACTTTTCTCTGCAAACAATTCTAATTCAGTATGAACCAGAAATAAACTAGATAGATCACGTTGTTCAAGTCTAAAGCAAGGCCAATCCAGAACCAAACCAGGTCAAATCAATGTCTGAATGAACTAGCACTGATTTGTAAGATGAGCAGTGGGCTGAAACAGACTCCTTGGAGGGCCCGATCTAGACCCTGGGCCATTAGGTGAATAGGTTTGTCAAATTACAAGCTGCTTAAAAGTAAAAAGAGAGGAAAATATAACATAGAACACTAAAAGGAGGCAAATTTCTCCAGTGCAAAATATTATTATTATTTTTTATGCTTGATTAATATTTGAAGGGAAAGATCTGTGTTTGAGAGAAGGGTGTTACAAATAAGGAACCGTGATTGAGCACTGCAGATTGAAAGAAGATCTCTAGACTAAACCATGTTTAATCCATTTTAAAAAAAGAATTCAGCTTTTAAAATTCTGATATTTATATAAAAAAAGTTGGCTTTGAGTATCCACTGTTGACAGATATCAACTGATACCAGTCTAGGGACATTTATTCTTTTTTAAAATAATTTATTATGAATAAAGGATCAAATTGTTTTATACTTGTAACTTCCTTAAACTGCAAATATGACAGAACAACTTTGTGTGAACAAATACTGTATGTCAGTAAATCTTTGTACATCCAATTACAGGCTTTATCAGGATAATGACAGATATTATTCAACTTCAAGCACTGACACAGAGCAAGTCTAAACAGACAGGGAGCACCACTGTGGCTTGAAGAAACAGTTTGCAGAATACATATATGCATATGGTTTTGGCAACAGAGGAATATCCAAAGGGATAATTAAATCGAAGCTAGCTTGCCCACACATGACATTACATTCATGCAGTTTTAATAAACATGATCTGAGACCAAAATGACCTAAAATGTCACAAAACCGGATCCCGCTGAAGGAACAAAATGATGGTGTAGATAGGTCAGAGAAGTTGTAGAATGTGTCTGGTAAATATTTTATAAATATTATAAATTTATATAAGTGGTATTGCAGTGTACATAGACCACAATAAAAACCTAAATATTATCAGTCAGTGCTTTCAGTATTATCCCACATTTACCTCTCTGTTGAGTGCGTCTCTGCTCCTCTCCAGCCTCGCGCCTCTCTCTCCACCTCTTCACAGCGCGACGCTTTATCCCTCACTCTCTTCACTTCCTCGTTGGCCAGTTTGAGCTGCGTTTCCATGGTGACGAGCTTGGAGCTGGATTCCGTGATGTTCTGGTGCAGCTGTCTGTTTTCCGTCTCGACCTCTCGGACTCGGGCCTCGCTGTTCGCCTGAGCGCGCTCCTGAAGGGCCGCCATCGCATCGGACAGGTGCTTCTTCTCACTCTCCAACTCCAAGATCTGAGAGGAAAAAGAAAGTTATTTAATACAATATAGAGTGAGTTGTAGATTTTTGTACAGTGCAAAAAATAAATAAGTCATATGAATAAAAAAACAAGCCAAAAACGATGGCTTAAGTTCGAAGAGGGTTAGGGTGAAAAAAATACAGTCCTTTTTTTGTACTATTGAGCGCACCTGAATGTAAGTCGCACCAGTTGCATTCAAGAAAAAAATATACACACAAAAAAAATAGCTTCATGTGTTTATATACTAAGTCAATGAGAATCTAAAATTTCAGCTGCATTGTTGAATAGATCACTTGTGGAAAAAGTAACTGCATATAGTCCAGAGTTTTTCTAGATTAAATCAGGACAACAGCAGCAGATTTTTAATACTTACTGTATCGAAATCCATTTACTAGCTCATTATTCAAATCATGCAAGTAAAATAATTCAATTGCAATTGAATTTGATCTGTTCTTGTGTGTCATGTATTTCACACATCAGTCATTTGGTTGGAGCGTCATCCACAGGCTGCAAAAGAAATGGGGGGAAGAGAAAGAATCTTGCCCCATATCAACACGGAAGATACGCGCTTACCCGGAATGCAGAAAGAGCTGCCGTCACATTCAGGTGAGTGAAAAAACAGCGAAAAAACCTACAGTCTCAAGCTTTTCTCGTCCGGTTTTGTTGTTTTAATCAAAGAAGTTTCCCCAGCCAACTAGATGGACAGCAGTTCTTTTTGCACAAGTAAAGCGAAAAGTGATGTCAATTGATAATCCCTCTATACTAATGCTGCACAGCTGCAGAAATACTCAAAACATAAGCAAAAAACATGTGATGGTGGAGCGCTTCAAAAATGCAGATTGTAAGGATGTACTTTGGTGGTCATCGGAAAAAGCATAAATAAAACAAAGACCCTTACTGATGAATAGAGTGGGTAGATTCAACACTGAGGCACTACATGAGTTAGATGAAAGTCCTTTAATTCAGAGGGACGCCAACGCGTTTCGACCTGAGGTTGGTCTTCGTCGGCTTCGAAACGCGTTATACTCAAAACATGTCTGGATTTTTTATGAATTTAAAAACAGATAATCTCAGATTTACCTGTGACATGACAAAACTGAGACATTCAAAACAGCGTGAGGACAGAGATACAGCTGTGAAAATATATATTTTGCCTATGTGTCCTTTATAAATGTATTAGTTTAATAAAAATATGATGCCCATTGTTTAGTTATAATTCTAAATGTAAATTAAATGACAAAGAAAAAAGGGGACCCAAGGCACTCTTCATACAATAAAAGTTAAAAAGCCTTTATTTTTCTGGGATAATTCATTGTTAAAATATTGATTTAAAAACGTGCTGATTAGCTTCCCATGCTTAGCAGCTCACAACAGCCTTCTTCAGGGTATATGAATTAAATGCTTTGAATCACAAATTACCACTTCACACCCACTAATTTCTATATCTACTGTTTACTTATTTAGACAAACCTGAACTTTATCCCCATGCGTCAAACCAGTAAATCTGTTATTATGTTGTAGCTATAGAAGTGGCCAAGACCAAGAACAACACAAACCTGTCTGTCTTTGTCGGCCTTCAGGATGTGCATTTCTCGCTCCAAAGCCTGTTTTTCTTTGAGGATTTCCTCTCCCAGTGACTCCATGTCCTGATTGGTCATTTTCTCCTGGTCCAGCAAACCCTGAAGCGCTCCAGCTGCAGAAGAGACACATCGTCGTCAACACAAAGAAATGAACAACACACCTATAGTTTTTCATTTTTAAAAAGTACCTTGTTGCTCAGACTTTGATTTTCTCGGTCCAGTTCTTGTGCGTGGAGCTGTTTCTCTTCCAGACTGTGGTTGTCCTCCTTCAGTCGCTCTATAGACGCCTGGAGCTCACGGTTCTCCTTTTCCAACTTCAAAACTCGACTGGAAACGCACTCGTTCAACTCGTGGACCAACGATTTCCGAGCTGAAAAGAGATTAAATTATTTCCAAGACAGCCTAAATTAAATCAGAATGCGTTATAATGGCACTGGCAAAATAGTCTCCAGTCTAAAGTTAACGAAATCTACTTTTAGCAGTGTGATGCAAACCTAAGATCGCTTTACTTTGCTGGTGTTTGTATATAACGATACAACGTGTCTTACTCTCAGTGTTGTTGTTGTCGTTGTTCTTGGAAGCTGCTCCAGTTCCCAGCCCAGGTGAGCCGACTCGTTCATGCTCTGTTTCTGTCCGATCTCCAGCAGCATGTTCTCCTCCACCAGCTCCTCCAGACGCCGACGCTCGTTCTCTCGCTCCTGAGAAAGAAAAAGCAAGAAACATGTCTTTATAATCTTTATAATACTGTGTGATGTTTTTTTTGTTGTCTTTACTCTGAGCAGGCTTCTGTCTTCCTAAAATCAACTCTTTGGGTCCTAGAAGAGCATTATGCTTGTTTCTATGGAAGTCTTGTTCCTTTAGCTATAATATTTGACAGTATGAAACTAATGAGAACTGATGAAGAAAGTCCAAAAACAATCTTTTAACTTCCTGTTCTAGTGAGACTCTTCACCCACAGACAGTTACACAGTGTCACTTTAGGACAGACCTGGGCAAACTGCGGCTCGAGGGCCAAATAGGGCTCACGACCTGTTTCAATCAGGCCCCTGGCATGTCTTTGAGAAACATAAATTCATGATGAAGTTTAAGAGACTAAAACTTGGGCTACAGGAATAAACTTGTAACATTTGGAGATTAATCTAATAATTTTATGAAAATAAAGTTGAAGCTTAAGAAAGCTATGATTGTACTAGGAAAAACTATTTACTACGAGAAAAAAGTCATATTTTCTTTCTGAGAATAAAGTTGTAAACTTAAAAAAATATATATTTTATAGATTAAACTTGAAGTTTTATGAGAATAGTCAAAAAAAAATTGTAATTTTACAAGAAAAAGTATGATTTTGTTGGACTCTGTTTTATTTGTACTTGTCTTCTATATTCTGTCGAAGAAATGTGTTTGCAATAATGAGAAATTGTTATATCAATGTCTACAGTCCAGGCCTTCTCCACTGTTCTGGGTTTAAATCTGGCCCTCGAGTCAAATTAACAGTTAGTGCAAACAAAGATGTCACATAGCTTATTATTTACTGAACTACATTAGACTTTTTTATTTTTTAAAGATATTTTTGGCCAACTTTGCCAGAATAGTTTACTTAATCAAATCAAACTAAATTATAGAAATGACAGGAGTCCATCACAAATTTTAGTGCAAATACAGATAAAATAGTAAGTAAATACAATACAAAGTAATACAAGAGTCTTTAATAATATACCATTTCCAGGTCGTTGATTTTAGCTCTCAGCAGCAGGTTGTCTTTCTCCAGCGTGTGCAGTTTATCACAGCGCCCCCTGGAGGCCGACAGCTGTTCTTCCAGCAGCACTTTAGTTTCCATTAGCGTCAGGTTATCGTCACGAAGCTCCTGCAGGAAAATAAAAAACAAACAACAAGGATTAAAGTCACGATTTATCCCTAATCACTCCAGGTGCTCTTCTTTACTGTGTTCCCATATAAGTCTTCTACTCTAAATCAGCCGTTCCCAACTCTTCAGAGCTGAATGCTGTTTTGCACTTATTCTGTGGTCTTTTACGTTTCCGTACCTCGACTCTGGTCTTGTAGAAGTGGACGTCGTTGAGTTTCTCTTTGCATCGCGTCAGTTCAGCCTCCAGACGATCCACTCGAGAAGCTTTTTCCCTCAGAGAGTCGACCTCGTCCCGATAAACACGAGCAGAGCGAGCTTCACACGACAGAGACTGGTGCTGAGGAAATAAACCAAAGTGTGTGTTAGGCTGTAAGTGTTTTATGTTATAGTTTAGAAGAATATCAGGAGCAGTGTTGCTATATAAGCAATACCAAACGCTAAACAGAATTTACACTATGTTGAATCATATTTTATTGGAGCCATATTGCAGCCATAGCAAGGACTGAGAAGTGTATAATACCTTTGGACCTCTGGACCCCTCTCACCTTCTGGACACCCTTTCTATCTCTCTCTCCAGGATTAGCCTGACCTCGTCCTGCTAGATGAGTAATTTCCTTCTGCTAATGGCTCTACACACTAACCCTGTATGTACACTGAATGCGAGTTCATTGCGGGTCCTGCAGAACTTAGAAAGTGCTTAAAACCAATGCGCCCACATACACTGACCTCCGAAGAGGTGCGGATGCAGGTGCGGGAGCCACGCAGGTCTGCGGAAAGAATCTGCATGAAGTATATTTTTCATGAAGACTGCAGCCATCTGATGCGTCTTTCATATATAATACAAGTGTTCTTGTGGGAATTAATGTGACTCTGCTGGCTTTGGACGAAACCAAACCGCCGTTACTGCATCTGGTGTAACAAGCACTTGGCAAGAAACCCGCACGTGTCCCAAACCGAACTCGCCTCGCAGTCGGTGTGCACCAGGGGTTGCCTGGAAAATCCAGACAATATATTAAAAATATATCATTTGGGCACCGTGTCCTCTTTCGGATGTCTGTAGCCGTGATTGACAGATTAATTAGCCAATCAGAGACACGCATCTTCCGAAGTGTAAAAAACATGGCTGCTCCCAACGAAAAAAATACCACGTGGAACTGAAAAACATTTCGGATTTCTGCAGAATCAATGAGCGAAGCAAAAAACATTTTAATGTGAGGTGAGTGAAGTTAGATTTTGGTCTAAATGAAAGCTTCTTTGTTTCATCTGCGTCACACAAATTAGCTAATCTGATTGTCCGGTACGATGTGGATTTGGTCTGAAACGCAGGTGGAGGGCGTGGTGACCAGACCCACTCTTCGCAGTTGCTGAAGTGTGGGTTCTGGATCCCAGGCAACACCAGGGTGTCCAACTTTTCATTGAGGGCGTTTTTGAAATATATGAGCAGAGACACATAATGGATGAAATGAAGGGAAAAAATTGCATTTGACTTGTTTATGAGCCAACACTTAAGAATGTCAAGTTTGTCATTGGTCACATCTACAGTCTCCTATTTCCCTCTGCTTACATTTCACTGGATGGTCTCTTCCTCTAGGTTTCTCTCTTTGGCCCCACTCTTTTTTTTTTTGGAGTTTTGTCTTGCCAAGAAGAAGGGTCTACGACAATTACCCATTTGCTTGTTTACTGCTGGACAATCTACTTTTGCATTACTGACCTATGACTGATTTTCTAACATTTCTGTTTGCTAAATCAACATCTTGTGAAATCCTCGAGGCTTGTTGTTGTGTTTTTTGCCTCTACAAAAATAAACAAATGAAATTGAGTAATACTTCTTAGCACAGCTGTACAGCAGCCGCAAAACTGACTAAAAAACATAATAATTACCATAGATAACACTCTTTGCCACCCCCTCATACTGACCTTTGCCTTCATTTGGTATTAAGGCCTCATTTATCATTCCAGGTGCTAAATCGCTAGTTAAAAGAATGTATGTGCTTTTTGTGATGGTTTTGCCTCCTAATTAGATAATGGAAATTACACAGACAACATTTTCACCTCTAATTTTAGCTTTTTGTGAGTCAAAAGTGTTAGCTGCATCAAGTTTTTGCTCCTCTTTTACACTGTGGGTTATTTTGGACATGAATCTCAAGCATGTCTTCTTTAAACAGACGCTGAAGTTGTGAACACTGACCTCTTGTTTTATCCTCTGCAGCTCCTGATCCAGTCGCTCCGCTTCATGTTTTGAGTCCATCAGCTGCTCCGTTTTCTCCTCCCTGCATGAGCGAAGAAAAAAAAAGTTAAATTCTACAGTATGATTACAGCTCTGGTAATGTCTGCACAAGGTCACAGCAGTAATGTAGCGAGACTGACAAGGCAGAGAAGCTTCGCCACATAACACGATTCAGATTGTAAATTATACCCAGTGCTGTTTATGTGAAGGGTTTGTGGTTTTAAATGTGTGATTATGCTGAAGATTTATTTAAATGGTTCAGAATGAGATCAAAAGCTTAAGACAGACTAAAACTGGATAAAGCTCACAACAATATTCTGTTTTAGCTGCTGCCAGTTGTTTCTAATCATCTTATAACAGTGTTTTTTTCATCGTTAGTTTACTTACAGTTGTATTTGGATTGATTGTTTGACCAATCTTGTCTTGTCTTTCAGGTGATGCTTGAGTGCTCAGAAAAGTATTGTTTTCACCTACCACCTATCCCCGCTCACTTGTTTGTACTTTTTAGCTCCTACTCGGGGCAGGAACTTTTTGGTGACACAAGCACATTTACAAAACTAACTGTTTGGAAACATGTTCTATATGTTCTCACATTGACAAACATCCCTTTTTCTTGATAAAAATTACTTAAAAGCAGTAACTCCCAAAATGAATGTTTATGTAGTAACTATTATTAGGAATAACAGTAAATATTTGTGTTTTATTGTTAATTTCGGTAAAGTTTTTAGCTTTTGTACACTTGCCTATAGAAAAAAGGCAATAGGTTCCTTTAAAATAGTTAACATTTTTTCCATTAAAATAACATCAAACTCTTAAAATTTGCCCAAATACTGTATTAAAAAGAGCTATCAAACTGGGCAGTGCTGGAGAACTAAAAAGTGAGAAAGAGAGGGGCGAAGTCTGAAGATATACAGAGCAGTGTGATTGGTCAGAACAGATATCTGCAAGTGTTAGTAACAGTAAACTATGCAATTTTAACTCTATCACACAGCTTAGTAGTAAAAAAAAGTTGATTTCGTGATTAGTTCCACATTAACTCTTAGTTCCTGTTTGTGTCCTACTTGCTACAGAAATAATATATATACTTTTACATCTACTAGCCTATATTTACTCCGTCATGACTCTGCAATGCCTTTTGTAATGTTTTTGTAGTACGTTTACAGAGTGGGAGCTAGCACATAATTGAAAAGCTTGACCAAAACCTAACAACTGACTCTTATTTTACATTTCACAGACGTTTAACCATCGACTCACAGTTCTTGTCGGTATCTCCGGAGCTTGGCCTTGGTGTCGGCTAACTCCACAGACAGATGGTGCTTCTCCTCCTTCGTGAGTCCAGACGAATTCGCAGAAGCCGGTCCGTTTTTCAGAGCCGTGTCTTTGGAGTTGGGGCCTCGATCGGGACTGCTCATGCCCAGGTCTCTGCAGTGCTGCTGGGGCTGCTGGCTGCTCAGATAGTCCCTCTCCTGCGTCAGATCCACAATCACCTGAAAGACACAAGAGTCAGGACAACTTTTTAGTGACAGATGTATTTAACTTTTTGACATGTTTGGCTGCTAGCTGCGAGCGTAAGGTAAAGGTAGCGCTTCTGAAAAGTGGTCTGAATAGAAGACAGAAGCTGGTGCTAACTTAATATAACTAATAAATAATATACAAGACTCCGACTAGAGATGCATCAATTTAGCTGTTTAAATTCTACAATACCTGAAAGAACCAATATCAGACAGTGTAGGGATTGAAAAGACATATGCTAAATGAATTTTTTGAGGCTTTAATCCAGTTCCAACATGGCTTCCTTATCAAAAACAAGCTAAATTTGTCTGTGAACTATTATTAGTTTCTCTCTGAGCTCAGAAATAACTGAATGACCCAAGTCTGTGAGTTATATCAGAGGTAGATCTCAGAGATCTCTGCACTGTTTGTAAGTCCATAAATTTAGTATTTTTGCATCTTTAGCATATCAACAAAGTCAATATGACTGCTTTCCTGTGTGTTTCTTTTGCAGCCAGTAGATGACGCTCATGGTCAGGGGTGTCAAACTCAAATGGAGCTGGGGCCAAATCGCCAGAGTTAGAGATGGTTGAGGAACGCATTTTAAAATATAGGTCTTTCTGTGTTATATTTAAATATGGCATTTGGACTATATGAAGCTAATAAAACACATTTACTCAATGTTTGCATTATGCGGTAACACATTACATTAGATCACATTATATTATATTGAACATACTGTATGTCAGTGAAAGAACGTTTTGGACAAGTTGTATACAATTTGCCAGCATTCCAGTGCATTTTAGGTTTAATATTCACATCTCAGCAAGATAAGATTGTAAATTTCTAAAGGCTTGATATCCATTCTGGCCTTTGTGTCAGTTAGTGCTAGATAGTCGGGTCCGGAGGGGCGAAGATTACGTTTAGGAGAATGGATAAGTTTAGGAAAAGGGTTAGGTGATGGTAAGGTTAGGAAAAAGGTTTGGGTAAAGGTTATGATAAAAAATATAACAGTTTAAGCCGTTTAGCAAAAGTAATAAACTCATTACCATGGCAACCAGCTCACTTTTGTCCCTCCGAACCCGACTATCTAGCACTAACCCTTTGTGACTCCTCTTGTCAGCACTGCTGCAATGTATTCTGGGACCTGTAGTTCAAATTGTTGCATGCTTTTATCAGGGGGCCACTATCAACAATAATCAGAAATCATCGAAGGAGGCTTTACTTCACTGTTTTATTGTTCTGGTGCCTGGGGTGATTAGGAGCAGGCTTGAAGAATGAAAACAACACAAAAATGCATCATAATTTCTCTTTAAAACACAGTTATTACCAATGAGCAATGGATGAAATAGTTTTATGTAACTGTAATTTGTCATGCAAAAACAAGCTTGTGTGAGTAAAATGTCAAACTTGGGTCACATTGATCAGTTAACAGACCATAGTAAATCAAAGATTTTGTATGATAAGCCAGTATTTCTGAAACATCTTGTTGGAAAATATTTTTATTCAGTGGCCTATGACAACTACTGTAACATGAGCAAAATCAAGGACTTAGCACAGACTATCAACTCAAGACTAAACCAGCCTTAATTTCGACAAACCATTGAGTACAATCTAGTTCTGAACCAGGACTAAAGAAGGACTGACCCATTCTCAAAGTTACACCAAAGCAGTTGTGTAGTAAACGAGATCGTATGCTAGATTTAAGACTCCCTCCTCAGTACTAATCATTTTAAAAGTTTATGCTCACCTCAGTGGCCTTGTCTCTCTGGTCGATGAGTTGCCGTAGCGACGTTGCCATGTTGCGGGACATCGGTTCGAGCTCCTCCTGAACCAGCTCCGATTCTCCCTCCAGCCACGACAGGTCCAGGACGTTCAGCTGGTTATGAGTCACCTGGAAAATACATTATGTTTGTCAGCAATTTTGGATTATTGACACAGGTAAAACTATTGATCTATAATAATATGGATAGTATATTGCAAGGCTAACACAGCTACAATCATCTCCCGAGGTCAGACTGTGGTGATGCAGTGAAAAAACCTTGGAAGCCCAAACAACAGCCATGTTCAGCTAATAGATCACTTTCAGAAGGTCAAACTTTGTGGAATTCGATCATCACTTTTTTCAGGTTAAAAAAAAAATAGCAGCTCTGATACTGGCTTGTGTGAGAAGAGCACAAGTGCGCATTTCCAAAGGGCTGCAAGAAAGGATGTAGCTAGCTTATAGCACTGTGGTCCTTTAGTCAGTCGATTAATCGGTCGATGAACATGCTAAAACTATATAATCAGAATGCTAAAAATGACTTGGATTCAGAGTTTTATTCTGGATTTGAGTTTGTTTAATTGGATAAGATTTATTCCCTATGTAATGTTGAATATTTAATTTGCTGATTATAAGAAGATTTGGCTTAAAATAAGAACAAAAAATTGCAATGGGATAAGAACAATTTTATTCATTCATTTTCTACCGCTTAATCCCGTTAGGGGTCGCGGGTGACTGGAGCCTATCCCAGTGACTTTGGGCCTTAGGCGGGGAACACCCTGGACAGTGGCCAACTTGTTGCAGGTTAGACAGACAAACATTCACTCTCTCATTCACTCACTAAGGGAAATTTACAGTGATGCCCAATTAACCTAAACATGCATGTTTTTGGAGGTGGGAGGAAACCAGAGTACCCGGTGAAAACCCACGGTGACACGGGGAAAACATGCAAACTCCACCCAGAGAGATCGTGAGATGTTGATATGGTCCGACCTGGGAGTCGAACCCACGACCTCCTTATTGGGAAGCCAGAGCTCTAACCGCTCTGCTACCGTGCACCCTATTATTTTAATTATTGGCAAATATTTGCTTTGAAATAAAATGTATTGTCTTCAAATTAGTTCAAAACTGTTTGAAACAAGAAAACAGATCTATGTCTCTGCAATAAACAGAGCTTAAATTAGTCAAAATGCCTGAAATTAGGGTTAAAATCCTAGAATCATAACCTGGCCAGCCAGATGGTTTATTATATTTGTGAATTAGCAAACTCGAGATAAACCATCTGGCCGTCCAGCAGCCCGATTGGTTTGGGAGTCTAAACAGTGGTGTTTCAGCCCACTCACATCACAGCAGCAAGCTCAAACAAGCTGCTCATAGAAAAATCATAAAGGTTAATATAACATACAGTAGCTTATATTTAGATTGAAGCACCCATTTTAAACAAAGCATGACATTTCATTAGCAGCACAAATCATATGAAACAAACGACAAAGAACAGTTATGAAAAACACATTATGGAGCTGAAGCGAGACGAGGTTTTTAGGCGAAAAGTGCAGGTCTAAAATAGAGTGTATAATGGTTGGTTCTCTTCTTTGGCGTCAGCTGATGTGTAGGATTATCATGGCCCAGAGTGAACAAGCACCAGGCCTGTGTCAAGCAGCCAATACCACTGTTTTACACCTAGATGACTGCAGCAGATACATTTAGTAAGCAAAAACATACAGTATTATTGACTGTTCTTTTGTAAACAGATAGAGTGCACTGAGCAGGTTATACAAAAAGTCTAATGTATATTACTTGGCAGAATAAATTGGAAAGGAAACATTCTATTCGAATTGTAATCATAGTCATGTTTCAATAAAATTACTGGTCAGAAAGCTCAAATGTATCACCTAATATATACCATGAATTAAGGCCAATTCATACTTCGAAAGATGTTAGAACTTGGTGCACCTTGTGTCTTTGCTGAGCACAGCTTTGTTCGGCAGAGCTATGGACTAGAACTGGGCGATCTGGGAAAACATATACTGTAATTCTGTTCCTCATGTTGATTGATCTCGATTTTCGATTCGATTTTGATGAACCTTTTCAAGAACAAATAAAAATGCGATTCATGAACATAAACAAAACAAAAAAGTGTTAATATGTCCAATTAATTACATCAAAATTCTGCCTCAAAGTTTGACTTTTGCTCCAAACCACATATTTTTACTAGTAGGCCAATCTTATAGGCTGTTTTCAATTCAGTTACTGTTGTGACTTTATTCTGCCAAGGCTGTGCAATTAATCGGATTTCACATTCATATGTATTTACTGCTCTAATCCATTACGAAAAGGGTAATTGAGATTATTATGATCTTTAGTGCGTTTATTGCACACAGTGTTTTTCTACTTGTAGGGATACTTTTACCTACTTTAATGCACACTAATACTCTGCCTTTTCTGTAAGCAAATTGTTGATTGGGATTTCAATTGACCCTGTGCATAGAAGCTGTTTATTTTCAAATTGTCAGACTTTAGCGTTAGCATTGACAGAGAAACACATCTTTTGATAAACACCCTTTGGTCCTTTGGTGAAATATTCTCCTCATTTGTAAAGTATTTACTGGTAATATGTTTTCAGAGAAAATCACCAACAACTCACTGTTTAATGCCAATCTTAGTATTAAAGGAACCGTATGTAAGATGCACACTAGTGGTTTTAGAAAGGTATAACAATCACAAATGAACATGGGTTGCCAGATTGTGAAATGGCCTATACATTGAAGATAGGAAGCTACTGATTACTGATTCAAATTAACTTCAGCTTCTAAGAAACCAAACTGGCAACCCAAATGAGAGAGTCATGTGAGGCTCATTCTGCTTTCTGATTGGATAATAAATGTAAACATCAACAAAGGGACATCATGTCCATTGCTTTTTAAATTAAGAATACCTCAGAATTACATTGACTTTCAGTAAAATAATAGCATATTTGGACTTGCTGACCTTGTATCTTTGGACACATATAATTCATGTTTATGAAATCTGACATCAAAATCTTACATACGGTTCCTTTAAAGTAAAAGTAAAGTATTTTTTCATTTTACATGGAGCCAGTGAAACTCCATAGAAATTAAATGAAAATAAATGAACCAACTGACATATGTGCACAAGGTCAATAGTGATTTAAATAATTGTGATTTTTTTTTCCAAATTGCAGCAGTTCAACAGTAAATATAAAATCATGACACAGACAATAATTAGCATAGATCTGGTTAAGTTAATTCAGAGCCGAGACCCAAAGTCTGGCTGCATCATTGGTTTAAACTACAAACACTGGAGCTAGTATTCACATGAACAGAGCTGAGTCTGTGTGTTGCTGTAGAAAGTAAAGAGAAAGAAAAATGTCTTGAATTCACAATATAAATATGGATTTCAGTGATGAAGGCCTAAGCAGGCCGAAACGCGTAGGCGTTTTTAACACTTTGCCATGTGTAATAAGGCTTTTAAATTTTTGTAAAAATCCTGAGTGCCTCAGCTCCCTTATTTTGCTTTGAAAAGACTTTTATCCCAAGCCTGAAGAGCACCAGGGTAAATTACACTTGGATACACTCGTGCAGCATTCCAGTTGTTCTTTAAGATTTTGAACAAATATGGATTTCAGTGTTTTAAGTCGTTAGTTAAAATGCCAAACTCCAGCCAAACTCGTGTCAAATTGTCTGATAAATGTAATAATTTAAAAAGTCTATGTTATGATCTGAACTTGAGTTATTCGAGGGAAACGCATGTAAAATCTGCAGAGCTAAAAGCATTAATTGTTAAGAAAACGTTTGAATGGTGCTGTTGTTTCTGTGGGACTTTCCCCCAGGCAAATAAATAAAGTCTGTGTGTGTTCTCAAATGTTTATCTGAACGAGATGCTAATGTTATACTGCAGAGAGAAGCTATGATGCAGTAATGTTAACGGTGACGTGGTTTACAGACCTCCTGAATATGAGACACTATGGCCGCTTGTGTCTCGATGTCCAGCAGTTTAATCTTCTCGATCATCTCTTCTTTTCGCTCACACTGGAAGAAAAAACAAACACGGTTACTTCACAATGTTTTAACTAAAGGTTTTCCACAACTTCTCAATAACCAATCCAAGTTTTCCATTACCTTGCATAATTAATTCACAGCCATGTTTCAGTCAATTACCCACTTTTATAAGGAATACAAAAACATGTACATGTATGCATTGTTAGTAGAACTGTTACAATCAATTTTAAAATGGCAAAAGGTCTTGGTCAGATGGATATTAATATTTCAATGTCAATAATAAATAGTACATTTCATTTTCATAGGAGTATTAACTTAACCCTAAAAAGACATGGACAAAAAATAGTAGATGCTAGATTTAATTTTCTAGAAATTATGTGACAAATCAAGTGTTACTTTCTCATATTTAATGCATTCTAAAATTATTTTTGGAGCATTCTGTTATGTTAAGAGAAAATAAGTCAGGGTAGCTAACTTTTAGTTTCTAATTAGTAAACTTTGTGTTTTCCACTAAGAGTACTGTATGTGATAAATGCAGCATGTTATGAAAAATGAGACCACTGGCACAGAGTACCGTGAATAATAAAGAATTCTAATCAGAAGCCGAAACCAGCTCTCTCATTGGCTGAGCTTGGGTGGTTCGCTCTAGTTTCACTTTGTTGTTCGTAAACAGAAGTTTATACGTCATCAATGCAACCAAAATGTCGATATTAACCATGTGTCGAAAGATTTATGAGAGGATTTTGGCACATTTACGCCTCCCGTACACTGACTGTGAGACGAGTCAGATAAGAGCGAGTTTCTTTTGCGAAGTGCTTTGTAACCAGCTCCAGTCCACTGTGGTCCGTGTTTGCACAAAGCCGCGCAGATTCATGTGGATTCTCGTGAGAATGTTTGTATTATGACTTGAAAGCTGCTACAGACTGCTGTGGCACACGGAAAAATAGACTCTATGGATTCTTTCCACACACTCGACGAATCTCGCACGTGTACCAGGGCGGATTGGTTTAAAGCACTTTCAAGTCTTGCACAGAGTGAGTTTGACCCACATCAAACTGGCACTGTGTGTACATGATAGGGGTAAAAACCTAAATTGTGTTTGTAGTGTGAAAATCAGCGACCCCACCTTTAAGACGGCTATGCTGGGTTGGTTTTGTTCCAACACATACTTCCAGAATAACCCAAATATTTTCAAGAGTTTGAAACTCTTCCAAAACCAATACAATTCCAAAACTATTCCAGAGCCTGAAAATTTGATTTTAATTTCTATTATGTTTTCCATGATTGTACAAACCCTGCAAATACACTTCATGTACATTAGTTTATATGTGACATCGCTGACTGCCGATAAAACACCGGCTGCAGATATCTGTTCTGTCCAATCACAGCACTCTATCAAACTCTGCCTCACTTTTAGCCCTACAGCACTGCCCAGTTTGAAATGCAGCTGTTGGCAGAGTTTATGGGTTAGTGTCACTTTTAAAATCTGCTTTAATAACATACTTCATACTGTATTTTTATAAGTTACCCTGAGTTTGTTTATGTCTTCTGTTAGTTACTCAGAGCTGTAGCTAAATATCTTTGGCTAAACTGATGCAAACATAAGATGAGTGACAGGTCTTTCTCACAAAACGACTATGAACCAGCATCAGTGACAGAGAAAAACCACATGACAGGTGCTGATGAGGCCGTTGTTTACTTGAATCCTAAAATAACTTGTTTGATTTGACGTCAGCGTGATTTTCATGTGGTTTTAATCTTTGATCGCTGCTGTGGTCTTCCTGCTTCCCCAACCAGACGAGCCAGTTCAGGTGCAGACAAAAGACTGGGACAGGAGACAAGGGAGAATAGGAAGACACGACACTTTAGCTTTTAGAGCGTCTGACTCATCTACTGTAAATAAAAGGGATGAGATATAGGAACACACTTGCACACTTTTGCTTGGGTTTCTCCTGCTTTGTTGTGAATAAATGTGTGTTAAAAGACAATTACGATGCACTTTTGTCTTTTAAACATGCTCTTATAAACCTTCACTTTGGCATTTTAGATATTAGAACATAAAAAAAAAACGTGTAATTACAATTCCCACATCAGGAATTGAGTCTTCTGGCTGCAGAGCAAATTACACAGGGACATAAACTGATCTTGCCTGTATGCTAATGCGGCAAAATGCTCAACAAGTCTAATGATCTATGGATTAAAAACAATACAGAAGATCCATGTCATTTGCAGGATCGGACAATTTAAGCACAACTGACAATTTCCTGGGAGTTTAAACAATCATTTAGCACAGTTAAAGTGTTACAAGACATTCTCATTTGGCTGTGTGTTTTTGGCCCATATCTATAATGCAGTTGCTAGATAACAGCTGTGGAATTACATCTACAAATTGAATCAGCTGTGGAACTGAAAAAGCTGGATCGGTGCATCGCTATGTGCTACTGTCTTTTATTTTTATGTTTTACTAGCTTAAATGCATTTCAACATAGAGGCCGTTTTTGCTGTATAGCTTTCCACTGGTTATTACAGAATACTGAATATCCACTATGTGTTTAGACTCTGTGCACAACAACACCTAGCTAGCTTGCTGTTTAACTTAAGCGTTTCCTAAGCTGGCCACACACTACACAACTTTCCAGTTGTGACTAATTAGAATGCGGTTTGCCCACACACTACAAGACTGGACTGAGAGTGATTCTAGAACGTTTGAGACCACACTACACACTGAGACCACAAACTACACAACTGAGACTGGCAACTGAAAACAGGATTACTCCATCAGCAGAACAATAATGCACAAAACAACAATGCAACACAGTTTATAAAAGAGTTGAGTTTAGTGCTTCAATTTATTTTTTATTAGATTTTTTGATTAACTTTTTTTTTAATATATATTAGTTTTTGGTCTTTGATTAATAATTTCTACAACAAGACAGAAAAAACGTTTTGTTTTAGCGTAATTATTATTTATTTATTTTTTGCCATAAGCAAACACTTTTCATTGGTTAAACAGGTCATGTGCCCCTGCACGTCCTGATGGGATGCTGAAATAACCATAACACCGGTACAAACACGCTAGTTAGCTAGCTCTCTCAAATCACACTAGAAAGTTGGACATTTTTCTCCTTTGGATTTTACGTGGATGCGTTACTTTTATGAGATTTTATCAGAAGAAAACTTGTTGTTTGGAGTGAGGAGGACGTCCGCAGCGCTTCGTGGAGAGAGGAGGGAGAGAGAGGAGAGAGAAGACAGAGAGGAGGAGAGAGGGTGAGTGCGCTGATATACAGTCTATGGTGCGCTGCTGTTGTTTTGGTCATCAGAGGTGTAAAACTAGCGTGTGTGCATTTTGAACCGGTCCAGTTGACACGTAGGGAGCTTTCACTCTGTGCCTCGCCGTTACCGCTGTTTTTGCGCCTGTTCCGTCAGAAAAGACGTAAACAGAAAGTTTAACCTCACACGCTGTTCCAGTGCCTCCTCGGCTGTTTTCATTGACGCTGGGCTCCGTGTTTGCCCAGAGGAGCGTCAGAAACGGCGAACAGCACGGGAGCGAGACAAAAATCGGGCTTATAATTCCAACATGTTTAAAAACCTGCGACTGTAGTCTAGTCTAGTCTAGACCTGCCACAACAACACGATTGGAACGTGAGTTGAGTCGCGGACACTCACACACTACACGAGTCACACAACTGCGACTGGCTTCAACTAGCTTCGACTAATCTCGACTAGGCGTGACTAAGTGCGACTGAAATTAACATGGGAAAATGAGAAAACAGTCGTGTAGTGTGTGGGCAGCTTAATTGATATTATAGGATCAGGCTAGAACCTTTTGTTGTGGATGTGACTTTAAAAATCTGGAGAGTAATTCACTAAGCTTTGTGAATCGAATCTAAGTAAAAGCGAGAGAAAGGGGCGGAGTCTGTGGGCATAAGGAGCAGTGTAATTGGTCAGAACAAATATCTGCAGCAGGTGTTTGTAATCAGACACACTTGGCTGCCATCAGGACAGTCCAGACACAATCAGTTTGAGACTATTTTGACCTGAATACTGCAAAAACTTCCTTCTAAAATGTCTCAGAGCAGTATATGATGCTATTTAAACACCATATCCACAGTTAATAACAAATAAGTTGATTTAGTGCTTAGTTAATCTCAAAGTGAAAGGATTGTTATTGAAGTCTCGCCCTCATGTATTGAAGTCCCACCCAGACTCTTATCTCTCAGGCGGCTGTGCTCAGACATGCAAAGCTCAGCGCAGCGACGCACACTTCTGCAACGAGCTACGTTCACTTCCTGCATCGAAAACAAGAGGAGGCAGTCAACTTGGATCTCTTACATTAGAAAAGAGTCTGGTTTAATTGTGGATAATAAATCTGGGGCGGTTTATATGTTCTTCAAGTTTGTATCAACATCAACACATCAGTCAACTTAAAACAAGCACCTGCAGCTAAAAGAGGTCGTCCTGACTTCTGACTGGTGTTGTCACAATACTATAAACTTTTTGATTTTGATACAGAGGAATGTATCTGATTTTTTTAATAAAGTTCTTGATATCTTGCAGAATATGATCTCTATACAAAGAAGGTTTAAGACACTAGACTTTGGGTGGGTAACAAATCAAATTTTAAGTATAATAGAAAGAAAGATCCATAAAAGAGGTGTTGAAGATGAAAAACGTACTGTACATTTTCAAATAAAGATGTGTACAGTTTTCTTTTGGGTTGACATAATATCTTCTGAATATAGTTACAAAAGAATAGAGATTTGTTTTGTTTTTTTGTCCCCCAGCACTACATAATTTTCAGTGATTTACTCACTAATAACAACTAGGGGGGTAATTTTGCTAAACTATTATTTGTCTAGGAAGCAAAAGTCACGTGACTAGATTTTTATAAAATCGATCCAGACAAAGCCAAAAATTAAATTGAACCATGAATTTATAATTGACAAAATTAAGACGTTAAGTGCATCAAAAAGATTTGCCAATGGAACAATCATAAAATTGTATTGTTTTGCTAAAAATAGAGAAGGACATGCTTTTTTCATTTGGAAATGGCAAAAATACCCAATACCTTGCTTACACATTGTTTATTTGAAATAAGAAGTAATTGATTGATTTAGCTGTTGTGGTCTTAGTAACGTCCACAATAAATGGACAAATAATACATTAGTCTTTTTTCTTTTTAAATGTGTATATATTTATTACATTTTTAAGAAATTGGCTTTCAGTAATGACAATTTGTTACACCAATCATCGCAGTCCGGCCCTCAGCAAGTTTTCGTATTCGAATATGGCCTTGTGAAAAAAAAGATTGCCACTTCTGGTCTGTCATTGCTGCCCAACTTTTTTTCAGTTCGTGCATGTTTGGGAACCTAACATAGAGGGATTATTTGTTCATCAACAAAATGAAGAAAGAGCTTGAGGAACAACTCGAGCTAGGGCTGTTGTCAGCTAACTGTTGTTTGCAAAAACAAAAGTTATGCTGCTAAATCAACATTTGTGAAAGAAATTCGAGCCTAAGACCCTTAAAAGTTACATTCAGGTGAGTGAAAAAAGGCAAGAAAAACACTGTCTCAAGCTTTAGGAGACAGACGCCTTTCAGACCTGATCCAAACAGCTGCTCTCGTCCTGTTTTGTTGTTTTATTCAAAAAGGTTTCCCCAGCTAAGCAGATGGAGAGCGGCTCTTTCTGCATGGAGCATGTACAGTAGAGCAGAAAGTGACATTGACCGAAAATCCCTCTATAAAGACCAGTTAACGATTATTCGATTACTAAATTAGTTGCAGATTATTTCAATAATCGATTAGTTGTGATTAATCAATTAACTTGTTGCAGCCTTAACGACTGTGACTTGTTGAAACATTATTTATAACGCTGCAGCTGTCAGTGAGTGTTGACTCGTGGGCTTGACGTGAGGACAGTGACGCGTTGTGCCTTTAGTCAAGCACAAACCCAAAGAGAACAATAAAGCTTGTCTGTGTAACTCACCTGAACCGCACAGCCCAGATCAGTAACAAAAGCCTCTTCAGCTCCTCCATACTTTTAGCTGTGGGGGACAAAACACAGAGATTGTCAAAATAATCTCACAATCGCCAAGCAACCGGGTTTACAGAGAGTTGATCCAGATGAAGTGTCAAAGCTCAAGGCATAAATAAACTACTGTTACACAAACCTCCCTGAGCGTAACAAACTCTATATGAATGATTAAGGTTTTGGTAATGAAGATGAAAATGTATCTGAAAGTATTGCAAAAATGTCACTGAAAAAGAAATTTATCAGTCGGTTCTTAACATTTTTCAGTTGTGACTCACTCTTACACACTTGCTCTGGCTTTTCTCTAATCAAAAATAATTGTTCAGCATTCAGGATTTCAGCTACTATTTAAAGTGTCACTGTGTAACTTTCTGGAGATGAAAAAAACCCTGCATAACTAGTTAGTTAGTCTTCATGGAGCTAGACAAGTTTTATGCTTTTATGAGTATTCGAACTAAAGAAAATATTTAGATTGGAAACACATAAGAGTCATTTTTGGGAGCAAAGATGTATATTATAATCTACGTCTTTACTTGGAGCAGGTTTTTATGAAAAGACAAATTTGTCCTGGAGAAGCCTCTTCCTGTTCGTTTTGGTTTGGATTACAAACCAGTGGTGTAACGGCCCAATCACATCGCAGCAGGGTGGGTGGAAGGTGGTTGTTAGTAAAGATGACAGCAAGTAGCGCCTGAATCAAGCAAAACAAAAATGGCAGCTCTCCTGGATGCACGTGTTTCTGCTGCTGATGATGATTCTGTTTTAGCTGAATCTCAGAGTATTTTCTTTTCGAAAGAAAAGTGACACTTGTTCTTTCCCACACACACACTTGATACACCATAACGGTTCATGGTAGTGATTGGTTAAGCACAAACAAAGGGTCCAGACACACTGCAAGCAACAAAAAAGACAAAAACCACAGCCGTGCATCTAAGAGTGGATGGAGAATCATGGCGCATCATCGTGAGCCACTGACCCAGTGTTTTTTTCTGTTGGAAAACTGTTCAGACTTGTCTGTGTTTATGCTTTTGTATCAGGTCTGTAGTGAAAATAAACACATGGATAGGTTTATATTCCCCTCTGGACAGGCTGATCACAGCAAATGCGAAGGTTTCAGAAGTAAATTAGAAAACTCAAACAGTAAGTAAGCTCTATTTGTATAACGCTTTTTACAGACACAGAGTCACAAAGCACTTCACAGTGAGAAACAGACGTTTGATTTGAAGCTGGACTTCTTCATACAGTCCAGATCTGTCCCAGGACGTGTGGTGCTGATGACAAATACACAAACACAACCACAACAGTAGAAGCCTGATTTCTCTGTATTCCCTGTATCCTACGCTTCTAAAACAAAACAATAGGTTGGATTCTTTCACTTCAGATTCCGTGAATGGTGTGCTGGTTTCATTAACTTTGCGTGTTTTCTAAACAATACGTGTGTTTCTTGTGGTTATTTTTATCACTTCACTTGCAGTATGTCTCTGGCCTAAGTTAGGCGGGCACTAGTTGACAAGTCTCTCAATCAGCTCAAAGTATTTCATTAAACGTCACATTTTTCCCCCCAACGCTTTCGGCGGTGGAAGTTCCAGATGGATAATGTGGAAGAATAAAATATAAAAAAGTCATTTAGTTTTAGGTCACCGACAAAAAAACACAAAAAACCCCAAACAAAATAAAACTACTTTCAAGTTCTAATTCTGATGAAGCTCCAGATTAACAATGGGCAATATCATGATAAAAAATCTAGTCGTGAGATCCTTCCTGTTACAATCTGCTTTTTTCATTAAATAGTCAAATTGGGATTTCAAATTTCTCTTTATAATTCATCTGTTCAAATACAGACATTTTTTCCAACCTACTTTCAGAGGTGCCAAGTTTTCTTCTTTATAATGACATTGGGCTGTTTTTTTTTGTGTGTGTGTTATGAATTTTAAAGGTTGTGTTATTTTGTTTGCTCTTTCAAGTCATAAATAAGGTGAATTTTAGCATATTTTCATGTGTAAAAGTCTTTGTTAGCCTTTTTTGTGGAAATATACAACATTCTAATTAAATGATTATTTTTAATATTTTCATTGAAAGGTTGAGGTCACTTGATTTGATTTAGACATTGACGTGAAGAAGGAACTTTCTAAAAAAAAGCAGATGATTGTATTTACCTCAAAAGCCATTTGAAAATAGACAGTTTACAAGAATCGTGATAAAATCGAAATCGTGATCTGGCTCCAAGAAAATTGTGATATTAATTGCGCCCAGCCCTAATCCAGATCTTCAAAAACCTTTAGTCCTGTTTACTGTATAGAAAACCCTCGTGTCTGTATATTAATGCTGCACAACCTGCTGACTCAAACACACTTTCTCTTGTTTTCCATTTGCAACAGCAGCTCAGTTGAACTCCGCCGAGGCTCATGACAGATTCTGACTGACTGACGCTGTAACACGAGCTAAACGATTATGTTCAGTGATTTCTTTCAAACAGCCTCAAGAACAGAACATTCAACAATACAGCTCGTGTGCTTAACGTTCCAAACACATAACACGACGTTCACCTTTCTATTATTACCCATCATGCACTTGTTTTTTGTAGCCAGAAGCAGCTGATCCTGTATAACTGACTCTTTATGTAAGGCCATTCAAATTCACACTCCATGTTAAGGAGAAATGCAAATAATAAAAACACATTATGATTCTGTAAAAGCGTATTCTGTTCAGTGGTAGGTTACACTTATTATTAATAAAATATATATGTTTTTTAACAATGTTTACCTGATATAGGATCCTTGGCGATGCAAAGGATGTTGGGTAAAGGCATCACTATTAACTGCTGCAAGGTGTCCTGCAAAAGAAGAAAGAAAACGTTTATTTTACACTTCACAATACAATACTGACAGAAATATTGACAAAAATCTATATTTTTTTAAACATGTGTTTGAAGGTGCACCGCGCAACTTTTTGGTCAAAAATTAACTTGAATAAATGCATATTTTTCTTATTTAGATGCCTTTGTTACACCAGGTAATTATTAAAAAACTGTGTTTCTACTTTGAGCGGGCTTGTGTGGCCACAGAATAGAATTATGTGGCTTGGAGGAGGAGCCCAAGCACGTCTGTTTCCAGAGGAAAGCTGTTCCTTTATCTAATTTTTTCATTTCTGATTTAATTTCAGATTCAAAATATTCTAATAAGGCGTCAAAAAAACTGACACAGTTTGCAGAGTAAACAATCATTTAGCAAGGGGGAAAGTTGAGAGTGGATCAGACCAAGAGGTTTTACCACTCACTGCTCAACAACTACAACTGCAGATGTGGACTTTAGGAAATATATTGTAAGTAAGTATGTAAGTAATCTTTATTGTATAGCGCATTTCACAAACACAGAGTCACAAAGCACTTCACAATGAGATGAACCCCTCCCCACTCAGTGACAGTAAACTGCCCTGGGGCAACTCAGCAGAGACGATTTGCCTAAACACCTGGCGCCTCAACCTACGACTATCACCAAGTGTTCCCTAACATGCATGTTATTGGTTGGTGGGGAAACCGGAGTGCCCGGAGGAAACCACCCAGACACGGGAGGAACATGCAAACTCCACACAGAAAGGTCCGGGCCTAAGCGGGAATCGAACCCGCGACCTTCTTGCTGTGAGGCCAGAGCGCTAACCGCTCTGCCACCGTGCCGCCTTGTGTCAAATATAGAAACAAAGACATGGCGATAAATAAAGTGATTCAACGGATCCAGCAATATTAACATAACGGTAGCTGCGAACTAAATGCAAACAACTTTCTTTAACTTTCTGTTTACTTTTCTGACGTAACACCACTCGACTTGAATTAGTTGTGCTAAGAATACACTTAATTTACCATAAAACGCCTTAAGGATATAAAAAGTTTAAAGCTTCCCATTTGTGCATTTACCTCTACATACAATTTGTCATGTTCAGCGAAGAGACTAAACTGGGTAAAAACAAGTAAAATGTGAAGTGTATGTAATGTAATTCAACCTGTCAAACTCACTTTCTAGATTTTTATTTTTATTTTACAGCAATAATTAAAAAAAAAAAGATTAGATATAATAAACAGGAAATGTAATATATCTGAAATGATCATGTGACTTGTAACCAGATCACTACCTTCAGTGAGCTCATTAACATGCTGCTTTGAATATCTCCACTCTAACACAAACTCTAGTAAATACGGCTAATCCTGTGTTGTTGTTACACACACTTGTACAGCAGCAGTTTATTTATATTACTGTTGAACCTTCTGGACACACAGTCTGCGTAAAGTCAAAAACACGGTGAGGAAATCTTCAATCAAAGTCCAGTGCAGACCTGAACCCCTCCCTGAGTCTGGGCTCTGATCCAACAGGAAACAAACTGAACAGACAAACCCACAGCAGCAGCAATCGCCTCAGGAAGAAACAACACGGCAAATTTACAAGCAGGAATATCCTCCCCCGGGCCACAACACCTGACTGTCGAAAACTCAAGAGATCAGGTGCAAACAAAGGCTAAACCAGGTCTAAAACAGGTCAAAGTTTAATTATCTCAATGGACCATAACACATCTGAGACAAACAAAATCAGATCCAATGCAAAGGTTTGTCTGTTAGTGATAAAAGAATTCTGATTGTTCGTCTTTGTCAGAAAATTTAAGCAACGGCTGAACTTAAAGTATCTCTTTCATTTAGTAACTTTCACAGAAAAAAAAAAGTTTACACATGAAGCAGAGAGACTTATTCTTCCTCCGATAAACATAAGCATTGCTCCCTTATCAAAAACACAGCTGAAGTTTTGTGTGTGAGATACAATATTTTCTCCTCCAAGTAAAAAAATATATATACTGGTCTGAATTTTCCAAATCTGTGATATCATAAGGCTTTTTCCCCACTGTAGGAACTTTGTCCAGTTCCTAGTACGCATTTTAGGCGTGTTTACACAGAGCAGGAACTATGGACTGGGGCCACACTCTGGGGCAGGTACTTTCTAGTCAGACCAGGAACCTTTTGGTGACACAAACACATTTACAATTTACTTTGTTTGGAAAAATGTTTTATACGTTCTCATGTTTAGACAAACCTTCCTTCCTTAAGAAAAAAATAAAAAGGTGGAGCTCCCAACATATAGTTATTTATTTTGCAAATAGCCTAACTATTACAATAATGGCCTTTTCCCACTGTAGAACTTTTTTCAGTTCCTAGTACTTTATTTAGTTCCAGTTCCCATTTAAGCGTTCACACAGAGCAGGAACTATGGACTAGGGCCACACTTTAGGGACTTTTTTAGCTCCTGCTGCGGGCAGGTATTTTCAGTCAGACCAGGAACCTTTTGGTGACACAAGCACATTTACAACTCTAACTTGTTACATGTTTTATATTTTCTGACATTTAGACAAACTTTCCCTATCCTTGAGAAAAATGACTTAAAAGCAGTTGCTCCCAAAATAAATTTGTAAATAGTAACTATTATTAGGATTATTTGTCACTATAAACAGTAAAATTGTCTTTCTTGTTGATTTCAGTGATGTTTAGTTTTTGTAGATCATAATTACGTAAAAGGGAAAAACAAACTTCTGTTTATATATAACATATATAAATGTTACAGATTATACAATTGCTAATGTTAAAATATTTAGCCCCACTTTCACAAACTGTTGCTGTGTGAACACAAACATGGGGACAGAATAGTTCCTCTGAATAAACAGGGGCTGGAGACTTAGTTCTTGTACTTCATGTAGGAAAACACCTATAGTTCATAGTTTTATGTGAAATCAAATCTGAAACTTATTTTTTTGTAGCACCACTTAATGACTTATTTAAATGTTCCAGACTTTACAGATGCTAATGTTAAAGCCAGTTAGACCCACTTTCACAAACTGCTGCTGTGTGAACACAAACATGGGGCAGTGTAGTTCCTCTGACTAAACAGGACTGTAAGGATGTTGAGACTAGTTCTTGGTACTTAGACCTTAGAGATCTTCTGCACTGTTTATGTCCATAAATAATCAAAACTCATTCTGAGCATTTTTACAGCATTAGTAAATCAGATAAGATCGATTAGATGCTTGTCTAATTTGATTTGCGTCAGTAGCTGGAGCTGGAGTAGCTGGAACACAACTCCTGACGCTGAACTGTGAAAAA
The DNA here is from genome assembly GCA_038363315.1 of Mugilogobius chulae. Taxonomy (NCBI): domain Eukaryota; kingdom Metazoa; phylum Chordata; class Actinopteri; order Gobiiformes; family Gobiidae; genus Mugilogobius; species Mugilogobius chulae. The sequence continues at coordinate 17,550,606 of CM076406.1, read as the reverse complement.
ATCTGATGTCTGAGAAAGTAGTAGGCACGTTTTTAACAAACCTCGTTCTTGATTGCTACTGGTCAATCTACAACTAGTTTTTCACACTCAATCCAAAACAAGACAAATTCATCAGAATTGTATTTTACATATGGTTCTCTTAAAGCAGAGTTATTCAGTCTGTAATATCCTCTCTCAGGGACATAATACACCTGTCTTTCCACGTAAACATTATTAGCTGCTGTGATGATGGACTTAACTGTGATTTGTTTTATCCACAGGAAACACGGCAGCAAAATCAGGCCACAAAAGCGCAGCGGAAAGGGAGGAGATGTGTTTTATGACTTCTGCTGAGGGAAAAACTAAAAAATACGTTGAATCTTTGCACTATACTTTGCTAAATCAGTGTTTGTAACTACATCTGAACTGGTAAAACATGTTTGTAATGCTCGTAAGACAGATTCAGGTCAGAATAATCTATGACACAGAGATTCCCCTCGGACAGCAGAGAAGAAAGGACTAATTTGGCTTTTGAGTCCGAGGCTCTACATGAGGTCAGGAATGTAGTCAATTTACTAAATAATAGCAGAGCAAAGTGGATTTCAACGAGGGGCCAACAGCTAAGGGGAACTTCGAGTGAGACAAGTAGTATTCCTGTGTATTTAGGTGTAAGAAGTGACATTGTGTGTGGCTTTGTTCATAGTGAATTTTGACTTATGGCAGATTAAAAACAAAAAAGCATTGGCAAAGTCATGCTATTATTATCCAAAACTGATCATCTGTCAGTAAAAATGTGATTTGGAGCAGAAGCCAGACTTAGGAAGAAGAAATGTGAGAATTTTTTGTGTTAAATGGCAGAGGTTTGTTTAGTTTATGTTTCAAAAATCATTCCAATCATTAAATAATAATAAAATAAAGCCTGGGAAGTTGACATAATGCATTAATAGAATATTCAGTTTGTCTAATGTTAAAGTGAACCCTGGATATAATCACATGTTTACCCTAAAACACTTCTATTATCATCACTTATATAAATACAGGACAAATACCTTGGAAGTATTTGTAGTTTTATTAAAATTGTGTTTTAAAGAAATTACACGGAGGCTGCCATTTTGCTGTGGTTATGACATAAAATAGTGTTGTCAGGTAACAGATAACTAAGCACATGAATTCCTCAGTTAAACAATGTAATTTTGAGCCGGAGCGACGCCAAATACAGGAAGATAATGTGGAATTTTGTGACACTAAAAATAACTGAGAGAAAAAGGAAAGAACTGGACACTGTCAGTGGTGTTTTTGTGGCAACGGTTCACCTGATGAAATTGTGGGAGTAACCATGGAAACACTATCTTATGTCATAAATCTAAAATGCATGGACAAAATGGCGGCTCCCAGTGGCTTGATAACAACATAAACAATGAGAATTTCATAAAAAAATAGTAAGCAGTTATATATTTGTTTTGTAATTTATTTTAATAAGCATGACCAGTACTAGTGTTTTAGCCATATTTGTCTTCATATTCAGGGTTCCTTTAAACCAGTGGACATTTTAAATTGCTGAATACTAAAAAAAGAGTTTATGAAAGCATATTTTGACACTACATGTAGTGCATAGTGTCCGAACCTCAAGTCATTGAGAACTCAAAGTGTGTGTTTGAGCCCGAGCCCCCAAAGCAAGCCCACCCACTCACTGAACTGTGACATTTCAGTGACAGTAAAAGCACATTACTGATGTTTCTCCATCTCTCTCTCTCCTTCTTGTTCCTTCTTTCTTCACCTTGCACGTAACATAAAGTGTCCACTTTCTCTTGCTCGTCTTTCTCCCTTTCTTCACTCCGCAGCGCGCATCACACACACCTATCCTTTTCACACCGTATACTGTAGTTGGCGACTTCAAACATAGACTAATTCTGGGAAAAAACTTTCTACTAATATTGAACCTACAGTTTTATTTTGCATATTAATGCACTGATCTGATACTGGGATTGGACATCAGCGCTGATGCTTTAACTTTTGTTGTATAGATCTTGATTCCATAATACTGGTTCAAATGGATTACCTGATTGTGCCTTTAACTGGACATAATAAGACTATGTACTTACTCATTTTGACCCAGCACATCGCATTATGTTTTAAATTTTATTCACATAAAGTTGTTTGTGCAATAATTAGCTACACAACATTATATGACTTGATTTCTAATGAGTTAACTGAGTTCCATGAATAAAAAAAAGACATTTACACTGGTATCAGTCTAGTTTAGCAGTTAAAACTGACTTTATACTTTTTCCCTAGTTGATATGGTTAAAGTACTGCAATACTTGTTAATATTTAATAAGCCAGACCTGGGCAAACTGCGGCCCGGGGATCAAATGCGGCCCGCGACCTGTTTCAATCAGGCTCCGACATGTTTTTGAGAAAACAGAAATGCATGACGAAGAGACAAAAACTTGGGCTGCGACAATAAACTTGCAACATTTGAGATTAAAATTCACAATGTTATGAGAATAAAGTCAAAGATATTTTTCAATATTAAACTTGAAGTTTTACAAGATTAAAATTGTTATTTGGATCATGGAAATATGAAAATGTATCGTGTGTTTTATGCAAACATCTGACTCATTCAAGTCTTGATAATATAGTTTGTTTTTTTGTAAAAATTCCAAGTTGAAGCATAAGAAAAGTTAAGCTTCTTTTTAATACATAAAGAAGCTATTTATAGATTAAACTTGTAATTTTATGAGAAAAATATGACTTTATTGGACATTATTTTATTTGTGCTGATTTCTTATATTCTGTCAAAGAAATGTGTTTGCAATAATCAAAATCGGTTATATCATTAATGGGCAGTCCGGCCCTCCAGCATGGTTCTGGGTTTGAATAAGACCCTCCAGTCAAAATAATTGCCCAGTCCTGTAATAAGCAATAAAATGTGTATCGCAATGTATTTAAATCACAATACATATCATATCGACCTTGTGTATTGGGATCATCAGAACGTGTCATGACAAAAGTGTATCATCCCAGCCCTGATAAAAACACTAACTAACCCTGGACAGTTACATTTTCCTCTTAAACATCTGCTGCTCTGTCCGCTCACATGTTTTATTCAGTCGTTTTTTTGTTTGTGTGCCGCTGAACTTCAGTCTCGTGTTACTGTTCTTTATGGAGGCGGTGAAATCGTATCTTCTCCTGAGCTCGACCTGTTGGAAACCAGCGGCTCGTTTGTGACCGGCGTAAAACGAGACGACTTTATAGAACCCGGTGACACAATGGAGATCTGCCTCATTACGCGTCTCATAAACTTACATGAGGCTTGTTTATGTGGAGAAGACTTGAGTGAAGAATTTACCAGTGGATAGACCAAAGCTGATGTTACATAAGAGTCTAGAAATATCACTGGCCACAGCAGAGAGACAGTCAGTTTGTGACTATTTTGACCTAAAATTGGTCAGTTAGCAGTACAATTGCCAAACCACAGATTAAAGATCAAAGCGTAATTTTTCTTTAAAGTGCCCATGACAGGTTGAACTACTCATTTCACAAAGATGTACTTAGAGGTAGTTAAGATCATTATATTCAAGGTTTTACTCAACATTTTTCAAATTTCATTCCAGTTTGGCCATTTTTTAGCATTAAAAAATGTACTTCCTGTTCATAAATGATGACATCACCATTTAATAAATTGGGCCCAAACTCTTCAATTGTAGCTTTTTTTTTAACTTGAGCCACAAAAATACACTAGAACTCACTTTTTTTGTTAAATGTGTGTTTACAGGGCTATAAAAATCTGTTTCTTGTGAGAAAAATTAATATGTCTTTGTCTTCCCAGTGTGATGTCATCAGTTTAGAACTCTGCGCTACTTCCTGGTATTTTCAACATATTTTTACATTTTTCTCCACAAACTTGTTCTTGATTAACGTAAAACTATCATTTATAATTACAACAGGTATTGATCTACCAAACTAAATCAAAATTTGAAAAACTTTCAAACCTGTCATATGCACTTTAAGAAGAGCATGTTTAGCCAACATGCAGTAATAATTGTGGTTTAAAACATCTGGCCTTCCAGCCGCCTGATTGGTTTGAGAGTCAGAACCAGCGGTGTTTCGGCCCATCACATGACAGCAGCGTAGTTTTGAGGCCCAATCACACTGTAGCAGGGCGGGTTAACACGGACTTTTAACGCTGAGTCTGATTCAAGATAAAAATGGCAGCTCCCGTGGATGTACGTGTTTCTGCTGCTTTTGTTTTGGTTTTAGCAGAAATATGGAGTAATTTCTTTTTGAAAGAAGAGCAGTATGTGTGACACTTGTTCTATCTTACATGGACATTGGACACACCATTACAAGTTGTTGCTGTGATTGGCTAAGCACAAATAAGGTAGGCCCCACACCCAATCAGCTCGAAGTATTTCACTAAACATCCCGCCTTTTCCCAAACGTCTTCAGCGAGTAAAGTCCCAGATGGATACTGTGGAAGAACTCAAATCATAGTTCAACACAGATCCATCAGGCGTGAGTCAGGTTTAGTAATAAACAACATTAAAATAAGAATAAAAAACTGTGTATAAGCTCTTTAATCCAGAATCTTCCATTATGACAGAGCTAAATATTTGATCTCACCAGGTAGTTCATTAAACATGAGAAAGACAGATTGACTAAACATCATCACACCTGTGCAAACAAACCCATTATTTACACGACCGTTATGTTTAATCATATTTACACATACAACAGTAGTAAAGTGACACTGCTCCGTACAGATCCATGTCTTTTCTCCCGCGGCCACATCACCAGCACAAACCCACACGTTAAACTGACAGTGGTTCAATACAGCGGCTGTGATGACCCATTTACAATCACACAGAGTCACACAGACAGTTACACAGCAGCAGGCGCGAGTCCATGGCCCACTAACACACTGGGCTCAATGTCTAATCCCAGATCAATAACACCGACGCGGAAGTTTAACTGAGCCACACAAGCTTGTTCAATTGTAATTCAATATTTGGTTACATTACTTCTTACATAGTTTTGTGGTTATACTGTTTGTAGATTATTGATTTGCTCTATGTTAATTGTAAACAGCAATATTGATCTAAAACTGGTTCATTGACTTCCTGTTCAAAACTGGAGATGTGATAAGCCCCGCCCCTTTTTAATAGACATTTCACTACAGCATAAAGTGGATTTTCATTTGGGAGTCTACTTTTTTTTTTCTTTCTTTGATTAGAAATTATTAATTTGATGCTCTGAAGTCAAACTATGACACAAGTGCATCCAAAGACCAGAGAAGCATATCCTAATCACAATTTTGAAATTATATTAATTCATTCACATGTTTTATTTTTCTATTTTCTTTAACTCCAGGGTTGTTAACAATGTCTGAACTGTGGCCCTCAGACCCACGCAGCAAATAATCTATTTTACAGAGTTTTAGAAATAAAGTCGATATCAAGAATATTACTGTGTACTATGGTGGTTTTAAGCCCAAATATGTCTTGTAGCTCATTTTAACTAGATTTTTTTAATTGACTGTTCAATTTTATAGGTTTCAGATTAGCTCTCCGTGTAGTCTGTGTTTCAACATGTGGCCCTTGATGAAAAAAGTCTGGACACAATTGTATTGTTGTGATAGAAGCTATAGGCTTATAATGGGAAATATTTACAAATAAAGTGTATTATTGATAAAAAGTTTATTGCCTTTTTATTTTAATAATGCAGCAGTCTGTGTAATCAAAAAAGCACTTTATGTGTATTATAGTATAGGCCAGTTAACAATATCACAACTAATCAATAAATCTTTGCAACCCTATAGAGGGACACGAACGATGCGCACACACCCGACCTGCAGAAAGAGCCGCCGCTAATAGACTTCAAACGGTGGAAACATGTTAAAAAAGCTCCGTTGTCAACTAACTGCAAGAGTTTATCACTGTGTGAAAACAAAATTTATACTGCTAAGTCAAACCCTACGGCCCTTAAAAGTTAAATTCAGGTGAGTGGAAAAAACGGAGAGAAAAACACTGTTTCAAGCTTCACGAGACTGACGGTTCAGACCTGATCAATACAGCTCATTCTAACCTGTTATGTTGTTTTATTCAAAGAAGCTTCCCCAGCTAACCAGATGGCGCATTCGCAGTAGAGCTGAAAGTGACGTTGACCGAAAACCCCTCTACAGAATCTTCTAAAGTAATCTTAGATTAAGTTTTAAAGTTACACTTAACTGTGATTGGTTAAATCCAAAAACCTCATAGAGGCTGACCAAGATTGTTGAGAAAAAGTGCTTGTGTTCTTGCTATTATAAATACAGTGGCGCAGGTGGTATCGTGCTGGCCTCATAGCAAAAAGATCCTGGATTTGATCTCATGGCAGGTTTAGGGTGTTTGTATGTGGAGTTTGCATGTTCTCCCCGTGTCTGTGTAGGTTTCCCCTGAGTGCTCCAGTGTCCCCTACCACTAAAAACATGTATAATAGGCCCTACATTCCAATCCAGACAGTTCAAGTTCAATATTTATTCCTGACAGATAAATATTGAACTTTATGACAGCAGATGATCACAGAGAAGAGATCATGATTATATTTTCATCATCCAGCTCTAGTTTGGATGTTTTAGTATTCATTAGTATTTACTTTTTACATTTAATCCCAGTAAATCAAATCAACCAGTGAATCAAACAAGACGACTGTAACTATGTCACTGCGAGACAGAGACAGTGCCTTGGCAGAAGTCTGTGATTTCTGTTCTTTCTAATTGATTTCTTCCAAGTCGTGACAGGTAAACCTGCTGAGAAGAAACATTTAGTTCACGGTCGCCTTAAGAGCACAAAGGAGGGCTCACTCTTTCATTCATTGCTACGCTTCTTCTCCTTTTTCAAGTCTTTGTTTTGTGTTGACACAGGGAATGTTGGCACTTTCTTTGAACCCGGTGCCTTTAAGCTAATCGTGTGAGTGTCTGAGCTCATGACGTCATAATGAGACATGAACTTGGCCAAAATCAAGATCAACAACATGACTGCACAACGCTGGAATGATATGATATAATATATACATAGTAACACTATTGCAGAAAAGGTAAGTTATATGAAAGTTCATTTTCAAGATATTATTGGTCCATTTTGTTATACTTGTTAGTAGACAAATATTCATGTACGTTTAATTTCATGTCTCCATAATAACAGAACCCACCACTGGAAAAGTTATGCGTCTTTAAAGGACAAAAGTGAGGAAAATTTTGCATTGCTTCTATAATTAAGTTGATTTTGCCTGAGATGCTAAAGCTGCAGAAATGCTCAAAGCAAGTCTGGATGTTTATGGACTTAAAAACAACGCAGAAATCTACATATGACATCACAAATCTGGAAAATCATTCTGGAAAATCCAAAAGTGTTTTCTGAGGCTCAGAGAATAAAGAATAGTCTTTCTCTCAGTGAATTACTGAGGGAAAGGTGCATGGGGTAGCTGATTTTCACACTGCAAACACAACTTCTGCCTCTATTAAATTCTTCGGCACATGGTTAATATCGACATGTATTCATTTTGGTTACAATTATTGTCTATAAACTTATTTTTCCAAAGAACAAAGTGAAACTGGTGTGGGCCACCCAAGCACAGCCAATCAGAGCACTGCATTTCAGCATAAGGATATTCTGCTTCTGTTTCGTCTTGATTTTTGAGCTAGTAACGAAGTCGATATTTGGTCCCTGCTGCGGCCGATAACCGACATTCATATTTTAAAGCAGATCCAAGTAACATTTTGACTTTGCTAACTGTCTTTGTAAGTCTGAGTGATGGTCACATCGGTATTTTCTGGATATTTGAAGCAAACGCCGACTCTCTCTGCTGCCTCCTGGTGAAAAATCTACACTCAATCTAACTTCGACTAACTTCTGTCGACAGTGAGAAACACTGGCTCTTTGATTTTGACAGTGCGAAATATTTGTAATGTACTTTTCATTGCTTTATTATAAAAATAAATAAATATTTAAGGGTAAAAAAGTTATGTTGTTGGCTCGACACTGGTATTTGCTGTAGGGGGAGCTTTACTGCTGAAGTTCCTTAGTTTTGCTTTAAAATCCAAGCACAAATCACAAGATCACAAACTTACAACAAATATATTTATCGGGGGTAAAAAAAATATTTTGTGTTGTTATTATGTAAAAATAAACATCTATATATCTTAAATATTTGTTTATGCAAAATTTTTATTCTTTACCAGGGGTGTCGAACTCATTTTGTCAAAGGGCCACATTGGCATCGGGGTTGTCCTCGAAGGGCCAGTTGTAATAACATTTAACCTTGCTAATCATACTACAAAGTAGGTTTCTGTATTTGATTATTGTATATTTATTGAAGTGACAGATAGGGTATTCAAAATGCATCTGTGTTAGTCTGAAAAATTACTTATTCTTTAAGTTTCAGACATCATTTTATTAGATTAAGACACCCAGATTATATAAAATTAAAGTAAACCTTTTAAGACCCTGAGGGCCGCATAAAATGAGTTGGAGGGCCGCATACTCGCCCCCGGGCCTTGAGTTTGACACATGTCTTTAGTCTGTTCAAAATTGCAAATTTGATGCTTTGAGGACCAACTGGGACTGGTATCTGTGCACAGAGACTGAGGACTTTCTAAATACCGTCCAATACCGATATACAAATTGCCCATTCCTACTACTTTTTCTGTAAATCTGCAAAATAAAACAGTTTATTAAGATCATGTTCAAAAAAAGTTTATTTTCATCACTTTTCATGAAACAAAAAGGAACAAAATAACAAAATCCACCTCAATAAGAACATAATCACAATAAGCTGTTTCCTTCCTCTGACTGAGAAATTACAGTGGAATCAACCCTTTCCTAACGGCATAAAAATGACAAAACAGATCTGTGAAAGGACGCATGAGTCTATTTTCGATCTCTACAAGTGTCCTTTAAAACATTCACCGATAACTGTGTGTTTGGTCATAGTTTAAATCCAGTTTTTCACTTTGTCACACAGTCCAATAGTGTCAGACATAAACAAGTGTGTCCTCGCTCCACAGGCCGCGGCTCAGTGGGGCGTGCGAGTGAGCGAGCGTGAAGTAGGACAGGAGGATATGCTCTCAAAAACATCCCACGTAGCCAAGGCTTTGTTCGGCTGTTCCCACGGAAACCAAGGAGGGCAACGAAAACTGGGAAAACGGGAACCAGACCAAAACACTGAGAGAAAGAGAAAGAGAGACTGCTAAAGTTACAGCAGCAGCGCCACAATAAAACTGCCTCTGCGTTTCACAAGAGCCAGACAACAAACAGCAGAGATGCACGAAGTTTCAAGTACAAGTGCGAGTTAAAGGAGAACAGCGTAACTTTTCTGAAATGGAGCTCAGAGAAGTGTTTATAGAGATGTTATTGTTTTGACTGTATGACAAATACTGCTCTACCAGAAAAGTTACATGTTCCTCCCTGTGTCTGGGTAGTTTCCTCCAAGCACTCCAGTTTCCTCACCAACCAATAACAGGGCTGCTGCACAACTTCTAGAATGAAATTTAAGACCACGTGCACGTTTAAAAACATTATTTTTTATAAATAAAAATGATTAGTTTGTTTTGTCATAAGCACTATTTATTGGCTCACATACATACATTTGAGTTATTTCCATCCCAATTTGATGTGGTCATGCCTGCACTGCACCTGTCACATGATCACTGACAGGTGTTGCACCTGTCACATCTGCAGTGAGCAGTTTTATATCCCTCTTTACAAACACACACAGATGATCTCTGGTGCTTCCACAGCTCTGATCCAGTTTGTTTCAGTTCATTTATGTTTTAAACTTCACAGAACTTTGTGACACAGTGGCTCAACTTTAGGTAAGGTTAACCTGGACATAAGCGGAGAGTTCTTTGCACACAAAGCTGATGCTTTCACCACATGTGCACAATCTATTGTTCACCTTAAATGAATCAAGAAAATGTAAGGAAACACTCGCGGTGAAGCGCACTACCAATAGAGACCAAAAGGACGCATCTGTGAGGCCATTTTAATAATAATTTTCAAGCGTCCTCACATCGAGCTGCATCGAGACAAGTGCACAATGCGAATTGTAACTTTTAAGCATCGCGATGAATCGTGGCATGATGCACCGTTACATCCCTATATACAGTATAAATCCATTATAGAAAGTTTGTTTACGTTTCTAAGGAAGCAAAAATCAAGTATAGCACCTTTAAAATGCTTGATTGCTCTGTGCAACAGAAGATATTGCGGACTTAATCTCAACTGAACAAATGAAGAAACTGACTACTCAAAACAAAACAGACAAGAACTCAATTCTGTTGTTCTGTACTGTAGTGTAAATCAGGCCAAAATCACAGTCACATGATGACATCACAAGTTGGAACGCAACATTTTGAACTTTGCAGACATTGGGAGTTACTCAGAAATCTGTGAATGAAAGAAAACACAACTTTGGGGATGTTTTTTCATAATAAAGGCTCACTGGAGTCAATTTTGCTTTTCTGCATATTGATGACACAAAAGTCTGGTACAGAGCCTTTAATCTTCTCACACTGGCTGTATAAAACATAAAGTCCAAGTAGAGTCAATAGTAGACAATACATTTTAGTCCTATCGCTTTAAAACTTTCACTAATTCTCCAAAACAGTCTCTGCCGCGGCGCTAGACTCAACAAAACTGTGCTTTACTTTCTCTGGATTAGTGTCACTGTGTTATTTCAGTGGATGGAAAATGATAGCTTTATGTTACATGTGCCAAGAGGCCATTATTACAAAGCACCGGAGCTCTTCCTGTTTTTGAACCTGCAGGTGTGCAACAGATAGAGCAAGAATCAAACTAGCAATGCACTGTTATCATCTCAAATAGGAAACATGTCAAGATTACAGGACGCAAGTGAAATATGGAGAAAACGCAACTGACTAAAGATATTAAAAGCATCAGAGGCCACGCTTACGAACGAACCTCTGTGGGGGAAAAATACCACGAACAGTGCATCAGAACAACCACTTTAAGAGAACAGAACAGAAAAATGTATTGTCATTGTTGTCACAGAGTACAACGAAATTACGTTTGGAGTGAGCCATTGGGCCGCTGCACCTTTTGCGTGCCACCACTCACTCTTTCGAACATACAAAAAAAAAAACTCATTGCAAATGTGGACTTAAGGAACTATATATTATGTCAAATATAGATACAAAGACATGGAGATGAATAAAGTGATCCAATGGTCCAAATTTATAAATATATCCAACAATGCTAATCTATCTATTGAAAAATACATCTTATTTTGACGCATTCATAAGATGATGCAGGGATTTACTATATTTCCTAAACAAACACAATTATTATTATTGGATGTTTTGTTGGACTAAAAAGCATTGTAACATTGTGTGTCTTGACTCTCCCTAAAATTGACACTTTTATGGCTAACAGTAGAGTCTCTTTCTGCTTGTGTCTATGGACATGCTGTCTATTTAGATGTAATATTCCGCAGTGTAGCAAAAAAAAAACTATCCATATTCAATTGAGTTGTTTGTTTGTTTGTCTTGCAACCATGGAGATGGGACACGAAGCTATGAATGCTAACTTTGGACAACTGAAAAGCTACAGAACTTTTACTTCTGCTGCAGCAGAAGATTTTCCAGAGAAATATTTTGAGGGGATGGCCTTATCACCGACTGAAACAACAGAAGTTTCATCTGATCCACTTGGACCTGTGTCATTTGTTCTCTCACTTCAGTTTCCACCTCCAACCATACCTGCTCCTCCAGCTAAGGAACTGACCGAGCCAAACCTCCAACTGCACCTGCTCCTCCAGCTAAGGCCCTGACCGAGCCAAACCTCCAACTGCACCTGCTCCTCCAGCTAAGGAACTGACCGAGCCAAACCTCCAACTGCACCTGCTCCTCCAGCTAAGGCCCTGACCGAGCCAAACCTCCAACTGCACCTGCTCCTCCAGCTAAGGAACTGACCGAGCCAAACCTCCAACTGCACCTGTAAAGCGTCTTTGAGTGTACAGAAAAGCGCTATATAAATAAAATGTAATATTATTATAATCACTTATGTTTGCTATTCTGAAAAATGTAGAGTAACTTGTCTTATCTCTTTGTCTCTCCTTTAACTTCCCTAATGCACATAACCTACTGTACATAATAAAACATATTTAGAGTAGCTGACTATACACCAATTGACAAAATCAACCGCTAACCACTCAACTCACAAAACCCCGATTGACTGTAACCTTAAACCGAAATTGTCTTATCGTCGAATCATCCATGTCGTGAGCGCTCGGAAAAACCCAGCTCGCAGGCTTAAGCATTATTCAGTACGAGCTCAGGTTACAGGCTTTGAACAGCAGACGGGCCATGACTGTCCCTCTCACACACACACAGTTGTTAGGCGTGCTTTGGGAGGGGGCTGCTCTCGGGGTATTGGGTCTCCGGGGACCAGTGCATCTAATTAGGAGAAAGCCAACGCCCAGAAGCCCATCTCCGAACAGCTGGACATGTGGGTGAAATAGAGGTCCGCTGAATCACATTATGGTGGAGAGTGACAGACGTACAGTGGCTACGTTCAAGAGCTGCATGATTTGGACGAAATATCTAGCAGTAATTGCAATTTTTAAGATACATTTTGTGAATTGATATGGGATTTAGTATGTCTGCTGATTAAAATAAGACTGATAGTCCTCTTGGAAGCTTGTGCCTCATAATAATAATACATTTTATTCTTATAATGCTTTTCACAAGACTTAAACAAGAACGACTAATAAACTATAAAGGATAAGAGATGAAAAAATAAAAACTATGAACTGACAAGCATGTATTTGTAATGTGTTTGAAATTGGGTTGATGGCAATCCAGTCAGGTAAAGTTCATTGGAAGGAAAATAAACAGAAAATAGCACTCAAGAGAATATATGAATATTACATTAAAGTAACATGTTGACCACTATTTGAACTGGGCAATATGGCAAACAATTATTCATTTTTTGGAGTCACGATTCAAATTTTATCACGTGTCATGTCCAACGCCTATTTTCTTAAGAGGCATCTGAAATATTTATCTTCTAATTTCACTGCAATTCATTTTATGTTTGCACTGCCCAAAATCACAACAGAGTTTTATATGATGGTTGTTATCGACCCATTACTGTCACTAAGGCTGTGTGCATATTCTGGTAGTTTTAGTATGGTGCTGTTCTTTGCTTTTCAAGCAGTGAAAGATTCTCTTTAAAAAGCTCACTTTGACGAACGACAGGCGACTCCAAGATACATGGACAGTTACTGAATGTGAACATGCCTTCAATGACCTGATATTTACTTTATTTCGTGGGAAAACCTTGTGTACACAAGAGAAAAGCTTTGAGCGTACAAATCCCTTGATGAGTGTGGCTACATAATTTGCGCGAAAGTACATTAGGTGAGTTACCAAATGCCAAGACGTTGATGAAGATTTTTTGTGTAATTTGTGTTAATTATACAAAGTGGAGAACTACAGACTCACAGCAAACTGCACCTGTGTGACATTATTTTGTGCTGTTTTCTACAGAAGGTTGTTGCATGTAGGACTCCGGGCTTATGATATACTTCCATGACTCTGGGGCAATGTATTTGTTTTATTAATCAATAACCCTTGTTGTTCCTGTCACAGACATTAGTGGCAGAAATTACAAGTTATAGAGTGTCGACTGATGCAAACCTTTGGAACACATTAGGTGAGGTCAGAGCCTCGTTAGAAGTCATTGTTGAGTTTTCTAACCATGGCATTTAGTGTCTTTAGTTCTACTAATTTATTTATTTATTTATTTTTTTTATGTAAAACAAAATATTTTATGCTTGTTCCATTGGCAATCTTAACATAAACCAATCAAAATCTACTCAAAACATGCAAAATACCACTTATTCCAGACACATGTTCCCTTGTTATCTAAAAAAAGTACATATTAAAGATATATATAAGATAAAGATAAACAGGTCACTTATTACATTTTTTGTAAATTAGCTCTTTTGTAGCATGTTTATTCTGCACGTTACACTCAATATTCCTGATATCATCTAAAATATATATATTACCCAGCTCTAGTTCTACTTACTCGTTTTGTAAAGAAAGTTAATGGAGAAACTGTGCACAAAGCCCCCCTTTTATTGACGTATAGGGCTCTGAACGGGTCTATATCACTGCCTAAACAACAGAAAGTAGAACATCAATCATTCTTACTAAAAAAGGACATTTTAATGGTGGGTTAAATCCAGCTATCACTCAATCAAATGATAACAAAAGGCTGACCAATAGTTTAAATTTGAACAGCTGTAATATAAAAAAGAAAATGTGTGAATTAGCTCACTATTCAACTTTTATTACAGTATTAATCTCTTTTCTGACGCATGAAAAATATAACCTGCTTATTGTTCATAAACCGCAATCCAAACCATTTTCATCATTATTAACCAAACATACAGTATGTTGTTTTAAAATCACCATAATCTTTTGCATTAGAAGTAAACACTCAGTAATAGAAAGCAGTGACTGAACATTTCCATAAAAGATGATTAGACATTATATAAGAAGCTTTGTCCTGGTCCCAGACACATAAAAACAGTGACTGCAGCAGCAGCAGCAGCAGCAGACCTTGTGTGAATGTGCTCAGAAGTGGGTCACTCTGGACACTTGTGGGTTAATCTGTCCGTGATGGTTAATCTGTAGCATTCAAAACCGTGACTTCATCCACACACATGAGCTTATTCAGGTTTACGCTGCCGTGTTTCTTATGTTGAGCTAATGTAGGTGGGACTGAACTAAAAAGAATGAGGAGCTTTTCTATTTTGATCAGTGTCATAATGTTTTCTATAGAGATGTTTCATTCAGGCTTATTAAACACACAGAATCTGCATTTTTAGGCTGTGTTGACCTAAAAACATTGTGTTTCACCTTCTATCTAGTTTAAACATACCCACTGCTAGTTGCAACAAAAAATTGGAAACTTTTTGAAAAACCTCATCTAAAGCAAAACTAAACTATTCTTCTATGACTCATGGTTATTCAATCTTGTTTTCAAACAACTTAGGGTGAGGTACCAACATTCTCACAAAGCTGAAACTCACATGAGAAAAATGTAGCAGCAGTTTTCTTGCTCTAAAATATTAACAGTATAGATATACAGTACTATTATAGGGATTTACAATACTAAAACAAAATAGACATTCAGACTCAAATCACGTTCATTCTGGGGCTGCAACTAACAATTCTATCGATTACCGTAATCGATTAGTTGTTTAGAACGCAAAAAGGACTTTTGCCAATATTGAGCTGAGATAACGTCGCTTGAGGACGTCCAAGAGGTGTAGATTTTAGGTTTTCAAAAGAATCTGAAAGTCTGATGCTAATCAACAGCTATACTAATTTGAACAAGTACTGATAAAAAATGACAGATCAAAATTGGATCTTTTCTGAATTTTAAAATAATACTTTGATTAAAATCAGCTTAAAACCACAATGTTTAGTTTAAAAAAGTATTTGTTTTTTCTGTTGAAATCTATTACATAGAAATCTGACTATTACATAAAAAAACTATGTCCGACACCCCTGTGTGTACAACAACTTTCATACAGATGTTTGGGAGCAAAACTCAATATTGTTAAATTTTTTGGCTGTAACAAAACACCGTCTTGTAACAAAAAAGTCAATGGGTCCAGTCCAGAGGTAGGCAATTATTTTTCAAAGAAGTGGCAAGGACCCAGATAGTGATCATTGGTGTAAAAAATGTACAATATTGCAAGCACATTTATGTAAAAACAGGGTTTTTATTGTATTTTCTCTATGTATTACGGTATTTATAAAGAACATAACGCAGACACAGGCTAAGCTACTGTAAATCAAAAATATAACAAGAAACACCTTTTCTCAAAAACAGTCTGGGCCTGATTATACAACACTAAGGACAGCATCTGGTCCCTGTGCTAGAGTTTGCCCAAGTCTGGTCATTAACAGTAAATACAGTACCTGATTGAAAATGTGTGAAATAGGCATAATGTTATAATAAATGTAGCTTGAAAAATGATATGTGCTCAAATTGACCGAAAAGCCATGATAATTGGCTTTTTAAGAGTTGTAAAAGCTGTTTCAAAACAACTTGTGGGCAAAATGGTAAATACTGTACATTTTAAGCATAGATGTGTGGGATTGGCCCGTATAGTTTTGATTACACAAACTAATGCATGTAATCCGTTTTATTGCTGCTGGAAACGCTCAGTGCAATCAGATCTAACCGCAGGGCCTGAACCGTGCCACGTTTAGTGTGAGGGCAGACTTAACGCACAATCTGGCACCATTTACAGGCCAAATATCAAATAACAACAACTGTGAGTAACAGGCCACACAGACACATAACTGAGCAGGGTGGAGCAGGGCAAACCAGGGGACCAAGCTGAGGAGAAACCAGGGACCAAGCTGGAGCAGAACCATGGGATGAACCAGAGGACCAAGCAGAGGATAAACCAAGGGACCAAGCTGGAGCAGAACCAGGGGATGAACCAGGGGACCAAACAGAGGATAAACCAAGGGACCAAGCTGGGGCAGAACAAGGAGATGAAGCAGAGAACAAGAGGATGAAGCAGGGGATTGGCCAGGGACGAACCGGCGGATGAATCAAGGGACAAAGAACAGGAAAAGCAGGGGACGAAGCAGAGGCAGAAGCAGGGGCAGAACCAGGGTTAGAACCAGGGGATGAAGCGGCGCATGAACCAAGGAACGAACCAGGGGATGAAGCAGTGCATAAACCAAGGAACAAACCAGGGTGGAACCAGGGGATGAAGCAGCGCATGAACCAAGGAACAAACCAGGGATAGAACCAGGGGATGAAGCAGCGCATGAACCAAGGAACGAACCAGGGATAGAACCAGGGGATGAAGCAGTGCATGAACCAAGGAACGAACCAGGGATAGAACCAGGGATGAAGCATGCATAAACCAAGGAACGAACCAGGGTAGAACCAGGGGATGAAGCAGTGCATAAACCAAGGAACGAACCAGGGATATAACCAGGGGATGAAGCAGTGCATAAACCAAGGAACGAACCAGGATAGAACCAGGGGATGAAGCAGTGCATAAACCAAGGAACGAACCAGGGGTAGAACAGGGGATGAAGCAGTGCATAAACAAGGAACGAACCAGGGATATAACCAGGGGATGAAGCAGTGCATAAACCAAGGAACGAACCAGGGGATGAAGCAGTGCATAAACCAAGGAACGAACCAGGGATAGAACCAGGGGATGAAGCAGTGCATAAACCAAGGAACGAACCAGGGGTAGAACCAGGGGATGAAGCAGTGCATAAACCAAGGAACGAACCAGGGGTAGAACCGGGGATGAAGCAGTGCATAAACCAAGGAACGAACCAGGGGTAGAACCGGGGGATGAAGAAGCGCATAAACCAAGGGACAACCCAGGGGTAGAAACAGGAGTAGAACCAGGAATAGAACCAGGGGATGAAGCAGTGCATGAACCAAGGAACGAACTAGGGATAGAACCAGGATAGAACAGGGATAGAACCAGGGGATGAAGCAGTGCATGAACCAAGGAACGAACCAGGGGATGAAGCAGTGCATGATCCAAGGAACGAACCAGGGGATGAAGCAGTGCATGAACCAAGGAACGAACTAGGGATAGAACAGGGATAGAACCAGGGATGAAGCAGTGCATGAACCAAGGAACGAACCAGGGATAGAACCAGGGGATGAAGCAGTGCATAAACCAAGGAACGAACCAGGGATAGAACCAGGGGATGAAGCAGTGCATAAACCAAGGAACGAACCAGGGATAGAACCAGGGGATGAAGCAGTGCATAAACCAAGGAACGAACCAGGGATAGAACCAGGGGATGAAGCAGTGCATAAACCAAGGAACGAACCAGGGGTAGAACCAGGGATGAAGCAGTGCATAAACCAAGGAACGAACCAGGGATATACCAGGGGATGAAGCAGTGCATAAACCAAGGAAGAACCAGGGGATGAAGCAGTGCATAAACCAAGGAACGAACCAGGGATAGAACCAGGGGATGAAGCAGTGCATAACCAAGGAACGAACCAGGGGTAGAACCAGGGGATGAAGCAGTGCATAAACCAAGGAACGAACCAGGGGTAGAACCAGGGATGAAGCAGTGCATAAACAAGGAACGAACCAGGGAGAACCAGGGGATGAAGCAGTGCATAAACCAAGGAACGAACCAGGGATGAAGCAGTGCATAAACCAAGGAACGAACCAGGGGTAGAACGGGGGATGAAGAAGCGCATAAACCAAGGGACAACCCAGGGGTAGAACCAGGAGTAGAACCAGGAATAGAACCAGGGGATGAAGCAGCGCATAAATCAAGGAACGAACTAGGGGTAGAACCAGGAGTAGAACCAGGAGTAGAACCAGGAGTAGAACCAGGGGATGAAGCAGCGCAAAAACCAGGGGGGACAAAGCAAGGGACGAACCATGGACAGAACCAGGGGATGAACCAGGGGATGAACCGCGGAACGAAGCAGGAGCAAAAGCAGGGGACAAAGCAGTAACGAACCAGGGGATGAACCAAAGAACCAGGACCAGAAACAAAAAAAATCTACTCTGCATCTGCATCATTACAAGTGTTACGTCAGAGCAAAATATCAACATTTCTATGACGTTTCCAGGTTTTCTATGACTGTATGAACTCTGCAGATTAGAGTAACAATAAGTGAGCAGTGCTGTTTAATCATGGTCTTTTTTAATTCACCTAATATCAATTCAATTTAGGCCTTGACGGTACTAAGAAAAAAAAATGAAAGAATGCATTTATGCCATTTGTGACCCATTTTATAATACTGTAGTCAAATTGTTATTGGAGACATATGCACCTACAACATCTACAAAACCAATGAGCAACAACTCATTAAATTTGAATTTTTGGTGTCTGAGTGAGACGTAAAAGTCAGTCGTGTCAAGTTTTTATTCCCCCAACCTATGTAGCACATGGCATAGCTTACTAGTACAATCCTTTAGAATATTGTGTGGCTGTACTTGTAATAATCTATGTGCAACTTAAGCTCAATGCACGAAGATAAGTTTAGTTTTTTGAAAGTTTTTGCAACGCTTCCTGTTTTTAGTCAACTAATCAATTGACAGAATCGATTAGTCAATAACTTCCTCAGTCCACTACAGCTCTATTTGACTGTATGCCTCAAATAAAAGACCCAAGCTGACTACGCACTAATAAAATGTTTATTCTGAACTCTTGGAATCAAAGCACACAAATGTAATGAATGGGCAAAGCACAGACGACAATAACAAACATGTTAGATAAATATTTGCATTGTACTGAACTTTGGTTTCACATAGAACTGTTTTGTGACTTTTACGAGTGAATCTTATCTTTTTGGCTGTGTCTGTTCTCATTTTTTATCAGACATTTCCTGTGTATATCCAGAACTATCAAGCGATCTCATCAATGATCGTTATTATTATAAACTGTCATCATCCTTAGATAAAGGAGCTTGTATAAAAGACCATTGTACACTTCTTTATATTTGCGGTTATGGACGGAGAGGGAAAGTTATCAGAAGATTCACACATGACGCTGTAAACCACAAACACACATGTGTCTTCAGGCAAATGACATCAGCTGAGCATAAAGAAACAACTATAATCTTGAACTGTAAGCACTGAGAGATGCACAGAGCACAGCAGGAAAACAAGTCAGACGTGAACTTGAACCAGACAACAAAACACATTGATAAAAACATTTGCATAGGCTAAAATGTAGTGCCAGAAGTAAAACAAGTAAATTCTATTATCAGACTAAATACAGAAATGTTTACTCACATTGTATACAAAACATAGCCGAAAATGATGCATTTACTGTATGTATCAAGCCGAGTACAGTAAATTAATCAGTCACCGAAAACTCACTAACGCAGGGAATGGGCGCTCAACAGGTTAGCAGAAAGAGCCGTCGCTCATTAACACAAGCTGTAGCAGCAACATACAAGAGTTTATCACTGTGTGAAAACAAAAGTTCTGCTGCTAAATCAACATTTGTGAAAGAAATTCGACCCTACGACCCATTATACTTTACATTCAGGTGAAAAAACGCAGGGAAAACACAGTCTCAAACTTCAGAAGCCAGACGTCTGTCAGACCAGTTCAGACCTGAATGAAACAACTCTCGTCTCGTTTTGTTGTTTTTATCAAAGAAGATTCCCCAGCCAACTAGACAGACAGCGTCTCTTTCTACAGGCGACAGGCGCAGTAGAGCGGAAAGTGTTGACCGATAATCCCTCAAAATTTTTTTCCCCAACACGATGCTCTCCTTGCTTTTCTGTCTTTTTTGATGTAATTTATTACTTATGTCAAAGTGAATGTATCTTGTCTTTTCAGTTGCAATGACTCAAATCAGAATGAATGAATGAGAGTCGAAATGTCTCGATCTTAAAAAACGCTGTCCGGATGACAACTTTGAAGCCTTTTTGTATTTTTACTTGTATACTTAATTTTGAGCCTCATAATTATTCACTACAATAAGCTTAAAAGCTCTTTTGACAACTTTCAGAAGCCAGTGCTAGGTTAGTTTGTTAGCCAACTATCTCTTTTATAAAGCACTTTTCAAATCAGTGAAATCAGCTGTATAAAGAATTACTTACTCATGGTAAAACAATCCCAAGCACACTTCATGCAGAACAAAATGCTCTTTTTTTTAAATGTAGACAAGACACTGCAAAGACTTTTTATGAACAAATCACAATCAGGGCTTCATAAATCTGGTGTGCCTGTATTTTAAATTGTGTGTGAAGGAGTGTTTACTGCTGTTGACTCTCTCTTGTTCTCTTATTTACTTAGCCTCCATCACAGTTTGGTGTGAGACGAGGGGTCTTTGTTCTTACCTGGTAGTAGGTCCTGATGTGTCGCACGAGCACGGTGAGGTTGTGAAGCCGCAGAGCCACGTCGTTGTTCACGTTTTTGCTCAGCCTCTGGTGGGTGGGGCTTGGGTCGCTGTAGAAACACACACAAAAATACAAATTTTAAATATTGACTACATAGTGTTTTATAAAACCAACGAAATATACAAAAAGAGTCAATTTGTTACCTTCACAGTCACAACATTTCAATAATTTTAATCATATTTAATAAAGATGAACTGCAGCTGAAACCAATATTGTTTTACTGCAATACAAAAGGTTAATGGATCAACTGGATCCATTAACCACTAATAGAAATCAATCACCTGATTGAAAATTTGAGAAAGTACTTCTTTAAGATATTTAATGGCAAAGTACAATGGTATTATTTAGGGCAGTAGTCGACCAAAGAAGTTCCTGGTCGACTAAAAACCTGTTCTATCGACCGATTAATCGACTAAAAATGATCTGAAGCTAAGCAGTTTTCTTTGCTGTTATAGAGTTCATCAAAAACAATAATTTATGAAGAAAGTGAAAAGGAAATGTGTTTATCTGCAATAGTTTATGAAAAAAAGCTAATTAGACCAATGATTCAGTCTAATATCTTCAGCTAATCCACTCCTTTTCATTGCTGTTCAACCTTATAATCTAAATAAATGAAGTTGACTAATAAAAAAAAGACTCCATCGACCGATTAATCGACTAAACGACTAAATGATTACAGCCCTAGTATTATTACCAAAGAAATGTCTAAACTGCTGTTATAAAGCGAACAAAATGCTGAACGTTCTGCACTTATATTAATACTGAAAGATGCACAAATTAGATTTTACTCACAACAGACGTACCGCCTCAAATTCTGCATTTTAGCGTCTGTGTGAGACAAAAGTATCAGACATAGGGGTGTACTCAGACCAACAGGAGAAGCATTTTTTAACATCACGCTGCATTGTGGCAAGATGCACCCGTTACACCTCTAATCAGACGTGTTTTTGCTCACCTCAATCTACTGTATTTTGCACATGAGAAAATCCTTGATATCTGTGCAAAATATTGGTTAAGACTTCAATATCAGATTCCAGTGACTAATTGATAAAAGATTTAGTTTTTAGTGACATAATCTTAATTTATATGTCCTCAAAACAAGCGCAGTACTTGGACATTACCAGACAGGCTGTGTAACTGGCCTCTCAGATCGTGTCTCTATTTAGGGGCCACTATTGTGAGTCTGAAGGATTTAAAAGCAGAGGGCCGGCTCCGTGTTTAGCCCGTGTCAGACTCATTAGCATTTAAACAGAAGAGGGGGAGGGAGGAGGGCTGTCTGACCACTGGGAGACTGTCATGACGTCAGATCAGTGTCACACAAACCAATTCACTCAAACTGGAGAGAAAATCCAGAGAGAACCAGCACAGACTCAGGCATTTAGACTTTACTTACACACAAAGATGCTTTTTGTGCTGTTAATGCTGGTCTACTTAATCTTTCTAACCTTTTCCTCGCTCTCACAAACCCATCTCTAGTTTGTGTTCACTAGCACTTGGGCTGTGTGAAGATTGCTGTCCAGTCATGCCAAATTGTTAAATATTTAGGTGTGCTTAATCGATTTGGGAGCTCCACATATAATCTTCTGTCAGAAAAAACATTTGGAGCAGAAGCCAGACTTTAGAAGAAGACGTTTGACTGTGTTAAATGGCAAAGATTAGAAGTCTGTTTAGTTTATGTTCCAGAATATATCATCATTATAACACTATTTTGCAAAATATGGAGGGAAAAATGTGATTAATCTGCTCCCCAAAAGGCCCAGCTCTAACTTGCACAGCTTTCTAACAGACGCTAAAGTGAAGCAGACTTTACCATAGGCATCAGCTTTCAGCCTAAAGAGTCACACAATGACTCACAGAGCTCTCTGTTACAAGTTCAGCAGAGACTGTGACATGTGTCAGGAGAATTTTCGGTTGGCCGAATGTTAAATCCAGTGTTTGTTCAGCGATCGAGAGTTTAAGACCTTTTTAAGGGGCAGTTTATACGACAACGAGTTTTCACGAATCCGTGACGTTTCCATGTCAAATTGGCTTCTCTTTTACACGACAACGAGCTCCGTGTTCATTGAATCGGCGTTCCACTGGATACGATTCAAGAGGTAGTTTCACCGAGAACTTTCAGTGGAGACACCGCGGTGTAAACAGGAAAACACGGTTTCAATGAAGACGGTCAAGTCACTGACGTGCAGTAGCCGCTACTTTCACACAGTAGAAGAAGACTGCCCAGTCACAAAAATGTCTCTTAAACCAAAGCACCTTCATTCTCATAAAGTAAAGCCAATGCGTCCAGCTTTCTTACCTGCTATTGCAGAGGAGGAGACACAAAACTAATCCAAGGCCTCTCCGGGTGTTGATTCAATGAGTCCATTCAAATCCGTGTGTTCAGAAAAAATAAATAAATAAAGTTTGCGAGCCGTCTTCCCCTTGTTTGTGTCCAGCTCTCGGCGATCTGTGTCTTCTCCGCACTGGTCCTCGAACCTCCGTGTTTGTTTCAAGCAATCTCCCTTTTGCTCGCGCGCTGGTCCTTGTTGCTTCGTTTGTCATTTTATTGATCTGAAGAACTTGTAAACCTGTCAATGCTCGTGTTATCATGGCTGCGTGGGTTCACGGTAAGGTCATCTGGAGTCCTAGCACAATACCGCCACCTCCTGACGCGGCATAAGAACTACACCATTTTGGGTCTATCTACGTTTCCATGTAAAGGAAGATTAGCTCCCACGGCACCATATAAACTGTGAAGCACAAAACGTTACGACTGTGACGGTTTTCTTGGGAACGTTGTCTTGTAAACTAGGCCTAAGACGACAAAACATACAAATTAAGATGTATTTGTGAGTTGTGATCTATAGAGAGATTGCTTGAAGAAATGATTTTATAAACATAACTCAGATGTTTAATCATTTTGTTTAATAATTTTCTATTTTAATGAAAAATAATATAATTATATCAATAATCTGCCTCAAGCTTGGTTTTTGATCCAAACCACAAGTTTTTACAGACAAGGATTGGTTTTCGATCTTTCGATTCAAAACCAAATAATCTGTTGACGATTTAGTTGCTGATTTCAAATGCTAATTTGTACATAAAATTTTTAGTTAGCTTTGACAATTGTGTTTTTTAACAGAGTTTCTATGATATTTCTGATATGTAAGTTTTAACATGTTCTGTCATTCCAAATGTCTGATCTAAAGAGGATTTATTAGTTTTAACTATGTAGTGAAAACCAAGAGTATTGAACAGAAGTCGTTGTATGTCAGGATGTAGTATTAAACCAAACAAAACTGATCAGCATTGACGATTGGACATCTTGATCTCTCTTTTTTTTATTAATTGCCCTACCCTACCAGCAGGACAGAACAAATTATCCCAATTTCTTTTTTTTTTTTAATCTAAAATTATTTAGATTTTTCCAAAACTTTTTTAATACCCATAGAATTCCAAAACTTTTCCAGGGCCTGGAAATTATAGAATTTTCCACGACTTTTCAAGGTTTTCCATGACTGTACGAACCCTAGTGAGTAAAAAAACACAGAGAAAAACACTGTCTCAAGCTTCAGGAGCCAGACGTCTGTAGGACCGGTTCATATCTCGTCTCATTTTGTTGTTTTTGACAAAGAAGTTTTCCCAGCCAACTTGACAGACACCGTAGTTTCTCCAGATGACATCCCTCTATAGATCACAACTCGTGGAAAGTGACGTCAACCAATAATCCCTCTATTGTATTTCACAATGTTTCTTCTTTTCTTGACAGTAAACTCTAAAAACTATCACTTCTTCCTCTGCTGCCGACACCACAGATACATAATCCTGTGTGTGGCCCTCCTCCTCTAACCCACTTTCTATTGACCTGCTCGACTCTTCCTAATCAGGCCCCAGTCACAACAGCCCGCTCCTGAATGAGACCACAACAATGGCATTAGAGTTTAATTGTTTCAGCCAAGCAACTTATGAACATTTGGTCTGGATGAGTACGCATTAGAGAGATTCTCCTCCACGGACCAAAGTTAATCTGTAGAAACGTACCAAAGGTTAAACTTAATATGAGTTGTATCTTTTGTAAGGCAAAAGATACAACTCTCTCTCTCTCTCCTCACTCTGTCCCTCTCTCCTCTTTCTCTGTCTCTCTCTCCCCTTTCTCTCGCCCTCTATCTTTCTTTCTCTCTCCCTTCACTCTCTTTCTCTCTCTCCCCTCAACTCTCTCTCTCCTCACTCTGTCCCTCTCTCTTCTTTCTCTATCTCTATTAGAGATGCACCGATCCGATACTGGGATCGAATATCGGTGCCGATCCAGGAAATTTTGCTGGATCGAGTATCGGCTCCATGATATCGGTTCAGCCGATATCCTAGTTGTGTTTAATTGGACATAATGAGTCTGATTTATAGGCTGATGTTGATCCAGAATGTCTCATAATGTTTGACATTTTATTCTCTCTCTCTCTTTCTTTCTTCTCTTTTTCTTTCTCTCTCTTCTCACTCTCTTCTCTTTTCTCTTTTCTTTCTCTCTTTCTTCTCTCTAATACTCTGTCTTCTCTTCTTTCTTTCTTTTCTTTCTTTCTTTCTCTCTTTCTCTCCTTGCGCTCTCTCTCTTTCTCTCTCCTCTCGTGCTCTCTCTCTTTCTTCTCTTCTCTCGCTCTTTCTCTCTCCTCTTTCCTCTCTTCTCTCTCTCTTTTTCTCTCTCTTTCTCTCTCTTTCTCCTTCTTCTCTCTTTTTCTCTTCTCTCTTTTTTCTTCTCTTCTCTCTCTCTTTCTTCTCTTCTCTCTCTCTCTTCTCTTCTCTCTTTTTCTTCTCTTCTCTCTCTCCTTCTCTTCTCTCTTTTCTCTCTTCTCTCTCTCTTTTCTCTCTCTTCTTCTTAAGTTGTTCAGTTTTGACTTGCGGTATAAATAACACTTTATGATCAAAAGTCTTGTGTTTTGAAAAGAAAAAAAAAAGCTATTTCAGTCCTTCACTGGTATCGGTTGATATCGGCATCGGCAGATGCTTAAATCTAAAGTATCGGGATCGGTATCGGAACTGAAAAAGCTGGATCGGTGCATCCCTAATCTCTATCTCTTTCTCTCTCTCTCCTCACTTTCTCCCTCTTTCCTTTTTCTCTCTCCCTCTCTCTTCCTCTATCCTCACTCTGTCCCTCTCTCCTCTTTCTGTCTCTTCTCTCTCTTTCTCTCTTCTCCCTCTTTCCTCACCCTCTCTTCCTCACTCTCTCTCCTCCTCACCTCTCTCTCCTCACTCTCTCTCTCCTCACTCTCCTCTCCTCTTCCTCTGTCTCTCTCTCGCTCTCTCTCTCTCTCCTCCTCTCCCTCTCTCTTTCTCTCCTCTCTCTTCATCGGCTGTTAAAATACATTTCTTTGTCAATTTAGGTGCGAAAAAGCAAGTTACGGGCCAGTGTCATTTCTAGATTCTCAGCCCCTCCTTTCACCTTTTCCTCATGCTTTTCCTGCTTGAAATGTGTTTGTGGAAGAGCTTAGGGAGTTAGCTTCACTTTATTCATCTGAACGCAGTGTAATTTTGATTTGTCGAACAATAAACGTGTCTGTCATTAAAACTATTCTTATCTTCTGTGTTTGTGGTTTGTAAGAGGAAGTAACTCTGAACCAAATGACTTTACGACGTGTGAAAACCCTCATTCATTTTCCCTGCACCACTACTTTCCTCTCTCTCTAACCTTCTATCTCTCAATCTTTCTCTGTGCATCTCTCCTTCTCTCTCCTCACTCTCTCTCTCCGTCTGTCTCCTCTTTCTATCCGTTCCGTCTACCCCGTCTCTCTAACCCTCTCTCTTCGTTTCTCTCTGTGCGTCTCTCAGTGTCTCTTTCTTTCTCTCTCCTCTATATCTGTCTCTTCCTCCATCTCTCTCTCCTTCTCCAGTCTCTCTACCTCTCTGTTTGTCTTTTCACTCCCCTCTCTCTCGTCTCCTCTTTTACTCTTGCTCTCCCTCCATCTCTCTCCCCTCTCTCTCTGTCTCTCTTTCCCTTTCTAACTCTCTCTCCTTCTCTCTGTCTCTTTCTTCTCTTTGTGTCTCTCTCTCTTTCATCTTTGTCTCTCTCACTCATCTCTCTTCTCTCTCTCACCTTCTCTCAGGTCTCTCTCTCTCTCTCTCCTTCTATATCTCTCCTTGCTCTCTTCCTCTGTCTCTCTCTTCTCCTCACTCTTTCTTCTATTTCTCTCTCCCTTCTTCTCTCCCCCTCTCTCCTTCTCTCTCTGTCTGTCTCTCTCTCTCTTTCTCCCCCCCCTCCCCTCTCTCTCCCTCCTCTCTCTCCCTCCTCTCTCTTTCTCTCTCTTCTCTCTCCTCTCTCTCTCTCTCTCTCTCTCTCTCTCTCTCCTCTTCTCTCTCTCTCTCTCTCTCTCTCTCCCTCTCTTCTCCTCTCCTCCTCTTCTCTCTCTTCTCCTCTCTCCTCTCTCCTCTCTCCTCCTCTCTTCTCTCTCCTCTCTCTCTCTCTCTTCTCTCTCTCTTCTCCCTCTCTCTCTCTTCCTCTCTTCTCTCTTCTCTCTCTTCCTCTCTCTCTCCCCCTCTCTTCTCCCTCTCTTCTCCTCTCTCTCTCTCTCTCTCCTCTTTTTCTCTCTCTCTGTCTCTCCCCCCCTCTCTTTCTCCTCCTCTCTCTCTCTCTCTCTCTTCTCTCACACATCTGGCAGTGTCTAACCTGAAAGCAGCGTCTCACTCACTCAGGATGTGGTTGCTCGCGGAGACAAGACAGGAAGCTCTACATAAACTCTTTTTTTCCCGCTCGAACAGTCACCCAGGCGGCTTTAATTTGCCCCAAAAAAAACTCACAGTCACGTTTAATCACCCCGGGGGCATAACTCACATTTGTGTCATGATCTTGTGCAGGAAAACGCCGTCCACCAGCTCCATAAACATGCTGACTCGGTCCTCTGACGCAGACTCTTCGCCGGACGTCAAAGGGCCCAGAGTCCGCACCTGAAGAGAGACACGAGGACAAGAAATTCAAAACAGATGAAGAACAAAAAGGTCTACTTAAGAGCCTGTGACATGTTGAAAACGGTATGTGTATGCAGGCCTTGGTTGTAGCTTTAGATAAATTAATGCAGGGATGTCAAACTGGCGGCCCAGGTGCCAAATGTGGCCCGCAAGATGATTCTATGTGGCCCCCAAGATGATTTAAGATTATTCTTGATAGTAGTTCACTTATAAAAGTTCTTAAAAAATAATGAGAACAGGAATGTCAAACACAAAAAGAAAATACACTTCAGACTTCCAAATAGATACAGACATGTTTGGGGGCGTGGCTTGCCATGGGGAAATTTCATGGTTAAAGAGAAACTAAACTCAGAATCAACTTTTTTTCACTGTCAGACTGTGTATATGGGGTCAAAAATGAATTATCTATCGTTTCCTGGACTTTTTTGGACATTTTTGTGCAAACTAGCTAATTTTTAGTTATGTGTGCTAAAACCGCGGCTGTACTGCCACACTGGGCAAACGCTGTCAGTGCATTTTCAGTACCCTCCCACGTGTCATCAAGTTGACGCGACAGACAAGCTGCCCAGGTGGATTATCTAAACTCCTCCCTCTGACACCGCCGCTGTGGAGAGTTTGAAAGCAGTCACCAGCTACGTGTTGACTTAACCAGTTGTTTGGCTCAGCTTGTTGAGTCAGTGGTGCGACGTGCAATAATACGGAAGTTCGAACTCGCGTCAATGGGTAGTTTTTAATTTTTTATTTATAAAAGCTCACATTATAAGCTCATGCACTTACGTAAACTAAAGCAAAGCTTTCATACATACAGTATGTTTTGCAAAGTAAATATTAAAAAATCTTGATGTGCAAGTAAGTAACTAGACTTAGTGCTGTAAAGCTTCTTCAGCTGCAGACGTTACATCAGAACCATGGATCTAGGACCCAGACTGCTCCGACACAAAACTCACATAATTCACAAGCTCGCTGTTCATATTGTCTGTTCACACCCACTTGGCGTCTCTTAAAAGGCCTCTGGGCATCTCCCATTTTTGCGAGTCTGTTTGAGGTTCAGTTGTGAGCGGAGTTAGTATCTGACTGCATGTTTAGCCTCACTTTATAGATTTAAGAATTCAGTGAGAACTGCAACTCTCTCACTCTTTTAAGACACTTTCTGGCGATTTAAGTTTATTTGGAGCACATCCTTTCTAGTTGAGTCACAAAAAAGGTCTTAATAGATGTTGTTGAAGTAGTGTTATCGCAGAAAGGTAAACAGATTGTTCTGCTGATGTTAAATACGCCAGGCGTTGCTAGCATCACTTTAGCATCTAGGTAGCATTTAGCCCCAGTTGCTGTTAGCACTGTTGGATTTATTTACAAACTTGGACTGTTGTATCACTTTATTCATCTCCATGTCTTGGTTTCTATATTTGACACGATATATTTCCTTAAGTCCACATTTGCTGTTGTAGTTGTTGAGCAGTGATTGATAAAACTGTTGTTCTGATTCACTGTTAATGTTAAGTTTCCCCTCGGAGGTGTTCCCTCAGATGTCGACTATAAAGGCTCAGGCTTGTGTTTGTGAGAGCCTGAAGGTTCATGTGTGTGAAGAGCACAAGAGAAGTCACATATAGACCAGGCTGGAAATAAAACCTATGGAAATACTAAAGCTTTATGATGTTGAGAAGATGTAACTATGAAACCTGAATAGAAAGTGACAAATTGCACACAATTTATCCAACAATTTCTTGAAAGAACAGTTTGTAGAAGAGACTGTAAGTAATACAATATATTAATGTGGACATGCATGTTATATGAAGCTTTATAGAGGCTGAGTGCCATATTTGAACCAACTCAACTACAATCTATTTTGTCCATAGCTCCATTTGAGTTTGACACCTCTGAATTAATGCCTTATTTTTATACAGTCTTTTAGTTTAACTCTTTGAATGTTTTTTTTTCATATTTTCCATGGTTAACATAATACATATTTTGCAAAAAAGAACAGTTATTTCTTTTTTACTTTCTAAGCAAATGCAAAAGGTGTAGTTCTATTCATTGCTGTAGATCTGTGGCGACTACTCCCTTCAGCTGCTTCTGTTAGAGCTACTACATGTTGATCTTCTGCCCACTTGTTTTTTACAGATTGAAGGCTTTCCTCGGAGGCTCTTTCATTTGCCCAAACCAAACATATCCTTAAATCCAGTCTAGGATCTTGTGAGGACCCTCGGATTGAACACACAGCTAAACTAACACTGACTCTGATGGACAAGGCCAGATACAGGATGAAGTGTTCACCTCTAAATATTATATTTGTGCTGACAATCCAGACGGTTTTATAAAGCAATCGAGCTGCTGGAATAATCACAATCAAAATTAAATCAGAGGTTTAATAGATGCAGATAGTGTAACCCTGTAACCTTGTGACATTAGCAACAACAACAATTAGGGCTGGGGAATACTGACAAACATTAATATCTTGTTGTTGTTTTTTTTAATTTGTTGGTTATGACAACCCAACAGCAAAGTGTGAAAAAATAGATTGAATCTAATTAGTTTGTGGAACAAATGATAAATTATTCACATAAGTGCAGAAAGATCAGCTACAATATGTTGATTGAAAAATTGCAATAACACATTTTTACAAAAATGTGCAGCTCTATTTAGCTGGTTAAGAAGCCTCAATAGACAATATACAGTATATATAGGGCTGGGCGATATTGACAAAAATAAATAAACAATATAAATTGAATTGTAGAATGTGGAAGAATGATAAATCCAGATGGTGGATAAATTCATTCAATAATGTTGTAATTAACTGTTTTTATGTATTGTACCTTTGTTTAACTGCCTTTGTCTGTAAAGCGTCTTTGAGTGTCTAGAAGAGCCCTATATAAATAAAATGTATTATTTTTTTTATTTTTTTTGCGTTAACAACATTGGGCCTTATCCATTACATGTTCTTATGAACAAATGTGTATTGTAAAGAGCTTCTTACAAACATTTTTGGCATTCACAAAATTTATTCTTAACGGAAAAATGTTTGTCTGTAAGGACATAAGAACAAAAAAACTGCTGTTTCGGAATTTTATTTTGTATATAACTTAGTTAAAAATTGTAATTCCTACCTGATTGTACGTTATGTATTTTTGCAAATTATTTTATATAAAACTATTTTAGAAACAATAAAGTCATCAGTTATGCTAAAAAGACTTGTTTATTAAACCTGCAGCAGCCTGTCCCAGCCTCAGAGCCTCAGTGATCTAACCCCCACAGGACTCAGGACCCTGTGTTACCCCAGACCAGAGCCACTGTTGTACTGCGACGCAAAACGTGATATAAACAGCAAAAGCCCAGCGTTGTTTCAATACATGAGTGACTTAAATAAGTTTTCTCTGAGTGTGTTCATGTGTGTTTGGACATTATTAAAAAACGCTGAAGTTTTTAATCAGCGAAAGTCGTGAGACAGAGACGCGCTGCTGCACTTCCTCATTTCCTCGCCTCACTTTGCTCCAGGAGAAGCCCTGAGACCGGCCCATATTTGCCACATAAGGAGGTAGCTTAAGGCTTTATTTATTTTTATGTAAATAACCGTTCGTAGCTGGAGTTTGGTGAATTTGGCCTAAAGGCTGTTAAGGAGTTTGACTTCTTATGAACCCGTCGTGAATCTGACGTAGAGTTTTCTCAGCAGCTTCTTAAAGTGGAAGTTACGCACAATTTGTAAGAACACTTTCACGAATGAGGCCTATTGTACTTTACCATAACAAAGTCATTTCACATTGTCAACCTGGAGATTTCTATTCGTGACTAGACCCACTCACTTTTGTATTACAACAGTAAATGTTACTGGACTGTAGAAAGTTGTCAGACAAATGTATAGTTGATATTCAGTTTTTGAATATCTTGAAAACAATATTCAATTTTTTGCCCAGCTCTAATCACAATACATTATTTAACTTTTAGTCGAATAACTGAATCTAATCATTCATTTGCAGCTCATTCAGTAACCTTCATAAAAACATATAGAACTATTTAAAGTCTCTCTACTGTTTTCTTATGTTAATGACGTTTACCAAAGCTCGACAAAGAGAGGAAACATGAGCGTAAACAGATACAGCTGGGTCATTGAAGTTCATGACCTGCCCGCTGCCCTTTGTCGCCCAGTTAGAGCCACGGATTCAATAAAAACTTAAATTTATAACCGCGTCGAATGGGAAACGCTCAGGAAAAGGCAGCTCTTACTTTGGTGTGATGATTTAAAGCGGCTCTGTGGACGACTTTGGCCAGTTCTAAGTGGATTTTGTTTCCAACTAATCAGTTGCCAGTTGTTAAGGTCAGTATTTGAGGCTTAAATCAGCTGGGATTACTAGTAAACGCCGTGAATGCAAGCCAGCAGGGAGTAAAAATGGGTTTCTCAAGTGTTTCCCATTCATGTAAGAAACTATTATCGTGGCTGCAGACTGTTGACATATAAAAAAATAGTAAACAGATAAATCGATTAATCAATTAGTTGTTTAGAACGCAAAAGACATGCAGATTGTAGAGATTCACCAAAGTTGAGGAGGATTACGCTAAAGGAATTTCTCCAAAAATCTGACTTTGGAGAAACTTCTGCTTTGTCTGAGCCTAAAACCTCTTTTCTTCTCAGCTTATAGTTCATGATTATTCCAATAAGCAATTAGTTGCGATTAAAGCTGGGCGATATATTGAATTTTAGACAAAATTGTGATGGCTGTTTTAAAGATATGCAAAAATGGAATATCGAGAAAAATATTTGTAGTAAAAAGTGTTTTAAAAAAACTTTTCAAAAATTCAAAAAAGATACATATGAAAAGAGGATTTTCACTGACGTCACCTTCCGCCACTGCGCATGCGTTATGTAGAAAGAACCGCTCTCCATCTGGTTACATGGGGAAACTTCTTTGAATAAAACAACGAAATGGGACGACAGCTAACTGTTTTAATCAGGTCTGAACCGGTCTGACAAGCGTCTGTCTCCTGAAGCTTGAGACAGCGTTTTTCTCGCCATTTTTTCACCTGAATGTAACTTTTAAGGGTCGTAGGGTCGAATTTCATTCACAAATGTTGATTTAGCAGCATAACTTTTGTTTTCACACAATGATTAACTCTTGTAGTTAGCTCACAACAGAGCTTTTTCGAGTTGTTTCCACTGTTGAGCCACCGCTCATAGTCTGCAAATCTCTATTCAACCTTGTGTTATCATTAAAGAATGATTATGATGACAAATTAAACTTTTTTTTTTACGTTTTTTAAACCTGTTCTAAGATTGCTTCCTCATCAAAAGCACAGCTGCAGTTTTGTCTGTGAGATACTATTCTGTCTCCTCTGAGCCAAAGAAAACACTTTTCTGAAGTTTGTAGTTTTATTATGTCATAGATAGATCTCTGATATCTACTGCTCTGTTTTAAGTCTATAAATCATCAGATTTGCTTAGCGCTAGCGCTGGGCAATTAATCAAAAATTCAAGGTCAAATCAAATCTGCAATTATTTGGTTGTGTGGGTTTTGAATCAATAGATTGAAAACCAATCCTTTGTCAGTAAAAAGTGCTGCTTAGTCAAACTTTGAGGCAGAATCCTGATTGTATTTTCGCCCAGCTCTACTTGGAGCATTTCTTCAACATTAGCACATCAGGCAAGATCAAATTGATGATGTTTCCTTTGTAATTTCCTTTGCAGCCACTAGATGAAGCTCTTACTCAATTTCTGATGTGAGAAACACAAGACTTTCTTATCAAAATAAATGTTCTCAGGAGCACATTTAAAAGACAAGAACAGTGTAAATATGTGTCCTTACAATGCCTTATAAATAGTTTATTAAAGAACCTATATTTTAAAGTGATATTAAAACAAACGTGCCCTAGTTTTATCAATATCTACATTACTGGAAAAACTGCTTGTAATAAAACAAATTACACGTTTATAATATGGGTTAATAAAGGCAAATTAGATAGGAAACCTGTTGGGCGAGTGCTGCTGCTGCTGCAACAAAAGTAGGCAGAGTTCATTCAGGCGTGATCAAAACGGCAAGTGGGGTGTCGCTTTTGATTCTGTTCACAGTTCAGACCAACCACAACTTTGTGCAGCTGGTTTAGTCACTGCAAAGCACCTCAACAGGGTAAATCATTATCAGCAGTAATCTAAAAGAGGATATGGTGTGCTGGTAATATTGATTTCAATGTTTAGTTGATCAAAAACAATGTGCACTTGCTCTTTTTTATTCTATTCAGAGCAGTCACAACTTTTTGCAGCAGGTAATGTCATTTTACAACGTTGTTACTTATTAATAAGACTCTAGATTAAACTTTTTTGAGTGAATAAACTTTTATTATGTCTTGAACTGTTTATGGATGAGCTAAGAAGCATTTATTTGTCAGCTACAACTTTTTTATGCCACTGCAATGCATTTTACCAACTTAAATGCATACTAGTATAAGCCTGCAAGAGATTATGTAGCGTTGATTATCTTTATTTCAAAGTTTAGCTGCTCAAATTCAACTGTATGCATGATTTATGAATGATTTTACTTACCCAAACCACGAGAGGCGACTCCATGAAAGTCGCCAACATTTCGGACAGGGTAACATCCATGGCTGCACGGCATCAAAGAGGAGAAAGTTACCATAAATCCCCACGAAATCAATCAGTCAGTACCCCCGGAATAGCTCGTGGTGGGACAGAACAAAGCCGCGAGGAGGAGGCATCGGTTTCCCCCCTGTGCGTGCCCACGACGTCCCTTTGCGTAGACTCACTATTGTGTCGCCTTCTGGTGCCTTTTCCTTACAAAAAACGTAAACTTTTGAAGAAAAATGTAAGTGCAATCCGTCCGCAAACAACTTTAAGACATTTCTGCGTGGTATTAAGTGTAATCCAGTGTAAATTTTGTTTAGAAAAGTGAGGTTTTTGAATCCATTTCCAGGCAAAGGTAAAACACTTGATTCCAAACTTCGCTGGACAGTTGTTCGCGTTGTCAAGGATACAGAACTCGCAACGTAAACCGCAGGAAACAGACGTAAAAGCGATTTCTGGTAGGTTCCGTCAGAAATGCTCAATTATTAAACAAAACAGACGCCATTATTTGAGTAACAATTCACGCGGTCCGCTCAGCAACATCTCTGTCCTTGTACCTCTCCCCTGTGTGTGTTTCTCTCCATCAACCTGACTGCCGAGGCCGGGAGCGTGAGTGGCAGCCGTTAGGAGCCAATCAGCAACGGCGAAACACAAAAGTCCCGCCTCTTGCCGCTGCAGTAACCAATCAAAAGCCACGAGGCTGACGTCACCTGCAGACAAACCGAACCAACCGAAGAGTCAAAGCGAAACAAGAAAACGTTAAGCGCGACAAGTCGGTAAAAAAAGCGAAATAAAATATGTAGTTGTGTAGAAAAGTCAACACAAAGTAGCTTAACATATTATTATAAACGTTTTGTGTTCGAAATATTGTATTCTATGTACTTTCTTACAGTAAATTTTGAAATAAATGTTGATTAATTCTCTCGTTTTGCTGTGAATCTTTGGCGTTTGAACAGGTTGTAAACGGAGTTGAGATCAAAAGGGACCACAAGTGAACAGGGTTGAACTATTAAGCGCAAATAAAACACGTAATGACATGTTTGAGCTTTTAATAAATGATTTTGTGGTTTGGCACGGTTGCTGCTTTTAGCTAAATGTATAAAAAGTTCATTGAAGTGGTAGAAGTTGGATAAAATATGGCGTAAAAGAAAAATTGGTAGTAAGCCATGTTATTATTAATGAATAATAGAGTAACCTTTGTCATTAACTGTCTGTTCCCACATGGTTTCTTTTTAGGAACACGCTACAAAGCTATAAACCAGGAAACACCGCCATCGTTTGGATGTTAGCAGAAATTACATAAAAATGAAACTCTTTTAAAATAGCAATGGTTAAAATTAAAATAACAATAAATCACTTCTCGTATGTATTTATTTACATTTAGCTTTTCTGTTTAACCACGTATCATTTGCATGCCTTTATTTAATCATGATTTATATTTATGTGTTATTATAAATGCATGTACCAATATTTTATTCCACTGAAAGACTAACTTTGCTTTAAATATTACGAAAACAGTCAAAATATATGATGAAAAAGTAAATAATAAATACAAAACATGTAAAAAAAATCCATAAATACATGTTCTGTTGTGAGTTAATGGGCAATAAATACAAAAAAGTCACAATAATTTTCTATGAATCATCTATTTATTGTGAATATTCATACAAAAAGTTGATTCTCTTAAGAACAAGTGACAAGAGAAAGTGTTTTTTTCAATTACATTTACATTCAATAGATAATTCCACCAGACTTTTACCCATTTAAATTATGTTTCCGAACCAGCAGCTCGGAGACAAAACATACGGGAACAAAGCCAGGCATCCTATTGGTGCATTCTGCTCTCATAATAATCTATTTTTCATTTTACAAATATATAAATGCTCTACACAGTGATATAACAGTGTGGTCAGGCCTACTTCAGTAATAATACTTAATTGTCTTCATTAACAGGCACACGCACATTCATTTATCTACATTCACAAAATCACACACATACTAAAAATAATAAAGTCAGCCGATTTTTGAGCTGAATAAAGGACAAAACTAAAACTAAACTGTGTTTAATTGGCCTCTGGGTTTTCAGGGCCCAATATTGTCAAATCTGACTGAAGACAAGCGTCCATTTGTCGTCAGTGAATTCAGAAAGCTCCCATCTTATTCTCCGTTCATGTGTTTTTATAAACTTTGACACATCTGTACATGTACTTTATGTTTCTTAGCTTCATAGTGGTATAATATTTGTTTGGAGCAAGTAAAAAAATACAGGGTTCCCATTCATAAATATTTTCAGCACATTTGCAACGAAAATTTTATGTAATCACGACATTTAAATCACCAATATTTAGCCTGTTTTAAAGCCTAGTAGCCCATGACAATCAAAATCTTTTTGAGATCTCTCAAAATTTTATCTTGGCTTGAAGTGAGACAAGGTCAATTTGCAAACAGCAGCCTCTTTGACAGCCTCTTTTTTAGTGTGGTTAATGACAATTACAGTCCAAGCGGGGGGGGTTAAGTCAATTTTGGTGCTTTCTGATGCATTTTACAGGTTTTCAGTGGCTGAAGGAAATGAGAATAAAATCATGTTTTTTTGACACTTTTGACCTCAGACTGTTGAATTAAAATTAACCTACTGTTCAGCCTATTTTATGAAAATATGTTTACAATTAGAACAATTGGGTAAACTGCTTATTGAAAATTAGATAAATGAGAACTCCTGTTGAAATGGTTGTGGAACATATTTTGGTTTTGGAGTGCTGAGATGTGAGGCGCATCTGGGGATCGTCTTCTTTGGATTTTGGTCAGAACAGATGTAACTTTCTGCAATCTGGTTAACTTACAGATTCTATGCTATACATAAATATGTGGCACGTGCTCTGTCACTGTAATTTACGTTAGCTGTTTTGTTCATATCTTTGCAAATATAAGTGGATTATCAAAAAATAAAAACTGGGTAAAAGCTTGGGCTGTGTAGAACATCTTTATGAATTCAAAATTGTCACTATTCTCCTTCATTTCACACTCTTTGTTGTTAATGACACATTAAATGAAATTGTTTGCGCACTGTTATACATTTTATGGATAGGTTTCAATCATTTTCCAGGAAAACATTTTATTTTCTGTGACATTTGGCAGTTTTTTTTTCATTTTTAATGTTTTTTCTATGACTAGAAAATGGGCCAATCAATTTCCAGGACCCTGAAATAGGGGTAAATAGGGCATTTTGTGTGTGAAAATGGCCCAAATTGAACATATTACAGTGAGATTATTCGACAACTTAGGTTAACAATTATTTCAGTAATTGATTCGTTGCAAAAACAGATTAACTTGTTCCAGGTTTAATTAAATGAAGTAATAAACTATATTCAGAACTGATAATGAACTTTTCCTGTTTGTGTCTCGTCTTTGAACACAGGTAAAATTATATTAAAACAGATAATTGGACATAAAATGGGAGCTTGAAACAACAGTGTTCAGTGTTTTTAAACAGTAGTCGGTCCAGTCAGATTAAGTAGTGTCTTTTGTATCTTCATATTAAAAAGGAATTAACTCATTGCAAATCTCTACTATGTGCCTTTTTCACATTTAGTTTATTTCACGAGGCTAAACGACAACATTTCAGCCACGTTTGTGTCAAATAAAAGCAAAACAAATCTGAAGTTTACAAAGATTTGCGTCGCCGTTTCTTAAATTCGAACAACTGAAATGCTGTCAGGATAAAAAAGAAACGTGTAAAAAGACTTAAAAATTACAAAATAATAATTAATTAGAAAAGGTAGCTTCAGGTAGACTCAGAAAACTCACTAAATTAAACTTATTTTGTCGTGTTTTTATAGAAGTTGGACTATGAAACTTTCCTGTTGAAGCGTCTTGCTAACTGCTCGTCTCCATGGAGATGTTGCTATGGCAGTAAACCGATCTGTCTCCATGGAAACGATAGACAAGTCCAGTATTTTGAATGCAAGATAAATATGCCTAAAATACTAATATTGTGGAGTAGATAACAAGAGAAACTATGATATTTCCATGCAGACGACAGAAAAGTGACATAGTTCAGTTTTAAAGTAGTTCTTAATCTTCTCCAGTATGAATTTATTTAAAAGTATTTGCAATTATTAACTATTGTAAGAAATTGTAAAAAATAATTAATGTAAAATGGGACTTTCTGGTCATTTTGGTAGCAATGAATTATTAAAAAAAGGAGGGAAAAATCACATAAGTCAATTGTTGTTGTAGTTCATTCCAGTCACATTAAAGATGACGAGATGTTGAGTCCTTGTTTATAGTGTATTTTTATAATGTTTCTTTTAAAATGGTCATAATTTAGTGTTGTTACAGTGGTGCAGCAGCAGTAAACAAACAGGTCCAGTTTGTGTGAGATACAGAAATGTGTGCCCCCGACTCTTTTCTCTTTCCATAGACTTTAGGTTTTACTTAGTCTAGACCAGTATTTCTCAAATTCTCCAGCAAGTGTATCAACTTTTATGGGATCTAAATACAATAGAGGTTATGCAGGTGTCTACTGAGCACTGGGTTTGTAACTGACATGTAAAAAGAGAAAATCAAGTCAACAGTTGAAGCAAAGCAGATAAACAACAAGACTTTAGCTTCTCACATTTATCAGACATTGAAATCACACACAGTTGAACTTATTACCTTTTTCTTCTAAAAAAGATGTTTTTAAGTCAGTTTGTTGCAGTTAAAATGTCCTAAATCATCAACTGTTGTTACAAACAAGCCGTTGCTACGACAACAAAGAAATACATTGAAGAAATGCCACTCAATCTAAATGTTGCTGAGCATTTTTGTAATAAAATTATGTCAGTGCATAGGCTCTGTTTCTTTGTTGCTTGTAGGAAACATCTTGTTTCCTACAAGCTTGTTTGCTAATAACAGTTGATAATTTTAACATTTTAACTGCAACAAACGCTCAAAAACATCTTTTAAGAAGCGAAAAGTAATAAATTCAATTGTGTGTGATCTCTGTGATATTGGTGAGAGAAGCTAAAGTCTTGTTATTTATCTGTTTACTTAATTTTCTCTTTTTACATATCAGTTACAAACCCAGTGCTCCAGTACTTGTTGTGGAGGGTTGAATTTGTTCTCAGACTGTAGTGTCTTTTTCCGGTTTTAGCTGGTTTTTGAGGAGAAAATGTCCTTTCTCTCCATTGACTCTCATTTCTTGCCACTCAATTGTAGCATTTAGAATGCTGTCATGTCACCTGCATAACCTCTATTATAACTCTTTCGACTCCTGATTAGAACTTTTTTTTGTTATTCATTTCAGACAGTAAACAGTGGTCTCATTTTTTCACTTAATTATTTTTGTTTACAATTTTAAGGAAGCAAAAATCCAGAATAGGACCTTTAGTATCACATTGTTTGTTCTTTACTGAGTTTGACTTGGAAAGTTTGAGAAGCACTGGTCTAGAACAAGATTTACACTGCAAAAACAAAATACCTTCACGAGTTAACTAGCTTTACCAATTTTAAAAGAGATTATTGATCTTCTTTGAGCCAATCAGAACATTCTGTTTTCCTTAAGCTTTCAAGCCATTTCTGACAAGCTTAAATCTATCTTTTACTTTGTCATTTCAATCTAGATTTAGTCAGAAAAGGAGGAAAACAACCAGCTGCAACTAAATACAGAGCAGATATTTTTACTATTAAAATTGTGATTTCAATTTAATTTTTATTTAATTGTGCAGTGCTAGTTTAACAAATTAGACCTATTAATACATGAACTTTGTCCAAATCAAGCTAAATATTCTGAATTAAAGTCATTTAACTCTCATAGATATTTTGTTTTGGCAGTGTAGCGCTTTAGCCTGTGGAGTTTCTGTATTGTTAGCTTTAGCCGTAGCCGTAGCTTTAGCTTTAGCGTAGCCAGGAGCAGGGCACCCACTGCGGCTCCGTGTCCAGTTTGTTGATGAGCCTCAGCAGTTCGTTGTAGGCTTTGTCCTGGTCCGTGTTCACGATGATGGCGTCAAACAGGTGTCCACAGCTCTGCTCCATCTCACGGGCCTTTTCGATGATGTCCCTCAACTCCTCGGGCTGCGGAGAAGACAGAACGCATTACAGGCAGGATAATAGATTGTGTTCACTCTCAAGAAGGTGATGATGATGGGCAGTAGGGATGTGACAATATCGAAAATAGCATCAAATCTTTTAATAGTGATGTTTCAGTTCAATTCTGGTGTTGGGTTTGATCCTCATGTGTCACTCCACAGCTCGGTTTTGTCATTTTCGTGCAACATGCTACTCCACTGGTCATAGGCACTATTATGGAGGCACTGATCTCATACTAGGATCGGATATCGGTGTCGATACATGATATTTTGCTGGATCGGGTTCAGTCGATATCATGATTGTACCTGTGTGAAGGTGGCCTGCCCTCAAACGCACATCTACACAAAAACTACTACTAGTTTCCCATTAATAGAGGAGACTACGGTGGCCTCCATAGTCTAATTTCTGGCCCCATAGTCTAAAAGCAACGTGACAATAGTACCCTAATTTCTGGGCTATAAGCCGCTACTTTTTTCTCAAGCTTTGAACACTGCGGCTTATAAGGCAATGCAGCAAAATTATAGATTCTCATAGACTTACTATTAACAAGTACGGCTTATATATGTACTTTATCACTTTTCTTACTTAAATCTAGTAGGTGCGGCTTATATTCAGGTGCGTTCAATAGGGCAGAAATTACAGTAACTCTTTATGATTGTATTCTTGTAATCAATATATACAAGTTATTATAATGGATCTGTAATCAATATTTTGGTCAGTATAGACAGTATGTAACTTTTAAACACCAAAAATTGTGCCAAATAAATACATCGACTTCTTGATCGCTTGTACCAACATAGTCTCTGTATACACTGTGGGAAACACTGAACTAGATCAGTCGCTTGTGCTTCGTTTGTGCTGCTTTAGTTTTTGAGATATTAACAATTCATTTATGGGTTTTATTAGGGCAATGCAGCCTCTCAGGAAGATTAAAAAAGCTGATTAAGATGTTTTTGTATATCGGCCATTGGACTCAATTTGAGCAGATATTTGATCAGGTAGTTGCTTGGGTTTTTCTTCTGTGGGAAAGCCACATTCACACTGATCAGCTGAGTCTGAGTTGGTTTGGAGAGAAACAATAAGACTTCTTTTATCTCTCTCCATTCCTAAGTTTGCAGTTTTGAATTTATCATTAACATGACTCTAAGTTTGATTCTTGTTGCTTGTGCTTCAGCCAAAGTCATAGAACTTTGTGCTGCAGAAAAAATATTAACACAAAATTTTGTTAATATTTTTGGTCAGTATCAACAATAAGAGTGTCTTTCATGACACTATGAAATTATTGTTTCTTGGGCCAAAATACAATGGAGTCTCATCACATTGTGTGAAATGTATTGATTTTTTATATTATACTAGTATATTATACTATCTCACCACAGCTAAGCTTTTAAAACTAAACTAAAAAAATAAAATAAAATCAGCCTTAGAATTTGGTCACTGATATCGGAATCGGCCAAAGAAAAACCCATATCGGTTGATCTCTAAAAACAACCCAAAATGACGTCAATCATTTGTGTTTTGTTTGTGCTGCTTCTGCTGTGAAAACTTGCATTTGTGCTGCTTTAGTTTTTAGAAATAACGTCATACAAATGCAGCAAACAAAAAATGATATAGGCTATGTGTTTTTTAAATATCTTAGATCAATTAAACAAATACATTTGAACAATCTTAAACTTTTACAACGCCAGTTTAAAATGAGAGTGTGTAATAAAGAAATAATTGTATTTTGTGCTGAAAATATCAATGTATTGTATAGAAATTAGACAAAAAAGAGCATTTTTAATTATTGAGGTTCATAATTAGTATCAAGTGTTGAGTCGATTCCTTAGTGTTAAAATTTAGTTTGAAATTTAGTTTCATAACAACACTAGACTCAGGCAAGCAAGTTTTCACATCAAAAACACAACATTTAAATAATTTTCAAGTAATTTCTGTTCAATCTTCAACAGCTCATGACACATGGCTAACCTACATAAGGCCAGTTAACAATTATTCGATTACCTAAATAAATAATCAGTTAGTTGTGATGTATCAATTAACTTGTTGCAGTAGTATAATTTATTCTCATGATTATCAGACAAACAGATGCACAGATACCTTGGGGTTCTTGTTTTCTTTCGCCAGCAGAGCGCGCAATCGCTCTTGTGACGGTGGAGCGATGAAGATGATGTAAGGCTTTAAATCTGAACTTCTCAAGACTTTCAGAGCCTGGAGACAGATATACAAATGAAAACTGGTTACAACACGTTAAATATTCATAGTTTAAATGAAGAGCAGATGAATTACAGACCTGTGTGTGCAGACAGAGCACACAGATCTTTCCAGTGTTGATGACCTGTCGCACAGAGTCTGTGCTGGTCCCATAAAGATTCTTCTCAAACTCTCCAGACTCAATCAACTTTCCTGAACACGAGAAAACACAAGTCAAAAGAGGCATTAGTTATTACTGCACTAGAATAGTTTTTGCCAAAGGTGTTGTTGATAATTTTTATTTATTAGTTTCCGGACTATAAGTCGCACTTTTTTTCATCATCTGACAGGGGGGCGACTTATACTCAGGTGCGACTTATTTATATAAAATAAATGTGAATTTGTGAAAAACTATTAATATATTACGGGTCCCGACTCGAGCTTCCTGCTGAGGAACAAAAGCCGTTCGCTGCTGTTCCACCAGTGAAACGTGAGACTGTGGCCTCCGAGTTGCAGACACTTGTGTAACTGTGTAGCTCGGAGCTAACATTTATAAAACTGCAGACCTGGAGGATGCAGTCTCATAAACCGCACTGACGCTCACGAGAGCGCATAGGGCTTCATTCAACAAAAATAACGAGACAGAGACCAATCAATTCGGTCTGATTTCAAGAGGAGTCGTTCGCTTGACCATGATCGCTTGAAAGACAAACACTGATGTTTGTCTGGTGACTGCACAATGAAAACTCGCAGCTGCATTTCGTTGTTTCATGTGTAATATCAGCGGAGCACTTGCAGATCTACAGCAGATCTACAAGCTTTCCAGAGGAATGAATGAAGGACTGCTGTTTATGCACAGAAGGACGAAAATGGAGTTTGGGCAAAATAGGCAGTGGGTTTAGTGGAAAGAGATGTGTAGAACTTGCTGCAGGTAAGAAATACACTCGAGTCACATCACGATTGTTGAACGTCAAATGGACACAATGCTTCTTGCAGATGATTTAGTGATAATATAAGAGCTGATTAATGCAGAGTTTAGTCACCTTTTGATCAGCATCTTGTAGTTTTGTCTCATGCCAGCGGTTCTTGACAGGTGCATGATGGAAAACGTGTCCCGTGTCTGTTTATGGTGTCGATATATGTAAAATAAATATCCCCCAAAATGTGCGACTTATACTCCGGGCGACCCTTATATGTTTTTTCTTCTAAAATATACATTTTGGGGCTTCTGCGACGTATAGTCTGGAAAATACGGTATATACAATTCTTACCAGCCCCTAGTTCAGCCTCAAACGTTTGCTTGGACACAAAATGATAATCGCGGCCGCTGAGTTCTCCATCGCGACGACTCCGTGTTGTGTCTGTGAGGAAAACATCGATACATCAGCAGCTCCAGGTCTTAAAACTAAAACTGTGTGAAAGCGTCTTACGTGGCACAGCTCCGGCGAATCTGTCCGGATGGTTGTGGAGCAGCCGTTGCCTCAGCTCGCTCTGTCCGCAGCTGGCCGGACCGATCAGAGCGATGGGACGCTTCCTGTTGGCCGGCTGGTGGTACAGAGCCATCTCCTCGTACGTCAGGATCTCGTCGTTATCCAGATCTGAGATGAAATGTGGACAAAAGAAATGCTTAACGTCTTCCTAAATGTTCTAGATGCCACAGTATTTTACAAGATTAGTGCTCAAACAATGTGCTTTTTTCATGGACAATTATACAGAAGCTTTAGATTAATTAATATTGACAACAGGTGTAACAGAGTGTCAAAGTCCAGTCCAGGTAGAACTGATATAAAAGACATGATTTTAATAAAAATGTGAGTACTCTATACTTAAAAGTGTGTTTGAGAATGTTATGTTTACCATCATTCCGGTGCATATTGTAAAGCATTTTCTTTCTCTTCTTCTTTTTCTGTTTTGCACACCACAACTTCCCTGTAAAAGAAATACAAATATAAAACACAATCACAATCAGTTATTTAAATATTTATCGTAGAGAGACTCACCCGGTTTCTCTGGCTCTTTGTCTTCTTCTATTGTTTGTTTCATGGCTTCCCTTTGCTGCTGGAAACTTTTTCCTGTCGCACACAAAATACAATGTGAAGTTCTTAGAATGAAACCACAAAACAGAACAATACGACCAACATGAGTCTGGTGGAAGGTCTGTGGTTCAATGACAAAGTCTGACTTTATTTACTCTGGACTTCTTCAGACCGACGATT
Organism: Mugilogobius chulae; assembly: GCA_038363315.1. Classification (NCBI taxonomy): domain Eukaryota; kingdom Metazoa; phylum Chordata; class Actinopteri; order Gobiiformes; family Gobiidae; genus Mugilogobius; species Mugilogobius chulae. The sequence goes on along the minus strand of CM076406.1, from coordinate 17,505,703 downwards.
ACTTCAGTGTCACATATATACCAGTACTACAAATACATTGACCTCTGCAGTGAGAGCGCTATCAATTATTGACTAACTTAGTTTAGTTTAATCTTTGCCAGGGGACAAGAGCCCTGTACTACGAACGTCGCTGAAATGATCCTGGATAAGTTCTTCTTCTACGAAACAAGCTCACAACTGGATCTATTAACCCTGGATTTTCTCAATGAAGACGTGCGTGTTCACAGAGCAGGAAATCAATCAGAACAACGAGCTGTCGACTTCAAATGCAAAATATATGGGTAGTAAAATCTAAAATCTAAGCGAAGGAAAAGCGCTGCAGCTTCAAGTGGAGTCTGCGCTTAAGAGACCAATCACAGACACAGAAGTTTAAATGTCCTGTATGGATACAACAAATGTGCAGACATCACCAAACATTTAATAGATCCACCACTTGTCTGAAGGAGCTGGGTCTTTAGCTTAAACGAGTCTTTGTCTGAATAATCATTATTTCTTGACAATGAAAGCGTTTACCATACAGATGAAACTGGATTCTTCAGTCTGGTCACTGTTACATACAAGATCTAAGAATCCTCTTTATAAATAGGCTACGTGTGCATCGCATTGATATAAAAGAATACGGCGATTTCCTTATTTCTCCGCTGCCGTCTCTCCTCTCCCTCTCTCTCTCTCTCTTTCTCTCTCTCTTCACAAACTCCTTAATTCTCGTCACTGATTGGCCAACGCCTTGTCTTTTAACTTATTCGGGAACTTAACCTGGTCTGAAGCAGATCTCTATCGGGGCAGCCATAGAGATCTACCCAATAGGAGGTGATCGAGCTTCGTAGGACCGTCAGACCAGGTTTAACCCAGAACTTACCTCGCTAAACCCTAAATCTAGCTTGGTAGTACAGGGCTCAGGTACAAAATGTATTACTCTTATTAAAAGCAGAGATGAACTGCACCAGATATAGTTATTACAATTTGCATAGCTCTTGTACTTCATAAATACACAATCAGTACAATACATAATCATTAAAACAACTTGACCTTAAACTTATTAATTTGCCTAGTTTGCTCTAAAATTTCCAAAACATATTTTGTATTTGCTGTCACTTCAAACAATTATTAAACTGGGATAATATTATTCTGGAACCTCAAATAAACTGTGATAATTACGGATGTCATCTGAGGTTCTACTCAAGAGCGAATCGTCCATTTCTGTAAAAATATCTGTAAAGTTTCCCCTGAATTTTACCTCCTGTAATTCACCAAACTCAGACATCCTCATGTAATTCTAGTCCTGTATAATTGTATTAACTGATTGATTATGCGGTCTATTTGCCCTTCAGATTGAAACAAAATTATTATCACCATAAGACATTTGGGGAACGTTTGGATAGAGAGACTTTATCACCGTGAATGGATTAAAAGAGAGAGACGACGACCATTTCATGAAAAAACTGATGGTGTGGATGTCATTTTGATCAACACAACGTGACGAGGACCCACATTTACACTGCCACAGCTCAGGTCATTCATGATAAATCAAACCTAAAACAGATTAAATGCTCAAGTCATGAATAAATTAAAAGGTTGTGTCATAAATCAAGGCGTATCTGTCACCATTTCTGGAATAAAGTCTGTAAAAACAAGAAAATTACAAGCTACAATTATCCCTGTGCAAAAACCTCAGACATTCTGGGTTAATTTAAAGTTTACAGACGTTCCGAGGTAAATATTATCCTTTGCGAACAGGACATGTGACTATGTTTGCATGTTATCTCTGCGTCTGAATCTCCTGTACCTGGCACAAGTCCCGCTAGAGGCTGGTTGTCCTCGTCTCCGTCTCTGTAGGCCTGCCACCAGTTTGGTCGGACTGGCTGATGATGTGCAGGATGTCGCCCTTTTGGAAGGATAAACCCAGCTCTCTGCAGGGAACGTAGGGGTCGTCCGAGGGGTCGTAGTCGAAATACGCCTTTACATGGACCTGGAGGAGAGAACACACGTACGGAGGCAGAGATTAAACGCACATCTGGAGCAAATCAAGTCCAGCTAATCTACCGACGGTTAAAGATGGGCTGGATTAAACGGATTACACAGATCTGTCACTGACCTCTTTCCAGGGTCATTTACTGTATGATAGTTTAAACAGATTAAACATTTGTTATGCAATCTTCTTGGTTTTTGGACAACATTTTGGGTATTTCTAGTGTAAAATCTTTGGTTTGCATCAAGTAAAATCCTTCAAAGCTAAATTTAGTTGTATATTCATTAAGTCACTAGATTCTCTGTTAGACTCTGAAAACATCTGCCATCATAAATTAGCAGAGGGAGCTAGAATGACATCTGTTGGTGTATTGTCAAGTGTAGCAGTATCTTAAAGTGCAGGGTAGACTACATGTTTAGTAAAACAGTAAACGTGATTAGTCACTAATTTCACTAAACGTTTAGCTTGTTTTCACCCAATTTGGTTGTTTTGGTGATGCTTATTATCATCTTTTATCCAGTAAATACGACAAATGTGGAGGGAATCCACAACTGTTACCTAACAACCACATTGTAAATCTGGGCAAAATCAACTAACCAGGCTAGCACCACCTAGTGCCTCCCCTCCATTTAATTTCACTCCAGAAACTACTGTAGGTCAGAAATTTCAGTGATTATGTCCGAATAGGTCAAATAGATGCTAGCTCCTTAGTCAAAACCGGATGTGCGTCAGTGCAGGCCATGATAAGAACTGTTCGAATAGTGCAGTCAGGAGGTACGAGTTAGGAGCCTGTATGCTAACTATCTTAGTTCCTTTAGCATAGGAACCTCTGATGCTAACTTACAGCCGGTAAGGAGCTAGGAGACATCCCACAATGCACTGCGCAGATCGCTCCGAAAATGTATGAACATTTATGACAATATATGATCTGTGAATGATGAGTTTGTAATAAACACCTTCACTGAATGTATTGTCGCATCTCTTCACACTATTTACGTGTGAAGAAACAAAACCTAAAGCCACAGACTCATTTACGACAGTCTGCTGCATGCGGAGAAGGGGAGATGCTGCTGCAGGACAAAAGCATAAGGATTTATGGAATATATTTGTTCTTTCTCTCACAGACTGCTGATGATGAGTCTTAGATGAGTTTTAGATTCATTCTGACCTGTCCTGTGCATATACAGTATATATGTGCTGAATTGTGATGTTTATGCTTCATGTTTAAACGTTTCACAAAGACGGCTCAGTCTGTGAGGTTTATTGCAGTATTTTTATTTACCAGGGTCAGATTCATGTACAAATGTGCTGTCTCTGTAACATTCATTTCCCTCGCTGTGTTGGTTAGGACGTTCGGATTCACCAAACAGAGCTAAGGCTTCTTCTCTCAACTCTCAAGTGCTCTTACTGTTGACCCTGTGACGACCTCCACAAATAAGGAGCTAGAGGCTAGGAACTAGGACGCAGGGTACATTTGCTGCTGCTTGAATCAAGCTTGAGAGACGACCGATCAATCAGCGAACAGAAAATAGGCGGTGACGTCAAATTTAATTTATCTGTTTGTAGTTCTGAAAGTTTGTCGTTAAAGTAGTAGCTGCTGAAAATTCAAATACTCGATGGTCTTGGATAGTAGTGTAGTGTAGTAGTCGAGACTGCACTAATCAAGATCAAGACCTTTCCAAGACTACAGTTACTCAAGACCAAAACATGATCAAGTACAAGACCGCAGTCCATCGAGACCAAATCAAGACTACCTTTGAAATTTTATACAATTATCAGTGTCATTATGATCTTATATTGCAGTACTTAATGAAAACTGTGCCTGGGCAATCTTAACTCCTACACTCCCATAAGCATGTTTAAAACTTTATAATAATGAAGTATGACTCACCACAGATTCTTTAACAGGAGGAGGTTTGGTCTGAGTGCTGGGAATGAGCACAAAGGTCAGGAGGCCGTGCATGTCAGCCTGAAACAAAAAGAGCACTTTTATGAATGGCTCCATCACTCACACTGTTTATATAACACAGGAAGAGCCCTCAGACCTGCAGAGTACAAGCAGAGCCATTTAAGCTGGAATTCCACTAAGAAAACTACAACTTTAAAAGGTACCAGAGCTGGGCAATATTTAGAACTTCTCTGGTTTCATATAACATGATTCAAAACTCGTACTTCAACTTGATCTAAAGCAGGCCAAGAGTAAGATTCTGGACTCACGAGAATGTCGAAGACTTGGTTGACGTCTTTGCCTCGGATTTCGATGCCGTTGATTTCCAGGATCTCGTCTCCTTCCGACAAAAGTCCGCTTTTCTCAGCCGCTCCTCCTCGAACGATACGACTGATCACGACGCTGTCCATCTCGTTTCGAACCGTGGCTCCCTGCACAAACACACAGCGTCGATTATCACATGTTTAGTTCTGCTTTTTAGACAGGCTTTTAAAGAGTCACAGTGCACTTCTTTATTATGAGCAACATGGACTATTATGAAGAAAAAATAATCTAAAACAGTAACCCTTCACTTAAGTTATAGTTTAGTCTTTGAATGCTTAGATCTACAGTCATAAAAAACTCACCAGTGGTATGTCCCGGGCCTTCTCGATGCGGACCAGCTTCACTGTTTCTCCTCCCCACTGGGTCAGAGTCTCTCCCTGAGTCGGCACCGCTTCAGGCTGCATCTCCGTCTCTGCGATGGTGTCGTGGGCCAAAAGTAACGACTGTGGAGGACAGAGAAATATATTATATTTAGTAGGTGTGTTGGAAAATCTCCAATCTCCCGATACTTGTATCGATACCAAAATTTTGATATTGATAATTTTGATGATGTCATGCATAGGGATGTCAAGATTATTAGGTTAATCAATAATCGTGATTATTCAAGTCCCAATATAATCACAAGAACAAAAGAATAATAACCGTGACCATTTCAAAGAAAAATCAAAAGCTTTATTAGTTTATTCTATAGAAAACATTGCAAAGTATCAGTTCCATTTTAAGGGGAAAATGTGTTATATATCAGATAAATATATAGTTTTTATTTATTTTTACTACAGTGACAAGTACATTTATGATTTAGCCTTGTTATGGAAATATATCTCCAAATATTTGCACATTTATTATGTGTTTAAAAGGTTAAATACAGATAACAGTATTGCTTCAATCAAAGTAAGAAGGAAATATCAGTTTGTTAAAAAAACTACTGAAGCAAAGGCTTCTAAATGTTTCTGCCACCTTTAACATTTTTACATTCAGAAGTTTAATTTCATAAAACTTGTCACAAACTTGAAAAAAAAGTGACGTGTTAAGACAATGAGAAAGCAAGAAAATCTTAAATTTCTCTGCTACTTGGTCATAACAAGCGTAATTGTGAATAATTGCAAGATCGTGATATTTTGTCTTACAATAATCGCAATAATACAATTTGATATCGTGACATCCTTAGTCATGCATTAATAATGTATTAATGAGGATCTTTTGTTTTCTGGATTTCAAGTAATTTCAATGTCAATAGTGGTTCAAAATTAACCTATTCATCCAGGACAGTAGAGGGCAGCACTGCGTCTTTAAAAAGGCTGTCTAGTATTAAATCTTGGCACACAACTGATTACTTTATATGAATATAAGACAAGACAAGTGGTTTATAATTAATAGGAACTTGATTAGTTTTGTGTTTCCATTATTAATACTGTCAGAGACAATCAATGAGTATGAATACTGTCATTCATCGTCAACAGAAAATATACATGTAACTTATATGTCTAGTTTTTATTTGCTGACTCATCAAAACAAACTAAAAATAATTTTTACTTTGCAAAAGACTACTGTTAAGAAAAATGGCAGTAACTCGTTGTGGGCCTCTGTATTGGGATACAGAATATTGTGATACATCGTGACATGTGTATTGTGATACATATCAAATTAAATTCACAAAACTTGCACAAATGATCCTAAATCAACTCTAGGTAAGTTTCTGGTAAGGAAAACAATGTAATAAAAGATTAGTTAAAAGTTCAAAACAATTTTTGCTTTATATATAAATAGTAAAGTATATAGGTAAATAGAATAGTAACAGAAATAGATTATATGCACACACCAAAAATACTGTAAAATAAGTTGGCTGGTTGTGTTTACCTGGAGGTGAGCGTCTGACAGGAGCGTGTGGAGTTCAAGTCCTTCTTTGTTCGAACACGACTGTATAAGATTCCTGACCTAAAAAACAACAAACATTAAAAAAGTTTGTGTTTTCCCAAGTTTGTTAATACATGTTGGTGGATATAAGTGTTTAAAGGTCTCACCTCCAAGGCCAGAGGAAGCGCCTGCGGTGTGTGTGGATACGGAGGGGAGGGTCTGTGCATGCTGCTCGCCACCGCATTGTGGATCTTCAGAGCAGACTGGAAATCAGACTGGAGAAAGACAAGAGAATAACCATAACCAAATAAACTGATCACGTAAGAATAAGGCAAAGTTTTTGGTCACTTAGTAGACTAGGGCGATACGCTTTTGTCATGATACAAAAGAGGCCCAAGTTAAGGTATATTACAGCAGTTCTATGTTTTAGTGAACAAAAGTTATAGTAATTATAGGTCCAAGCTACAACTACTAGACTAAATCATTTCCAGAACATTTTATTTTCCTCGACACCAGTGGTTTCCAAAGTGGGGGTCGCAAAATGATTTCAAAATGTATTTTTACAATTATAACAAGGCATTTATCAGTTTTTTGGAGAATTGGGTTAGGTATATAAAGCAAAACGCTATCAAAAGAAACACAATAAACCTAATTTAAATGGTTTTGTACAAAAGTATATCCATTTTGCTGTGGGGGTTGAGTTGGTTGCAGTTTTTTTTGGGGTCCTGGGCTAAAAAGTTTGGGAACTCCTGCTCTATGAGACTGGAAAATTGGCAAATTTCTATTCAAGGATGCATGAGAAGCCTGTCAAGGTTAGTTCAAGTCTATCAACAAGTAAAACTAGAGCCAAGAACATTGCATAACAGAATAACTAACTAAACGTATAACTGTATATAACTCTTCCCTGCCAATGACGTCTATTTCCGTCTTTGGACTTTTATCATATGCAGCGATGTCGGCTCTCTGATGCACGTGCTGACATTGGTCTCCAGGCAAAAACATGATGCAGTTTCACAGATTCACCAGCAGAGGGAGGTGGAATGTGAGTACAAAGACCCAGAAGAGGCCACATGACCGGGGCTTTTGGTTTTATTTACCCAGCGAAGTCGGTTGTGTTTATGTAATCAGCTCTTCTAAAGAGCCAGCTTTCTTTTCAAACAGATTACAGGCAAAACATCTTGAACTAAAAACCATTGTTGAGTAAGTTTAGAGCAGATATTTGATTTAAAATGAAGAAAAGACGATCCTACTGGACTAGGATCTGAGAGAACAACACATGCAGCGAGTCTGAAGAAACTCTCTCTCTGTGAGCATCCAAAGTGTCAGAGAAGTCAAACTACTGTATTCTTCATGTTTGAGGGTTAATATATCTATGTCCCATGAAAGAGGCTGAATCTATAGAATCTGCATCAGAAAGTAGAAAAGTGCTTCTGCCTTCTCGATTGTAACAGCTTTTGTTGTTTAAAGATGAAAAAGACACTCGTCCTCATTGTTTTAATCATGTAAACCTCATGTTTTTATCCTAAAGGTCAAAGCGAGAACAGGGTTGGAACTGAAAGAGTTACAAGTACAATGATGCCAAAAACCGGCTTTTGCAGAATAACATACATTTAAGCTTGGTGAAAATGTTTATATGTTAATAAATATAAACACCTTGATGTATTTTCAGATTACAGAACACTTGACTGATAGATTAGCCTTTGTTACTTAATGAAAAGGCCCACATCGTCTCTTGGGGAAGTTCTCTGTCCTAAACACTGAGCACGTTTCTGCCAAACCAAATCCTGACCTGAGCCAATTCAAATACACAAACGGTTGAATCATCGTTGTGAGCCTAAACTGTTGACATAACAAAAGGAAAATAGTCAGATAACTTTTAGCCCAATTCTTCTGCAAAGCGTCACTTTTCCTTGACTAAATCTTGCAGTCTGTATGTTGTTTCTGTTCATTTAAATATATATTCTTACAAACTTTAACATTAGCGCCACTTTTTAGCTGCTTCCAGTCCTGGTCCTCTTCTGGTGACTTTTAAAGACAGATACACTATGTAATAAGTTAATTTACCTTGTTCAGCAGCGCGAGGACCAGTTCGATGTCATTCTGACTCTGCTGATCGGACAAACAGCCTCGGACCTGCTTCAGTGAAAACAGCAGCTCCTCCAACTCTGCAAACACAAACAACACGTGCTCGACTCGTTACATTATTAAACTGCACAAAACTAATTTAGACTAAAGCCATATTTCCTAAGCAATGACAGAAACAAAAAACTTCTGATGTTATATTAATAAGACGTTGGGCCTCATTCATGACACTTTCTTAAGAACAAATTTGTTTTTAAGAGCTTCTTACAAACATTTTTGGCATTCACAAAATTTGTTCTGAACAGAAAATTTTCATCTGTAAGAACAAATCCCTCTAACACCAAAGGAGCACTCGTAATAACAACAAACAATCAGCTGTTTCTGAATTTTATTACTTATACAGTTCAGCCAAAAATTGTAATTCCTACATGATTCTAGCTTGTGTACTTTTTAAAATTATTGTATAGAATTGAAAAGCCTCTTTGAAAGTTTCTTCAATAATGCAATATTCATTTTGATGTAAATAACCAGGTAAATGATGGACGTAGTGTTCGTAGCTTTAGTTTGGTGAAGAAGGAATTTTTTTATGAACAAGTCTTGAATCTGATGCAAGGTTTTCTCAGCAACTTTTTAAAGTGGAAGTTACACACAAGTTTTAACAACAATTTCATGAATGATTTACACTGTGTTTCACGAGTCATACTAAATTCCTTCTTAAGTGCAAGCTCAAATAAACTGACTTTAGTGAAGAGAGTACTGAGTAGAGATAAACGATATATCAACCAGTCGATATTTTGGGGCCGATATTCAACTTTATTGCATATCGGCCACATCAGCCATTGACCTTACTTTGGCAGATATTTGATCAGGCAGTTGTTTGAACAGTCGTCTACACTCACAGTGATCAGCTGAGCTCCAAGTTAGTTTGGGAGAAAATTATATGGTTTTATATTTCTCTATTTTGCTGTGTTTTGAAAAGGAACTCTTCCTTTAATTACTCTTTCAAATGTTCTGTAATGAGCGTAAACACGTTGTATTCGTTAAACAATGAGACAAAATAATAGTTTAGATTGAACTTTTTCTTTTTTGGATAAACTATCTCATCTCAGCTATGTTTTTAAAAACTTGAAAATCGGCCAGAGATTGGCATCGGCTGACAACATGGTTAAAAATCGGCATCAGTATTGGCCCAAGAAGAACCCATATCGGTCAATCTCTAGTTTTTAGTTTGAGATTTTTGTTTACTGACAATCAGTGTTTGAGTCAAACAAACCGTCCATCTTCGCTGGAGATTTAAGGCTGATAAAAAGTGGGAATATTGACCAGTTAATCCTGGCTTTAGCCACAAGTCTTGGAGTTTTTTATTCAGAAAATCTCAAAACTCTTAAACAAAGCTAACACCACTACAAATTAAAATAAAGATGTCAACAAAGAAAACTAAAGCTATATTATGTACAGAGCAAATCCATACATTTACTCCTGTGTCTTGTCTCGTGAATAACTGAAGGCGTTTCTCATTAACTTGCACCTACGTCTTCCTTACGGAGCGTCTGTGTTTGTTGTTTTGAGTCATGGCCCTCTCCAGTTTAATGAAGTCTCCTGAAGTGGTCCTCGTGTCCGGCTCTCCTCCCTCCCTCAGGAATGCCCTCCCTGATGCCACATTCCTCCCTCCCTCTCTCTCTCGCTCTCTCTCTCCTCCTCCATCCAGTCCCAAAATCCTTCACAGCATTTATATTCAAACAGTCTCACCTCTGGCCCACTTTTAAAGAGCGTTTTAGCACAGAAATATCTGCACTTAACGTCCAAACGCGGCGTCCCAGATATGAGCTGTGTTTTATTTAACCAAACTTTTAGAGGGCAAGTCTTTCCGTTTATTCTGACGAGAATCGAAAAAACAGTTGCTGTTTGAAAAGATGAGATTAACCAGTTTAATTGTGTCAGTAATACAGTATTTAGTCAAAAACAATATATTTACATGAAGAAAGCAGCTTAATAGTTCATACTTCAGTGTTTCTCAAATGTTTGAAAGTGCATCTTTCTTATTTTAAAAATGTAAGTTTAATTTCTGCCTTAAACGTTTTATGTTAATTAAACTAATGTGTGTGAGTTGTCTGACATTCTCTCTTTTCTTTCTCTCTTTCTTAAATTCTCTCCCACTTTCTCTTCTTTCGCTCTCTGTCTCTTCCCTGGTTTCCTACTGTGTCTGTTTCTTTCTTTCTCCTCTCTCTCCCTTTCCTTCTCTTTCTCTCCTGTCTCTCTCTCTCTCTGTCTTTGACTCACTCTCTCTTTCTCTCCTCTTTTTCACTCTTTCTCTCATTTCTTTCTCTCTTTTTCTCTCTTCTGTCTCTCTCTCCCCTTCTCTCTTTCTCTCCTCTATCTTTCTTTCTTTCTCTTTCTCTCCTTGATTTTGTCTCTTTCTCTCCTCTCTCTTTCTCCCTCCATCTTTTTCTCTCCTGTCTCTCTCTTTCTTTCTTTTGTTTTCTTTCTTTCTCTCTTCTTGCCTCTCTCTCTTTCTCTCCTGTCTGTCTCTTTCTCCCTCTTTCTCTCCTGTCTCTCTCTCTCCTCTCTCTCCCTCTTTCTATCTGTCTCTTCTTTCTCTCGTCTCTCTCTCTCTGTCTTTGACTCACTCTCTCTTTCTCTCCTCTTTTTCACTCTTTCTCTCATTTGTTTCTCTCTTTTCTCTCTTCTGTCTCTCTCTCCCCTTCTCTCTTTCTCTCCTCTCTCTCTTTCTTTCTTTCTCTTTCTCTCCTTGATTTTTGTCTCTTTCTCTCCTCTATCTTTCTCCCTCCATCTTTTTCTCTCCTGTCTCTCTTTCTTTCTTTCTTTGTTTTCTTTCTTTCTCTCTTCTTGTCTCTCTCTCTTTCTCTCCTCTCTCTCCTGTCTGTCTTTCTCCCTCTTTCTCTCTCTCTCTCTCTCTCTCCTTTCTCTCTCTCTATCTCTCTACTGTCTCTCTCTTTTTCTCTCTCTCTCTCTCTCTCTCTCCTGTCTCTCTTTCTCTCTCTTATGCCTCTCTCTTTCTCTCTCCTGTCTCTCTCTCTCCTCTCTCTCCCTCTTTCTATCTGTCTCTTCTTTCTCTCCTCTCTCTCTCTCCTGTCTTTCTTTCTCTCTCGCTCTCATAACTTAAAAGTTGAAAATCTTTAACTCACATATTAGATATGTGAGTTAAAGTTACAGATATTTCTCTGTAATATTTCACAAAACCACTGGGACAGAGTTGAGTTTGGCATTTTTAAAGCTTCTGAATCTTAACAAAACCAGCTTGGCACTTAAAGGGTTAGATAATTAAACAAGTCTAATGTTTTTAAACCTGTTATTCCTCATGTCAGTCTAAATAGTTTCTCATTTCCTTGTGGTTTTGTGGTCCTTACCCAGCAGAGCGTGTGCCTGGCTCAGGGGCAGCGGCTGAGGCGAGAGGGAGTCCTGGAGGAACGAGGGGTTGTCGATGCCGATCTGAGGATTCTGGGACAGTTTTCGGAGTCTGAGCGACGCGTTCAGGTCCAGCTGTCGACCCTCCTCCTCCCGACGCCGCCGCAGGTCCTCCTGAAGCACAGTCACAACCAAATCACAGGTTACATCAGGCTTTACTGCAGGGCTGATCAACATAAGGCCTGGAGGTTAAATTAGGCCATGTAAACAAGCAAATTCAGTCCAAGACCCATCTTTTAAACATGACATATATTCTAGTTCTAAAATACTGGTTTGATCTGGGTTAGTTCTAGTTCAGTAATCGGAATTCTTTTGCATTTATTTTTTCCACAAAAATCTAACACAGTAATTATTTTTCAATGTTAAAACCCGAGGTCTCTCGTGTTGCAACTACGGCTGGGCAAGTTAACGCGTTATCGCGGCGTTAACGCAGCATGTGCTTAATCGCGATTAAATATTTTGTCGGCCTTAACGCGAGTCACGTGAGTCAGCAAAAGGCATGAATGAAAGGGCCCGCACTGCTGCCGCTGCGCCCTTTTTCTCCTCCTCGCTCTCATGAACAGTCCACAAACAGAGGATCTGCTCCGTTGCTGCTAGCACTTTAAATACAAGGAAGTGAGCTCTGCTGTGCAGACAGCGGGACAGAGACGAGTCTGAGCTTCGTCTGAGTGTTTAAATCATCCAAAAAGACCCAAGAACCACGGACTACGTGTTGTTAAAGACTTCAAACCGTTAACACCTCATTAAATATGAGCACGGAGATTCAGCGCTAGGTCAGCGGCAATGCGCGAACTTTTACACACGTGTTTGTGATGTTTACTTTGACAACGTTAAAAACAGGCTTGTTTCACTTCCCACAGTGTGTTTTAACCAGGACTATCCCAGAACTGGACCAGGTTTTCATCAGGACTGAAAATGTTAGTTACCTATGTAACTATAGTTCTATGAGTAGCTAAAATTATGTATCTAAGCCAAAATACCACAAAATTTGCAGGATTGTACACTCTACAAAATGAAGAACCTTAAATATACTTTAAAAAAATCACCTTTTGGAGAAATAATAGGTTAAAATAGCTATTTATTGAACTTTGTGTGTAAAGTGCGATTAATCGCGAGGCTATTGAGATCAGGAAGCGAGGCACAAAGACCATCAACAGAGACGAAGGAGCTTTTTCTTTGGCTCACACATGGGACACACTTCTCCGGAGACCACCAGGCGAGGGCAGACGTGGTCAGTGTGACAAATCTGTCACCAGACTCACCTCTGACGGAGGCGGAAGTCCTGCTGCCGAAACTGTCAGGTAAATGAGCACCTAGCTTATTACAACTGTCTTATTACAAGAAAAATAAAGATATTTTGACAGACATTCACCAGTCTGTGTGTGAGAAGTGTCTCAGTCTGTCTTCAGAGCAATAAATCTTGACAATCACAGTAAACTAAAAGCTTATAATGAAATATATTCAGTTTTAGATCAGCTGTATCACCACAGTCTCTCAATAAACATGTGAAAAACGGTGAGCTCTATCACAATGAACCTATAAATCTAAAGTTTTTACATATTTATCATCGTTAGTTTGTGTTTACCTGGTGCTGGCGTATCCTCTCCAGCTGGGCGGACCGTCTCACAGGCAGAGTGCGACTGCCGAGCTCGCTGGGACAGTCCACGGCCATCTCTCTGTGTCCCGCCCTCATGTCCTCGTCCCCGCCCTCCCCCGAAACATGGCCGTTCAGGTGGGAGGTGGTCATGCCTCCCTCGCTCTCTCTCTCCGGCAGAGGGGCGAGCGAGTGCGTGGCGTTCGGTGGCGTCTGAAGCTGTGGGAGTGTGTTTAGGAGCAGGGCAGTTCGGTCAGCCGCGAGGCCATCGTGTCGTCACCTGTGAACCAGAGAAAAAAAATAACACTAAGCACAAGTTTATAATAAAGCATGGGGATATATCTGTGCTGTACAGCTACAACTAACAAATATAGATTATTCTGCTGATTATTGCTTTTGATTAATCGATTAACAAACTAAGCGTGTGGCTTGTGATGGTCAACAGACATAAGTATATTAGGATGTAAATGTGGACAAAATGTTTACCACTTTGAAAGTTAGTGATATCACCGAAACATACAAAATAACATAAATAATGAAAATCAAACAATCAAAATCAGCCATTGTTTTGAATTTATCAACAGAATTATTGGGAGAAAAATTATAATGATAAACACGCCTGACAAAAATATGGTATCCATAACTTTATATTTTGTTGCCAACTTTTTATGGAAATCTCTGCAATCAAATAATTTGTGGCTTCAAGGACATTTCAGAACAGTTTATTTCTTTTCTCTGAGCCGTTCTTGGCTGTTTTTGTCTGTGTTTTGTGTCGTTCTCCTGTTGGAAACCCATGGCCTGTGACTGAGATCAAGCTTTCTGATACTAGGCAGCACGTTTCTTTCCAAAATGCCTTGATAGTCTTGAGATTTCATTGTACCTTGCACACTTTCAACACATTCTGTGCCAGATGCAGCAAAGCAGCTCCAGAAAATAGCCGAGCCTCCCATGTTTACAGTAGGAAAGTTGTGTTTTTTTTAGTACAGAATGTTGTTTAGTATTAGAGATCAGACATGACAGGACCAGTGAAATGTCCAGTTTTTACACCTGCTGCAGCAGAAGATGTTGCAGCAGACATATTTTTTTCAGGCATAACTTATCACCGACGAAGCAGTAAAAAGTCCACCTGGACCTGACTTGAATGCCAGGCATCTATAACTTTAGTTTCTGTCACAAACTAAACCAAATCCTCCAGCTAAGGCCCCGACCAAACCAAGTACAACATCCTGGAGTATAGGTATAGGTGGAGAGCAGCAGTTCCTGACAGACGGCTCAGAGCACAAAGGATGATAACTATTATCATTCATTATCCATCTATCCATGTGTCATACTGCTGCTTGTCAAAGCTGATCCGTCAGATCTCAGAACTAAGCAAGTTAGTGCTTGGATGGGGGACCGCTGGAACACCAGTGGGAAGACAAAGTGGACTGTTCATTGTATCTTGTGCAAGACACTTAACTCAGTGCTCTGTCTGCTACACTGATGAGTGGATTCTTGCTTGTAAAGCTTTGAGTGCCTTGAAAGGTAGAAAAGCGCTATATAAATAGAACCTTTACATCCAACAGTTCATCCTGGGCAACACTTGAATCTGGTTTTACTGCAAAAACTGTCCGTAGTTTTGTTCATAGAGCATGACTTAAAATAAAAATGAATCGTTCATAGAGCTTGAGCAGCAGATAAAACAGAGCACTTAGAAGAGTAAAGTAACTGAAGCCTGGTTGATTTGTTTGCTTCGCTCAAAGTTAAACAATGCTGTGTTTTGATGGTTTCTGAACAATGGGGAAAACACACGAGGTATTTGGGGGGTTTTCAGGTCAACTGTCTCATTAAACAACAGCACAGAGCGTTTTGAACTCGCTCGGCTGAGATCATCTGAGACACGTCATATCACGGCCGCCCCCCCCCCTACTGTACGTTACCATGACAACGGCTACATAACATCCCGCTCTCAAACACACTGTACATAACATAAATGAAAGCTAAAATAAAAGTGATAAAGGAAAATTGGCAACAGTAGATTTGAGTAGGATTGTTATGAACTCTAAACCAGAGGTGCCCAAACTTTTTCCCTCAGAGGGCCAAAATTAATATTGTTTTTCTTGAAGGGCCAATATGAAAGATTTTGCAGCATGTCAAGGGCCAAACTAATTTTTTGTTATTTTATTAATCCATTTTAGCATAATAAAAATGATCGTTTCAGAATCAAATGTAATCAGACAGATTCAACAAATCTCAGCACCTCTTCTTGGCCAACTTAAACCTTCTAAACTATTACTGTAAAACTATAATTGCAATTGAACTGTTTGCAATAGGGTTGTCAATTCGGTTGAAATTTAGAAATAGACACAAGTAGCTTAAAAACACAAACACAACAGTAATTTCAAACACAAATCTATATAAATGACAATTTTACATAGAGAATATTTAACTGCTTAAAACAAAAAGGGATGCAGAATTACAAACTGGTTTTGTTTGGCAATGTTTTGCACTACTATTATAGAGGAATTATTTGTTTATCAACACAAGGGATGACCCAACCATTATGCAGAGCCGCAGCTGATTGACATAACCTATAGCAACAACACTAGCCAAGGCTGTTGTCAGCTAACTACAAGAGTTTATCATATGTTACATTCAGGTGAAAAAACTGCAAGAAAAACACTGTCTCAAGCTTCAGAAGCCAGACGTCTGTCAGACCAAGTTTACGCCTGATCCAAACTCACTCTTGCCCTATTTTGTTGTTTTTATCAAAGTTTCCCCCAGCCAACTAGACGGATAGCATATCTTTCTGCAGATGACATGTGCAAGTGACGTCGACCGATGATCAATCTTAAGATATTTAAAGAAACAAACTGAACATTTTCATAAAGCACAAGACTGTCCTGAAAGTAGATTTATTTTTATTTTATTTTTTGCAAGAGCTTCAATACTAGTTTTACCATTAGTTAGTATCTCATTTTTAATACTTTTGGCACTGTTAGCTTGTTACAAAAAATACAATTTCCTCAACAAATACAGGTCATACTGTTATGTTGGTGAAAATGAGTTTGCTGCATCCAGTCTACATTTTACAATATAGCGTTCTATTCCCAGGCAGTGGGAGGCAGCCTTGGTTTATAGACAATTTGTTAGCATTCAGTTAGTGGCTATTGGCATACTGATACAACTCAATTTGCGCTGGGTTCTGAAAGTTTTGAAAAGATTTACTATTGCAAAAAGTTTTAGTTAAGCTGCTATTCCCAATTTTTTACAATAAGAACTTAAACTCACAGACATCTTGTTAATGTATCTATTCATGTGAAAATCAGTCCAAATTGTCCTGTCTACGACTAATAATGTCTCGTTTGTTCACTAAAGTCCACCAAGTTTGTCTGTTGTTGGTGTTAGCATTGTGGCAAGCTACTGTTAGCATGCGGACACTTTTCGCTTCTAACAGCTGTAGGTAAGTGAACAAACATATAGACTGATGTGGGTTTAAAATTAAGTGTTTGTTTACATTTTAAAGAAGCAAAAATAGGGTATAGAACATTTAACTTTTATTGCAAAGTCCTGACTAAACTTATGTCTCATCTCTTACAGAAGCAGGTGGAGGAGAGTAGAAAATAAAGGTGATGAGCTGAAGACTTATCTGTTTGTGACACAAAAACAACACGAACAGCCTGATGTGTGATACGTTATCTGCTCCTGCCGCACTCACACACTCACACACACTCACAGGCGCAGAGAGCAGAGGTCCCGGGATGGACAGAGGAATGCCAGGCCCTGGGAACCAAATTCCACAAAGGGGGAAGGGAGAGTGATAGTAACACCAGCCTGTATTATCTCTGTGTATGTTTAACCAGGTTACCTTCAAACAGGAGGAACAAGGGCAATGTTAGAGACACAAAATAGTACAACTGCTTTAAGCTCCAGTACCTACTCATTCATTCATTTTCTACCATTTGTTCCCGGTGACTGGAGCCTATCACAGTGACTTTGGGCCTTAGGCGGAGGAAAACCCTGGACAGTAGCAAACTCATCCCAGGGTGACAGAAAACCATTCACTCAAGACAGAAAACCATTCACTCTCTCATTCAAGTAACTAAGCATGTTTTTGGAGGTGAGAGGAAGCAAGAGTACCCGGACAAAAACCCACAGCCAGACCTATAACCACTCTGCTACAGTGCACAAGTTCCTTTAGTAAATGATCAAACTTTGTTTTTCCAGTCCTAAAGGCTGTGTACTGTCTGAAAATTATAGTAAAATACTCATAGAGAGCAAAAGGCAGTGCTTGGATGGTCCAGTCCAGTTTCACTTTGTTGTTTGTTCTTAAGCCATAACTGCCAGCCAAAAATTAATGTACATTATTAACCATCTGCCAAAGGACTTGTAAGAGCTAGAAAGTAGTTGGACAGATTTATACTTTATTCCGGTTTTGCACTGTGAAAATCAGGTAGCGCAGCTTTAAGTAAAAAGTAAATTTTAGTGTTTTTGTTACCAGTTAACATGGCTGCCACAAACATTTTCAAAGTTGACTTGTCAAATTAATATTTTTAAAGTACTTTTTTGTTTTGAAAAAAATCATTATGCGCTAATAAAGACTTGGATCAAATATCGATGCTGATCCAAGAAATTTTCCCATATCAGATATGGTTGTGCCTTTAAATTGACATAATAATTGACTATTTACTCTTTGGTGTGACTGAAAGCACCTCATAATGTTTGAAATTTTAGTCACATAAAGTTACTATAACCCATTTCCCAAGTTGTTAGGCAAGTTTTGAGAATAAAAAAAAGCTATTTTCAGTCACTGATATTGGCCCATTATGAGTACAAACATTTTCAAAGTTGACTTGTCAAATGATTATATTTTATAGTCCTTTTTTTTTTCTTTTTTTTTTTAAGTATAAAAAATCATTCTGTATTAGGGATGGGACGATTCACTTAAAATTGAAGTAGCTGATTTTCACACTGAAAACACAATTTAGTTTTTAAATCTGACAACTCCTTCTCATAAATCCTTTGACACACTGTTAATATCAACATTTTCTGTTGCAATTATGGCTTTAAAACCTATTTTTTACAAACAGCAAAGTGAAACTGGAGAAAACCACCCAAGCTCAGCCAATCAGAATGCTGCATTCGGCTCACAATGAGAACTAAAAATCTTTATTATTAATACAGACAGTATACTGTGATCATTTTTTTTTCACAAAGTGTTGGATTTATCATATACTTTTAAGTGGAAAGCACAAAGTTTACTAATTTATACAAAAATAATACAATGTAGGCACAATTTTCAATTTTCCTCAATAATTAGCTCTGGCTCTCCACAGGGTTGTGTACTTTCTCCTCTGCTCTTTTGCCTTTAACTTACACTGCACCTCCTGCCGTGACGTAAAAGTTGTTAAGATGTCACCATATTCACTGGTTATTATTTATTTTGGACAGCGAAGAGCCCAGAAAACAGCAAAGATGTTAAAAAAGTTTCCCAAAAATCTGTTGTCCGACACTAATTTGTTACCACTTCAATTACCGCTAGTGTTATCCATTCAACAAACTGCAATTCCCCCTGTTGGCAGAAGAGTGTGACAGACAAACTTTAACAGAGCACAGCAAGAGCAAACGTAGGCTCGGCTATGTTTCACCTATTTATTTTATTTTAACTGCAACATATCAAGATAATGAGGAAACTTATGTCTGACCAAAATACATAACTCCCAGATATTAGCCCAATGAAGAATGGTATTTTTAATAACAGCTTTATTAGAATACAGTACATGTAATACTTTGCAGAGGGACCAGAGTCACATAGTTTAGAGAAATGTTTTTCCTCCAGGGGACAGTAATATAATAAGAAAACAATCCTCCGGAAACCACTGCAGACGACTTTACATAACTGGAGACTGGGCCCAAAAGAACACAAAAGCTCATGAAGTTTGCAGTGACGCTCAACATGTGATGCAGAGGTTTTCAGGTTGAATTCTGAAGTGACAAGAATCATATGTATTTTAAAATTTTTACAGATTTAACTTCAGTGTTAGCTGTTTTTATGATGAGTAAGACAGAATATCTCTAGTTGTTTGTGGAAAAGTGAAACACTTAAAGTAATGTTCTGAGACAGGTTTTTTTTTAACCAACTCAACAGTAGTACTATGTCTCTTTTGTGCCGACACTGCAAACAGTTTGATACCACATACTTAATAACTACACTCATAAGCACTGTTGGTTACAAGATTAAAACTACAGATAGATCGGCCAGACGATATTTTGGGTCCGATATTTGGATTTGGGGTTTTTTTGCATATTGGCTATCGGTCTTAATCTTGGCTGATATTTGATGTTGTTTGAGCGCCGTTAGCTGCTTACAGACGCACTCAGTGGTCGTGAGATTATTTTAATGTCAATTTTTATTTTTAATTTATGGCTTGGTTTATTGAACAGTTTTTTTTTAAGCATCATATTTCACTGAATTTTGGTCATGTAAAACAATAAACTCCTAATAGAGGTTTTGCAGGTGACATGACATCATTCTAAATGTTCATGCTGAGAGAGTTAATAGAGAGAAAGGACATTTTCTCTTGTAAGAGTTCAATAAACAGCTAAAACAGGAAAAATAAACTACAGTTTGATAACAAATTTAACCCACAACAAGTCTACTGAGCACTGGGTTGTAACTGACATGTAAAAAGAGAAAATCATGTCAACAGTTGTAGCAAAGCAGATAAACAACAAGACTTTAGCTTCTCACATTTATCAGACATTGAAATCACACACAATGCCACGACAACAAAGAAATACATTGAAGAAATGCCACTCATTCTAAAGTTGCTAAGCATTTTTGGAATAAAACGATGTCTGTGGATAAGCTCTATATAAATTAATTAAAAACACAATTTTAATGGTTTTCCAGCTTAAAATTATTACCTACATCCACTTTATTTTGCTGTGGGGGTTGCGAGTTCATTACGTGGTTATTTTGTGGGGTCTCGGTATGAAAAGTTTGGGAACCCCTGAAGTAGCCAATAGTGTGGTGATAAAAACATTTTGTTACTGTGTGTTGAAAGGGAGCACTTGAATTGCTCTTTAAAAATGCTATGTGCTGTCCAAAACACTTTTTTTCATTAAACTATGACACAAAATAATAGTTTTAATACATTTAACTTTGTGTTTGTTTGGCTATACACCCTCATCCCATCTAAAACTAAAATAAGAAAATCAGCTTCAGAAATCAGCTTCAAAAATTGGCCATTGACATCGGCTGACAGCATTTTTAAAAATCGGTATCGGCCAAAGAAAAACCCATATCGGTCGATCGCTAATGAAAACTTTGGTGGCAAAAGCTAATAACATTTTATACATTGTTGTGGAATAATTGTAATCAACTCTACTGATCTTAAATAGAGATAGACCCTATAAAAAAACACACAACACTATTGCAAAAACGCCAAAGCACTAACAAAAACTAGCTTCTATTCTGTAATAAACAAAACCATAAACATAGACCATTAGATCCAGAGAGTTTAAAGTCTGGTCCAGTTTTCATACTTGTTTCTAAGAGGAAATAAAAGCAGCAGCAGCAGGACTTAAGCGGCTCCACTCCTACAATAACACGACACTGAGCCGCTCCAGCATCACTGTGAGAAACACATCACAACCGTGGGACATGAACTGAAGCTATTACCGGACTTATTCAGAAGCCTCGAGCCAACCGCGGAGGAGCATTAGAGTCCCATACAAGAACTGTCCGCCGCTCCCGAAATAGATCCAGGCCACGGCAGAGAGTAAAAACACGCACAGAGTAAGTAACCACAGAGAGGAGAGGGAAGAAAGCAGGATGATGATGAGCAGGCAAACGTAACAGGGAGAGAAAATACACAAGATTAAGTACAGTTTGAAGGAAGAAAATGTAACTTTAGGGATGCAGGTATTAAAGATTATTTTGGTAAACGATTAGTAGGGATGTCAAGATTATTAAGAACCATGTTGCAGAAATAATTCAACAAAATTCAAAGGTGAAATATATTCAAATGTATTTACATTTTAAATCAAACAAGTGGCTGGTTTGTAACACAAAATGTCTTCCCTTTTCTATGAATCCACTTTCAGTCCAGATTGATTCTGAAAAGCTTGGTGTCCTGATGTGAACAGGAGCTTTGACTGTGACATATGTAAATGTAACACAGTCTAAAAATACATTAAAACGTTCTTTAACTCTGCATTTAATTCATACATTAAACTATTGCTATACATGTGCTATGACAATACATAATAACATTCACAAATGTTTATTTAGCAGAATAACTTTTGTTTTCGCACAGTGAAAACAACTACAAAATAGAAAAAGTGTCTCCAGGTAAACAAGTTAAGTCTGAAATGATGAACGCAAACGACATTACCAGAGGTTAACTCACTTACTCTGGTGATTTGTTCTGGTCCTGCTCCGACTGTTCATGAGAAAACAACAATATACAAATAATATATAATGTTCCAAAGATGTTGTCCAAAACATCTGATTATTCTTTTAGAGTAGATTATATTAGTTTCAATGCAACTCATATTTTGGATCAGTTTAGCTCATAGTTTGTTTTAAAAATAGATTCTTAAAACCTATGGGAGATCCTGTTTGTTGATTGTTTGAAAAAAGGCCTGTGACACATTGTGCGGAGGGAACGCTCATTAAAACACACTAATCATGTGGAAAGGACCGGGACAATGACCCACTTAGATTTCATCCAAACTCTGCGTCTCCATGGCGATGTCCGAGCTACAGGACGGCTGCTTTTAGACTGGAAATCACACTCTTCTGTAATATTAAACTTAGACACAGACACAGAGAGCAGAAGATGATCATAAACTGAGGACATGAAGTCTTAGTAGGACAGGGAACAGAAGTACAATTGTTCTTTAGAAACGACCGAATATACACTTTTCTGACTTTTATTTAAGCAGAAAAGTCAACATCACACTTGAATACAAATAGGAAGTTAAAATCATTCTTTAGAACATTCTTATTGGGGATAAATACGTTTTATGCCATAATGCAACAAAAATAAAGCTAATAGAGCTGCTTTTCCATGGAAATAAACTAGAGGAGACTAAATAATGGTTAGTTTTGTGGCCATGCAAGCCTGCTCAGAGTAAAGTCAGACATTTTTATTATGTATTTGTCACAAAGACACAAACCAACCAATAACATGCACGTTAGGGTAATATCCTCCAGCTACGGTAGTCCTGACCAAGCCTAGCAACAACATCTGGAGATGGGTCCCAGAGCGCTGCACTGTGGCGATCACTGCTCCTGAGGAGATGCCCCAGAGGCATTGAAGGATGGGTCAAATGCAGAGGACAAATTTCCCTACGGGACAATAAAGTGTACCTTAACCTAACCTTAACCTTAAGACATCTAAACTAGAAAAACGTGATTTTATTTAAGCTTGTTTTTAGCCAAAAAGTTACACTGTAGGAGCCAGACCGCTAGGTGTCACTGTGACCTCAGAGGCAACTGTATATAGGTGGGAACCTTTGTTCAAAAAACAGGTTGCCAGACGGACAGGCACACAGTTTGTTGACCGCTTGCGGCTGCACTGTTTTTATGAATTGAATCTGGGTAAATATGAATTTTATTGTTGATTTGAAGCACTGCTTGGACTGATTTTAACACTTTTGTACCAAATAAAGGATGATTTTATTCAACTGTGAATCTGCCTCGGTGAACTTTGTAAATCCACTTTCAAACAGTGAGCTGGCGCGTCAGCTAACATGCCGTCTGGAACTGTAAGTAGCTCAAGCTGGAGCTAGCTGTTACACAAGTCAACAAACTCTGCTTTGGATTATTTTTGCACAAATTAATCGGTGGCTCATTGCAGCGGGGCAGTTTATTGGAAAGGACGCTGAGGAGCGGAGCAGGCCATCAACGCCGGGTCATTGCTACATGCTACATGCTACGTGCTAGGCTCGGCTCTGCGTGTGAGGGAGACCGGGACCAGCAGCTCTTCAGTTGTTCCAGTTTGCTGTCATTCGGGAGAAAGTGGATCGCCTTGACCTCCCGACAACTACGTGGACCCTACTAGTCCAGCTCTACAGCTTACCTGCAGGTATTTCTATGGCGCCCAACGAGTTAGGCCTGTAGCGCTACATGTATAGCTGTGTGCACACATTTAAATCCAATGCATTGGTGGTAAACATTTCGGAAAATATAGCGCGCTTTGGAATAAACTTTGTCTGAAATATTAATGGAATCAACGGAAGATAATTTGCCCCTAGGGGCTTGCTCGGATACAGTAAACGCAAGTAGCAAAATCAATACGGTGGACAAAGACATTGCGAGTACACTCGTTGTCAAAGAAAAGCGCGTTATAAAAATGACTCCTAAAGCATTTGCGGAAAAATGCGAAAGACTGCAAAGTGAACGGAAATCAATGCTGAATAAAGCTGCTGTACTGAGAAAAAATATTCAAGAGCTTGTGAGTAATAAGGTTCATGTTTTAGACATTCAAAATGTGTTTGGTAAATTCACTGATGTGTGTAATGATGCAAAACGTATTCATGAGGTGTTTGTCAATATGTTGCCTGATGATGAACGAGAAAAACACAATGTGTGGTTTAAAGCAAAAATGATGTTTAATGATGATTTCATATCTGAGGTAAAGGGATGGTTAAACAAACCTGAAACATGTGCTGTGTCTGACTTTAATGAGGAAATTGCTCCCGAAGACAGCATATCAAATGCATCGGGTCACTCTTCTACTAGGAGCTCTTATAGTTCTGCATCTGCAAGGATAAGGGCTGAAGCTGACAGAGCTGCATTGCTTGCAGAAGCACGAGTTTTAAAGGAGAGACATGCTTTGGAGGAGCAAGAACAACGAATAAAACAAAGAAAGGAACAACTGGAACTGGAAGCAAAACTAGCAGCATCAGAGGCTAAACTGGCAGTATTTCATGCCTCTGACACCAAAGGCTCCAATGTATCAAATGCAAATGAAATATCTATGGTGAAAAATAAAGGAAAATTAACCACACTTGATCCCATGGCCGAAGAATACAAACCAAAAAAGGATTTAAGGCTTCAGACATTTAACTGCCAATTACCATCTACTGAAGCCGCGCCCCTCAGACAATCACATAAATTGTATTCAAAGGACAAATCAAAGCAAAGACAGTTATCTCAAAGTGAGACTGATCATCTTGGGCCTTTGCACTTGTTATCTAATACTCAAACAGAACCTAAGGATGATATTTGTTCAATATTGGTAAAGCAAAATGAAATAACAACAGCCCTCATGCAGCAGCAGCGTTTAATGTCATTGCCTCCTAGAGATATTCCGACATTTGGTGGAGACCCTTTACAGTTCATGTCATTCAAAAGAGCCTTTGAACAAGGAGTGGAGACAAAGGCCAGCAAAGGCGATTGTTTATACTATCTGGAACAATTTACAGTGGGTCAGCCCAAAGAGTTGGTACGCAGCTGTCAACACATGGAACCAGAATGTGGCTACGCTAAAGCCAAGCAGCTTCTGCAGGAACATTTTGGCAATGAATACAGTATTGTAACTGCATATATGGAAAGAGCATTGGCTTGGCCTACAGTTAAAACCGAAGATGCTAAAGCTTTGCAGTCATACACTCTTTTTCTGCGTGGATGCTGTAACGTCATGATAGAGCTTCAGTACATGTCTGAAATGAATATGCCAAGCAATATGCGAACAATATTATCTAAATTACCCTACAAGCTTCGGGAGCGTTGGAGGTCATGTGCATTTGATCTTTTAGAATCTACACAGCGACGAGCATCCTTCTTGGATTTGGTTGTGTTTTTGGAACGTCATGTGAAGATGTTGTCAGATCCCTTGTTTGGAGATATACAAGAGACACAATTGCAAACATCATCTTTAAGAACCAATAACAGACCAAGGCCCCCAACTGGAAATACTGCAAGAAGCAACACCTTTGCCACTGCCATAGTTCCTGTAGAAAACACAGACACTTCATCTTTAGATGGTACAATAAGATTTATGTGCATTTTATGTTCGCGAGGACATTTGGTGGAGGATTGTCCACGCGTTTTAGCGAAGACCCACAAGGAAAAAATTTAAATATTGCAAGAAAAGGGTCTTTGCTATGGCTGTTTAGGTACAGGCCACATTAGACGACACTGTGAAAATCGCTCTAGTTGTAAGAAATGTGGATTGCTACATCATACTTTACTTCATTTTGACAGAAGAAATGTAAGAAATGTAAACCAACTGGAGGAAGCGCCTAGCACTCAGACATGTGGCCATACTGAAGCGGGAAATGATAGATGCTACCTTTCAATTTTGCCTGTTCAAGTCAAGGTTGAAAAGGGCTCTGAAATAATTAATACATATGCACTGTTGGACCCCGGCAGCACGGCAAGCTTTTGCTCAGAAGAGCTTATGCACAAACTAAAAATTTCTGGAAAGAAAACTCAGTTCTTGTTGCAGACTATGGGGCAGGAACGAGTGGTTCCCGCTTATTCATTGAAGGGATTGGAAGTGGCTGGATTGGACAAAAGCCATTTTATCCAGCTGCCTGAGGTATTGACACAGAAGAAAATGCCTGTAAATAGGGATTGTATAGTGTCAAAAGCGGATTTGACGAGATGGAAATATCTGTCAAAGGTTGAAATGCCAAACATAAAGGCAAATGTAGACTTACTGATCGGAAGCAACGTGCCAAAGGCGATGGAACCTTGGGAGGTGATAAACAGTCAAAACAATGGCCCTTATGCACTAAGAACAGTGTTGGGCTGGGTAATTAATGGGCCCCTGCAGGATGACAATCTAGCGTCCTCTTCTTCAGTGGTGGTCAACCGAATCTCTGTATGCAAGCTGGAGAAATTACTACAAAGGCAATATGAACATGATTTTAATGAAAGGGCTACAGAGGAAAAGGGGCCATCAAGAGAAGATGTGCAATTCATGAAGATCATGGAGCAGTCTGTGACACTTGATAATGGTCATTACAGCCTAAAATTACCCTTCAAAAATAAAACTGTCTCTCTACCAAATAACTTGACAGTGGCAAAGCAAAGATTACTCGGTCTAAAGAAGAAGTTTCTCAGAAATGAGCAAATGTATACAGAATACAAGATTAAGATGAATGAAATGATCAGTGAAGGATACGCGGAGGAGATAACTGTACAAGAGAGAGAAGAAAATGGTAAAATATGGTATATTCCCCACCACGCCGTGTATCATCCAAGGAAGAAGTCACTGAGAATTGTGTTCGACTGTGGTGCCACATTTAAAGGAACCTCTCTTAACCAGAATCTGCTGCAAGGCCCAAATCTTACCAGTGCACTGATTGGAGTTTTACTAAGATTTCGGAAAGAAACAGTGGCCTTCATGGGCGATGTTAAAGCTATGTTCCATCAGGTTAAAGTGGCTGAAGGTGACAGAGATTTTCTACGCTTTTTGTGGTGGCCTGAAGGGGACTTATCCAGAGAAGTGGTGGTGTTTCGCATGACCGTCCATCTTTTCGGTGCCGTGTCATCACCAAGTTGTGCTAGTTTTGCGCTCCAGAGAACTGCTGATGATCATCAGGCCGACTTTCCCCTAAAAGTTATCCAATTAGTAAAGGAGAATTTCTATGTGGATGACTGTTTGGGCAGTGTGGCAACGGAAAAGGAGGCCGTTGCACTGGCAAAACAATTATCAGCTTTGTGTCTTAGAGGAGGATTTTCTCTGACAAGGTGGGTCAGTAACAGCAAGAACATGGTCAAAGAAGTCTTGGGTGTCGGTACAGATGAGGAGCTCAAAGAGATGGACCTAGATAAGGACATGCCACCCATCGAAAGGGCACTGGGATTGCAATGGTGTACGGAAAATGATGTGTTCAAATTCAAAATGGAAATAAAACAAAGACCCTGCACAAGGCGTGGAATGTTGTCTGTTTCTAGCTCAGTGTATGATCCAATGGGTTTCCTGGCACCTGTGGTTCTCCCGTCAAAGATCATGCTGCAAGAATTATGCAGAAGAAAGATTGGTTGGGATGAAACCATTCCTCAAGATCTGAAGCAGCAATGGCTACAGTGGTTGGAGGAGTTGGACATGCTTTCTGAGTTCAAGGTGGAACGCTGTATGAAACCCAGTAATTTTGGAGGTCACTTGCATGGTCAACTGCATCACTTTTCGGATGCCAGTGAAGTCGGTTATGGCACTGTTACCTACCTTCGGCTGGAAAATAAAAAGGGTGACGTTAACGTAAGCTTCATTCTTGGCAAGGCAAGGGTCACGCCAATAAAGGCAGTCACAATCCCTCGACTCGAGTTAACTGCAGCTGTTCTAGCTGTTCGAGTGGACTTGATGTTAAAATCTGAACTGAAAATGGAGTTGCAAGAGTCTGTATTTTGGACAGATAGTACTTCTGTGCTGCGCTACATCAGAAATGAAGATAAGCGCTTTCATACCTTTGTGGCCAACCGTGTTTCAGTAATTAGAGATGCCACCGAAGCTTCGCAGTGGAAATACATTGGTTCCAAAGAAAATCCTGCAGATGTCGCATCAAGAGGCCAGAAAATTGTAGACTTTATCAAAAATAGTCTATGGATCCATGGTCCAGAATATCTGTTATCAGTTCAAGAAGAGTGGCCGATCAATGTGATGGATGCCGAAGAGCCTCATGATCCAGAAATAAAAAGGGAAATTTTTGCAAATGCTGTTACTGCACAGACTCTTGATGCCACTACACGTTTCCTGTCATATTTTTCAGACTGGAGAAGGCTAAAAGTGGCTGTAGCCTGGGTTTTGAGGTTTAAGCTCAACCTGCTTAAAAGGGTCAAAGAAAATCAGGCAACTGCGTCAGTGGCAGAAAGACAGTCCATACAACCATTGTCTGGGGATGAGCTTTTCCAAGCTGAGCGTGCAATTATTCAATTTGTTCAGCATCAGGAGTTTGCAGAAGAAATTGCTGCATTGTCAAAAGGCAAAGGAGTGACTAGACACAGCAGGATCTACAAGTTGGCACCATGTTTAGACGAAGGCCTCTTGAGAGTTGGAGGACGATTGGGTAAAAGTTGTTTGCCAAATGAAATAAAACGCCCTCTCATTCTTTCTAAACACCAACATGTAGCTTCCCTCATCATTAAAAACATCCATAATCAGCTTGGCCATAGTGGCCGTAACCATACATTGTCTGCACTTCGTAAAAGATATTGGGTCACTAGTGCCACTTCTGCAGTGAGACGTGCTATAACTGAATGTTTTTTCTGTAAACGGTATAATGGTAAAATGACAAACCAAGTGATGGCAGATTTGCCAAAGGAAAGGATCCTTCCTGATCAACCACCTTTTACCAACGTAGGAGTTGATTATTTTGGCCCAATAGAGGTGAAAAGAGGTCGTACAATTGTTAAGCGCTATGGAGTCATATTTACTTGCATGGCAAGCAGGGCAGTCCATCTTGAAATGGCCGTTTCTTTGGACACAGATGCATGCATAAACGTTGTGCGGCGTTTTTTATGCCGAAGAGGTCAAGTGTCTTCTATTTTGTCAGACAACGGCACTAATTTCATCGGTGCAGAGAGAGAGCTAAGACAAGCAATTTCTTCTATAAATCATTCAAAAATCCAACAAGTTCTCCAAGATCGAGGTGTACAGTGGCACTTTAATCCTCCTGCAGCCTCTCACCATGGTGGTGTGTGGGAACGACTCATCCGCATGGTAAAGAAAATCTTAAGATCTGTTCTTCAGCAGCAAACATTGGATGAAGATGGTCTCACTACTGTTATGTGCGAAGCAGAAGCCATTTTAAACGATCGCCCTATTACAAAGCTTTCTGACGATCCTAATGACCTTGAGGCGTTAACGCCAAATCACCTTCTCCTCCTTAGTGGCAAGCCACCACTACCTCCAGGGTTGTTCTCTCAAAGTGACCTTTATGTTAAAAGAAGATGGCGCCAAGTGCAGTATTTGGCAGACCTTTTTTGGAAGCGATGGATTCGTGAATACTTGCCATTGCTACAAGAGAGGCAACGTTGGAATGAAAGAAAGAAAAATCTTAAAGCAGGAGACATTGTGATGATCATGGATCCCACTGCACCCAGATGCTCATGGCCATTGGGACGAGTGTTGGATGTCTTCCCTGATAAAGATGGACTTGTGCGATCTGTACGTCTACAGACAAAACTAAGCATCATTGAAAGACCGATCACAAAGCTTTGTATGCTTATTGAGTCTATATAAGCCTGGCTCCTCCAAGTAATTATTGTTAAAGGAATTGTTCAATGGTGTGAACAATTATGGGGAGGGTGTGTAGGAGCCAGACCGCTAGGTGTCACTGTGACCTCAGAGGCAACTGTATATAGGTGGGAACCTTTGTTCAAAAAACAGGTTGCCAGACGGACAGGCACACAGTTTGTTGACCGCTTGCGGCTGCACTGTTTTTATGAATTGAATCTGGGTAAATATGAATTTTATTGTTGATTTGAAGCACTGCTTGGACTGATTTTAACACTTTTGTACCAAATAAAGGATGATTTATTCAACTGTGAATCTGCCTCGGTGAACTTTGTAAATCCACCTTCAAACAGTGAGCTGGCGCGTCAGCTAACATGCCGTCTGGAACTGTAAGTAGCTCAAGCTGGAGCTAGCTGTTACATACACTGTGCATCTTTAACCATGATCTAGTGTTGTAAAAGTTATTGTTTTATTATTATTGTATTAATCATGATTATCAGAACTGCAGTTTTGAACAGGAAGTCAAAGAAGCGGTTACTATTTTATTTCAACTTTGTGTTTTTAAAACAGGGCAAACCCATCTGCCACTTAAAATAATTAAAGAGCGAGTGTTTTTTAGGACAACTGGTGTCAGGTTAAAATTCTGAAACTGAGGTAAATCCTGAGAAAGCAGCACACAGCTGCTTAAAGACGATCATCAGAATGACTCCTAAATCAGGTATCAGGTTTGAGTGGTGTTACAACAAACCCAGGAGGTAAAAAAGTCTGTATCCAGCGGGTTGTGTTTTATGTAATGACGTATGTGCGCTCCCTGTCCAATCAGAACACTTCCTAACCCTCAGACGTTAAGTAAAAAATAAAGTCGATTTAGCGTGTTTAGTAAACCTTCATTCGGAATCATTATTTCTAGTAAATTTGAAAGCCACCACTGACACAAGCTGTAGCAACAATCCAAAGCTGTTGTCAGATAACTACAAGAGTTTATCACTGTGCAAAAACAAGTTATGCTGCTAAAGCCAGACCTGATTCAAACAGCTGCTCTCGTCCTGTTTTGTTGCTTTTATCAAAGAAGTTTCCCCAGCTAACTAGATGGACAGTGTATCTTTCTGCAGGAGACATGCGCAGTAGATCAGAAAGTGACGTTGACTAATAATCCTTCTATAGAGACATTAACAAGATAAAAATGTTATACTTATTGTGATAAGAAAAACAGACAGCCCCAATAATGTGACAAGTTATATCAATAACGCTTAAACTTCTGTTCATGTAAACACCTCTGCTCTCCAAACCAGCTCAGGGCGTGTTTCTGAACCAAACCAGTGAATGAGAGAGACTTGAGAGCCTCCTCGACAGTAAAAACACAAACGCAGCATGAATGAGCCTCCTGCTGAGAGTTTAAGACCCAGACAATCTGCTTCTCTCCTCCAACTATTCATCATCAGCAGCTCCAAACACAAACAAAAGTCCTCCTGACCTAAAACACAAGCACACAGCAGCTGCAGGGCTTTACTCATTAACAACACCAAACAGACACAATAAAACACATACAAATAAATATACAGTATGCTTAGTATAACGTGGATAACAACTATAAGACTGTCAAAAACACAAACATTATATTGGAATAAAACTTCAAACTGAATTTAATTTAACATTCTTTGATATTCAGTTTCATGCAATTGAGAAATGCTGCTTTAAATATTTATAGGGAAGCACCCATTCAGCTTTTCATTCATTCATCATTTTCTACCGCTTGTTCCCGTTAGGGGTCGCGAGTGACTGGAGCCTATCCCAGTGACTTTGGGTCTTAGGCGGGGAACACCCTGGACAGTGGCCAACTTGTCGCAGGGTTAGACAGACAAACATTCACTCTCTCATTCACTCACTAAGGGAAATTTACAGTGATGCCCAATTAACCTAAACATGCATGTTTTTGGAGGTGGGAGGAAACCGGAGAAAACCCACGGTGACACGGGAGAACATGCAAACTCCACCCAGAGAGATCTTGAGATGTTGATATGCTCTTGCTGGGGGGTTAAACTAACAATCTCCTTGTTGGGAAGTCAATATTTTGGCTTTATGTATCTGTCAACATCAAGGTTAAGGTTAAGGTACACTTTATTGTCCCCGTAGGGAAATTTGTCCTCTGCATTTGACTGATACTAGAGACACTTTGGGGTCAACATCAGCCAGTAAACAACAGTCTTTTCTATGTCGAATTAAAGACTTGATACTGCAAAATTTCATGATTTGGCGCAGATATCCAAACTATTGAACCCCGTATTGGATTGATACAACTCAATTTTTTTTTTTAGAAAACACTAGAACAAGTTTAAGCTTTCCTCTTCTCGTTATATGAAAGATTAAAACTAATAATGAACAAACTAGCATTATTCTGCCCATTTTGTTTTTTAACAATCGTTGCAATAATTCACATTTTAGTCACCACATGTTTGTTATCTTTGCAAATTAACACTATTGAAGCTTAATTCTGTGTGATAAGAGGGTAAGAGTTAAGTTTAACAAGCATCAGATTGTAACTCATCTAAAGCTTGTCATCTTGTCATATTGATTAAACTTCTGGTGACTGTCAACACGTGTAGCTCTCAGTCCTTTTGTTTTGTAAAAGCACAGAACCATTAATGAACCATAACAAAAACAGCTTCTATAAGATTCTGTCGTGTGTTGTAGTCTATTTTAAAAAGAATAATTCCATCCACTTGCCTCCTGATCCTCTGCAGACTCACAGGTATGTATCTCTCTCTCTTCTCTCTTGGTTCTGCTTTTCGTCAGCTGACAGTTTAATTTGCTCAGCAGGAAGAAGCTAACGTCACTGGGGCTGATGCGAGCCACGTTAGCTGCTCTGTGCTATAGCGGATTATCTCTGCACAGAAGAACGCGTTTTGTTATTTGTTTTAACTTCTCTTTGTCGAGGTGCAAAGGTTTCAGTAACAATTTACAGCCAAAACAGTTTTACACATAGACACCCAAAACTTAATTTAGATGGTTCTACAAAGCTGGAAGGAAATATATGACATCAACAGGTCTATTTTGCCCTTTGTCTTAGCCTTGGTCTTAATTATTCCTCTGTTGGCCACTAGTGCTCTCTCCAGCCTATACTCTGTCAGTATAGAAGGTGTGGCTTCAGCCAGATGTGGGGGTGCAATTTCCTTCAGTGAACCTGAGATGTGTCAAGTCTGTGACAAGTGAGCAGCTGCATTAAGATCACAGTTTGGGAAAAAAGTGTAATATAGAAATCTATTTGGTCTATTCATATGACAGACTTTAACAACTTGTCTAAAATGTGTTTTCTTTACATAAGCTGTTGACTTAATAAAAAAGATCACTTTTCACAGGCGTGACATATCCAGGTTCACTGAAGGAAATTGCACCCTCACATCTGGCTAAAGCCGCACCTTCTACACTGACAGAATATAGAGCCTGGAAAGAGCACTAGTGGCCACAGAGGAATACTTAAGACCAAGGCTAAGACAAAAGCAAAATAGATCTGCAAGACTTTTATCCATTTGCTCCTTAGATTGTAACGATATGTCCGATACCGTACATCGAGTACAGCCCTACTGCTTGTGCCTTTCACTGGACGATAATGACTTTTACTGGTTGATGTTAACCCACAACGTCATAATGTTTGAAAATTTACTCTACATAAAGTAGCTAATTGTGATTTGCACAATAATGGCTATTTTCAAACAAGTTAAATGAGTTTGAGCTGGAAAAAAAGTTATTTTCAGTCTCTACACTGGTATCGGCAGATAGTTAAAGGTCACTGTGTAACTTTGACCTAAAAGACTTGAAAAAGCATGTTCTTGTCATTTAGATTCATTTGTTGCACTAAATAAATAATAAAAATCCAAGTCTTTACTTTAAGCAGACTTGCATAGCCACAAAATGGACACTTTTTTGGGCTGGTGCAGGGCTCCCTCTTGTTTGTTAAAGTTGGGGTAACTAACTTTAGTTGGAAAAAGTAAACTTGATAAAGGCAGCGGTTGTTAGTGCTCTGGCTTCTCATAAGGAGGTCGTGGGTTTGACTCCCGGGTCGGATCATATCAACATCTCGATCTCTCTGGGGAGTTTGCATGTTTCCCCGTGTCACCGTGGGTTTTCTCCGGGTACTCTGGTTTCTCCCACCTCCAAAAACATGCATGTTTAGGTTAATTGGGCATCACTGTAAATTCCCTTAGTGAGTGAATGAGAGAGTGAATGTTTGTCTCTCTAACCTGTGACGAGTTGGCCACTGTCCAGGGTGTTTCCCCGCCTAAGGCCCAAAGTCACTGGGATAGGCTCCAGTCACCTGCGACCCTAAGGTCCCTAATGAATGAATGATAAATGCAGCACTTGTGGAAAAAAATGAGACCACAGTGTACTGTCTGAACTGAATAATAAAGAGTTTAAAGGAGACCTATATTTAGCAAGAAACTATGGCATAAACAGATCAATAATTCACATTTTGTTCATTGTAAAACACAAAAATGGTCTAAAACGGCTTAGAAAAAGTCCTGCCTCTGTAAAATTGAACTTTATAGGCCACAGATTTTAAATGACTATTTTTTATGTTGGAAAGTGGCTACATGACTCTTTTGAATCCAACATTTTTTTCAGTAATCGCAAGTAAATTCAGACAAATAGGTGGGAGGAGGTGGTAGATGAAAAAGGGATTTTCTGAGGGCTGGATCATCAGCTGCAGGACAAAACACTCAAACATACAGAAATCAATCCAAATACAACTTTTGTTAAACGAATGATGAGTAACACTATTGTAACAAGGTCAAAAACTCAGAAAAGTAGAGTTTACATATTAGATTGTCTTTATTAGAGAATTTTAGTTCTCATCATGAGCCAAATGCAGCGCTCTGACCATAATTGCAACTAAAAAGAATACAAAAAATCGATATGAACCACGTGTCGAAGGATTTATAAGAGGAAGTGGGCAGATTTAAAACCTAAATTATAGTTTAAAGGGTATTTCACACCAACACAACCCCCAGTCTCTGTCGATAGGGAGGAGCGACGCACTGTCTGTTCACGTCTCTTTGGGGCACATCGATGTGAAAGAACATTCAGACAAACACAATCCAAACAGCCAACAGTCGTCAAACAAAATGCAGAGTGAGCATGCACGTGATGTAACGCTTGACGAAAATGACGAAACATAAGTTGCACCGCGAGTAGTTGTCAAACTTTGACGCAAACAGATGTTTCTAGTCTTACCTCATGGATTAAGCTCAACTCGTATTTCCCTCCACAGTCCAGCCTTCGTACTGCGGTCCCCGTAACTCCCCTCGATCCAAATAGTAGCCATTCTCCTTCGTAGTTACGTCCTGTTTGACCCCGTGTAAATAACAACAATCCATGCTTTTACCGTAAGCGTCTTTTTCGGTTTTCCGCACTATATTCTTGTGCACTGATTCACTGGTTCTCCTGTGGCCACGGGCCAATCAAACAGCTGCGTTTGCAGCAACTGGCGACACCGACTTTACCTGCGAGTCTTCAAAAACCCGCCTCCACGACTTGCTCCGCGCTCCTCTGACCCCCGACAAACCCATTTACACCAAACACACATGAGCCGCCTGTCGGCAAAAGTTGCCAAACTGGTTCAGACGGGCGACCCTCGGCTTGGTGTGAAAGACCCTTTAGTGTGAAAATCAGCAACTCCACCTTTAGCTTGGCTGTATTTTTTCACATTATGGCTTAAAATGTATTCCCAAAATATGCTTTTAACTTCCTATATCTATTCTAATTGTGTAGTTGACATTTCACCTCAGGAAAGTTACACGATGCAGCTTTAAAACCACAGTATTGAAATCGATGAATCCCTACTGCCGGGAATGCTTTGTGTGGTTTGACGTCAGCTTCCTGTATCAGACTGAGACGTTCCAGAGACACAGAAACAGCAGCACAATAACAGACAAAACAAAAGACACTCAGTCAGCGTACGTACATATGTGTCCTGTCTGTGCGTCTGAATGAACGCCGCAGACAGCAGGCGCGCTTATCGTCTCCACACACACGCGCTCTCTGTACCAGTCTGTACCACACCAGCCCAGACCGGCCCAGGCAAACTCAGGGTTCTGTGAGCGGGAGATTAGAGTGTGAACGGTGCTAATGAAGCTGTGGAGGAGACGGACTTTTACTGGAAAAACATGAGCAGAACTATTAGAGCTGCAACAGGTTAATCAATGAATTGTGGTAAATTGATTACTCTAACAATCAAATAATTTAGACCATTGTAAAAAGTCAGAGAGAGGGAGAGAGAAAGAAGAGATAAGAAAAAGAGAGAGAGAAGAGAGAGGGAGAGAAGACTGGGAGAGAAGAGAAGGAGAGAGAGGGAGAGAGAGAGGGAAGAGAGAGAGGGAAGAGAGGGAGAGAGGAGAGAAAAAAGAGAGAGAGAAGGGAAAGAGAGAGATGGAGAGAGAACGAGACAAGAGAAGGAGAGAGAGAAGAGAAAGAAGAAAGAAGGAGAGAGAGAGGGGGGGGAGAAGAGAGGGAAAGAGACAAGAGAGAGAAAGAGAGAGGGAGAGAATGAGACAAGAGAAGGAGAGAGAGAAGAGAAAGAGAGAGAGAAGAGAAGGAGAGAGAGGGGGAGAGATAGAAGAGAGGGAGAGAGACAAGAGAGAGAAAGAGAGGGAGAGAGAACGAGACAAGAGAAGGAGAGAGAGCGTGTGAGAGAAGAGAAAGAGAGAGAGAAGAGAGGGAGAGAGAGAGAGAAGAAAGAGAGGGAGGGAGAGAAGAGAGAGTCAAAGAGAAAGAGAGAGAGGGAGAGAGGAGAGGGAAAGAGAGAAAGAGAAAGAGAGAGGGAGAGAAAGAAGAGAGAGTGAAAGAGAGAGGGAGAGAAGAGAGGGGAGAGAGAGAGAGGGGGAGAGAGAGAAGAGAAGGAGAGAGAAGAAAGAGGGAGGGAGAGAAGAGAGTCAAAGAGAGGGAGAGAGGGAGAGAAAGAGAAGATAAGAGAGGGGGAGAGGAGAGGGAAAGAGAGAGGAAGAGAGAGGGAGAGAAAGAGAGAAGAGAACGAGAACAGAGGGAGAGAGAGAGAAAAGAGAAAAAGAAAAGAAGGAGAGAGAGACAGAAAGAGAGGGAGAAGAGAGAGAAGAGAAAGAGTATAAAAATAAAGACGGAAAGAGATAGGAGAGAGCAAATGAGAGGAGAAAGAGAGAGAGACCAAGAGATGATGAAAAAGTATGAGAGACAGTGGGGGAAAGAGAATACATGAGTTTACCTTCACAAAACTTTAAGGCAGAAATGGCTTTTTTAAGTTAAACTGCCCTATTATTTTTACATAACTGAATAATCATTTACTGCTTAAACTCAATACGATTAATTTGGCTTTTAGTATTTCAAAGTAGGGCTGAGACGATATCGAAAACAGCACTGAATTGTTGGATAATGATGTTTCAATTAAATTCTGGTGTTGGTTTGATCCTCATTATAGATCTGTTTTGTCATTTTTGTGCAGTTAGAATACCAAAGTATATGTTAGCTGCAGCTCTGTGTAGTGTTACTGTGGCGTGTTGGTTCTGTGGAGGAGCAGGAGCAGGAAGTGAAAGTGTAAATCAGGTTGAGTTATTGCTCACAGGTGCAGCGGACGGATTCTTCTGATGAATGAACCTAAAGTAGTAGAAAAGACACAGACGCAGAGAGGATTTCCTTCCAAAAGTGGTTTAGTCTGTGGTGAAGCTGCAGGATCATGAGACGAGAATGAGAAAAATACACATTTATATTTTTGTGATTAATAAGTGCAGATTTTTTTTTTAAAGCAACCAAGCTTTGAATCAGTGCTGCAACTTAAGATATTTTATTCTTTTGATGAATTACAGTATATTGTCTGCATGATCAAAGCAGTTACTGCCATTAGAAACCAGGTCATGCCAGAAGAAAAATAGAAGAAAAATACATGCAATACCCAAATACAGTATTGTGGTTTAGCCCTAATTTGGGTTAAACTTCACAGGTCTTGAGCATCCCCTAAACATTGACCATATTGCTGAATTTTTGCCTACATTTTTTATTTATCTATTGGAACACATCTATGGGGTGAGCATGAAGAGAGAGAGAGAGAGAGAGAGAGAGAGAGAGAGAGAGGAGAAAAGAAAGACTGAAAGAGAGAGAGCAAAAGAGGAGGGGAAAAAAGAGAAAGAGCGGGGGAAAGAGAGAAGGGAGGCAGAGGGGGAATGGAGAGAGAGAGAGAGAGCATGGTCACAAAAGTTGAAATTTAAGGACTACTGAAATGAGGATGGTATTGACCCTATTTTGTCCCGCCTACTTTTCTAGGACGTGCACTTCCTGTTTAGCTGCATTTAGCCTGTAGATTTCAGTCGATGGGTTTATTTTAACTGTCAAAATATTTAATTAAAATTGCCCCACAAGACAGACAAACAAACATGTTAGCTACCTTAACAGAGCTAAACAGGAAGTGCACTTCCTTTTTAGCCAAGTGGGCGGGACAAAATAGGGTCAATAGAGAGGAAAAAAGAAACAATGCATATGTTCCTAAGTGAGGCAAAACGCACGCTCTGATGGGCGTCGCTGCTGACTACACGAAACCCTTTATTGAAAAATTCTATCAGGCTCAGCAATTTAACACGGCACCCCTGGACTCACGTCGCTGCACCCCATTTGAGAACCTTTGCTACAGAAAAAAAACACCTTTAAATGTGCTTGTAACTTCTTCAGAGTATGACGAAGACTGGATAACACTAGAAATGTGTGCTAAGGATGTCAAGATGAACCGATAATCGTGATAATTCGAGTCAGAATATAATCCCAAGAAGAAAATATTCATTCATTTTGTAGAAACTGATTAATAGAAAATAGGGATGTTCATGGTTAACCGATTAACCAGTTTACCGTGACTAATGCCTTGACGAGTGAGACGTCTTTCACTGGTTAACTGACAATAACAAATTGCTCCAGCAGATGGCGCTAACTGCCCCTGAACAGTTCTGGCGTTTGTCAGAGAAGGAAAAAAGATCGCTAAAACTACAAAAACATGTTTATCTCAGAAGGACTGAACAAACCTGCGACACTGCAGTGTTGATGAACTAATATCAACCATGCAGCATTAATTAACTTGGATTTTATGTTGGTGAAGAACAGACTGGGCTAACCTGCCTGGGAAACTATCGATATTTTACCTGTAAGCCAAGTTAAGCAGCTAACGTTAGCAGCAACTTTAAAACATGACTCCTTATTTGAGAGTAGTTTTATATAATACATAGTGCAAAAGTGCATTAAAACAGTGTTTATAGAGGCTTTTATTCAGCCGTGTTGTGCCCAGTTTAAAGGCCTGTCACTGTCTCTCTGCTCTGCGTTCACTCTCGTAGCGCTGCTGTGTCCAATTATAACACTTTCAGTGAAAATAACAGCAATAAAAAAGTACTGCGTTAACGTGTTCGGTTAACCGATTATTGACCGTGAAGAGCTCCAACTAACCGGTTAAAGAAATTTTTGAAAATGTGCATCCCTAATAGAAAACTCTTAAACTTGACATTGTGACATCTCAAGTGCTAAAACTGTAATAAATAAACAGATACCTGAATCTCTACGTGTTTGCCTGGCTCTAGCTTTTAGTTTATACATTGAAAACAGCAGACAGGTGCTACTTTCGCTGTTGAGCTGAGCGTCGTCGTCGTCTTTGAGCAGCTGCAGCTTCACTCTCTCTCTGTGTGTCGGTCCACTCAGTCTAAATGAAAGTGAATTAAGCCTCAGACTCAGAGCGACGGCAGAACAGAGAAAGTCTGTGTTGTGTGTCTGGCCTCTGCCCAAAGCCTCTCCCTCCATCACTCTCAACGTACATCACTCACTCCCTCTCTCTCTCTCTCTCTCTGTGCATTACACTTTACATCACTTTATCAGCTTTCCCAGCTCCCTCTCTCTTACCCTTTTCCCCTCTCTCTCTTATACTTCTTTCTCTCTCTCTTCTCTCCCTCTCTATTTCTATGTCTATTCTCTCTCCCCTCTCTCTCTCTTGCCTCTCTCTCACTTCTCTCTTTTGTCACTCTTCCTCTCTTGCTGTCTCTTCTCTCTCTTCCTTTTGTCTCTCTCTATCTATGTCTATTTCTTCTCCTCTCTCCCTCTCATTGTTTTCTCTCTTTCTCTTTGTCTGTCTCTATCTGTTTTCGATCTCTCCATCTCTGTCTCTTCCCTCAGTCTGTTTCTTTTTCTCCTCTATCTTTGTGTCTATTACTTTGTCTCTTGCCTCTCTCTCTCTCTCTCTCGTCTCTCTATTTCTCTGTCTCTTCTCTCCATTTCTTTCTCTGCCCTCTCTCGTCTCTTTATTTTCCTCTCTTCTTTCCCCCTCATTCTCTCTTTTGCCTCTCTCTCGTTTCTCTCTTTGTCTCTCTATCTCTCTCTGTCTATTCCCTCACTCTTCACTTCTCTCTCTCTTATTTGTCTCTCTCAATCTTTTGCCTCTCTTTCTCTTGCCTTCCTTTTCTCTCTCATCTGTCTATTTCTGTTTCTTCTCTCTCTCCTCTCTCATTGCCTCTCCCTCGTCTCTCTCTCCTTTTTCTCGCTACCTCTCTATCCCTCCTCTTTATTTTCTCTCTGATTCTCTCATGTCCTGCTATCTCCTAGCTCTCTGTCTCTTTCTCTCTCTTTCCTCCTCCCCTTTCTCTCTCGCTCTCTTTTTCTCTCTCTCTCTCTCTGCATCTCTCTATCTCTGCCTCTTCTCTCTCTCTCATCCTTTTGCCTCTTTCTCTCTGTCCATTTCTGTTCCTTCTCTCTCTTTGCCTCTCTTATATCTCACTTGTCTGGCTCTGTCCATTTTCTCTTCTCTTCCACTTTCTCTCTTTTTGTCTCTCCCTCTATCTTTGTGTCTATTGCTCTCTGCCTCTTTTCTCTCTATCTCTCTTCTCTCTCTCCCCCCTTCTCTCTGTCTATTTTCCCTCTCTTGATTCTCTTGTCTCCTGTCCTGTCTCTCTCTTTTGTCTCTCTATCTGTGTCTTTTTCTCTCTGTCTCTTCTCTCTCTTTCCTCTCCCCTTTCTCGCTCTCTCTTTTGTCTCTCTCTCATCTCTCTGCCCATTTCTCTCTGTCACGTCTCTTCTCTCTCTCTCTTATTTGTCCTCTCGATCTTTGATCCCTTTCTCTTTCCCTCTTGCCTCTCTCTCTTTTATGTCTCTCTGTTTCTTGCCTCTTTCTGTCTCTTCTCTCTCCCTCTCTTTTCTCTCTCTTGATTCTCTTGTCTCCTGTCTCTCTCTT
This sequence comes from Mugilogobius chulae, assembly GCA_038363315.1. Lineage (NCBI taxonomy): Eukaryota > Metazoa > Chordata > Actinopteri > Gobiiformes > Gobiidae > Mugilogobius > Mugilogobius chulae. The sequence goes on along the minus strand of CM076406.1, from coordinate 17,465,116 downwards.
TGTCTCTCTATCTGTGTCTATTTCTCTCTGTCTCCTCTCTCTCTCTCTCTCTTTTGTCTCTCTCTCTCATCTCTCTAGCTCTGTCTATTTCTCTCTGTCACTTCTCTCTCTTATTTGTCTCTCAATCTTTTGCCTTTCTTTCTATTGCCTCTCTTGTCTCTCTCCCTGGCCGTCTGCCTCTCTCTCTTTCTCTCTGTCTCTTCTCTCTCTCTTTCCTCTCCCTTTTCTCCCATCTCTCTATCTCTCAGATCTCTAGCTCTCTGTCACTTCTCCCTCTTATGTCTTGATCTTTTGCCTCTCTTTGTCTTGCCTCTCTCTTCTCTCTCTCGTCTCTCTCTCTTTCTCTTGCCTCTCTCTCTGTCTTTCTTTCTACAAATGTTAATAAAACGTATAAGATATCCAGAAATGTTTGCCACTGAGAAACATCTTTATATTAACCATCTTAATTAGGGATGGAACGATTCTGCAAAAAGAGTCGAATCGTTCGATCCTGGCCCTTCGATCCGATCGTTGCACAGTTCGAACGATTTTGCGCATGCGCTAAAATACACGTGGAGCGCAGCGGCGTTTTGTTGACAAGGGAACGAGTGAGCGCGTGTGCAGAAGAGTGTTGTGTGTGGGGAAAAGAAGCGGAGGAGACACTGGCGCCGCTCAGATTCAACCTTAACTTCATATCGCTCCGGTGTTTGGGAACACGTTGGATTAGTGCCAAGGATGATTCTAGCGGTAAGAAAACTGTCTGTTGGGAAGTTTTATCGCTAATGACATGCAGCCGTTTTGTCTTGTTCGCGCTGTTGAACGCGGAGGCTTTAAGCACGTTTAACACCGCCGAGCCTGCTATAAACTCTGAGCCCAAAACACTTCAGTAACACCGTAATACCCGCGATGTATGAAAAACAAAGCGTCAACGTGAGCAAGACCAGACTGCACGTGAATATGTTGCGCTGACAGCTGATGGGTGGACTTCCAGAGCTACGAAGAGTTTTATTACGATGACGGTCCACTACGTCGACAAAGAGTAGGCTAAAGTGTTGCAGACACGCATACTGCATCAGTCCCATACAAGTCAAAACCTCTCAGAAGCACTGACAGAAGTAAAACATGAATGGAAGTTAATTAGGAAAAATAACTGTGTCCCTGACACAATGTAATAATGTAAGTAATGTAAGTAACATGGTTAATGCTGTTAATATAAGGTTAGGCCAAATCTTGGGTGTTTTGCACTGTGCACTTTGCAATGTTTCTGCCAAACATGCAGTGTCCATCAGAACACATTTACAAACTTATAGGAAAAATAAGAAAAGTCATTGCTTTTTACATAAAAAGCACAAATGAAACCCAGATTCTCAAAATGAAGCAAGAAATGTTAGAGTTGCCAGTTCACAAACTAATATATGTACAAAAATAAATGTAAAAATAATACTGTTTTAGATATCTAAATAACAAAATCGAAGAAAATCGAAAATCGTGACCGCAAAATCGAAAATCGAATCGAATCGTGACTTGGGTGAATCGTCCCATCCCTAATCTTAATATGTCCTTAAATCAATCATCTTCTGTGTCTCTAATCCATCCACTTACAGCAGGACCATTTCCACCAAAAGTCTTCAAATTAACTGATCAAACTAAACTACAGCACTGCACAAACGTTTTATCAGCGGAGCATTCTTTCTTTCTACACGAGTTGATACCGGTCTGATAGAAGAGACGGACCACCGGCTTCGACGAGCGGCTCACTGACCTCTCTCTGAATCCGCCGCTGGTGTTACATCTCACTCCAACATTCCTCGAAAAGATACAGCCACAGTCAGTTCAGACACAAGAAGAGTGCTTTAATCCAACAAGAACTCACACAAATAATCATAACGCTGCCATAAACTCTGCTTTAAAGAAACAATAGACCACACAAAGTTATCATTTCAAAACTAAGGATTTGACTCAATACCAGACGGTTTAATAAAAGGAAGGACAATATCAAAAATGTATATCGTGATAAATAAAATGTGTGATAACAATACAAGAGATGGTATAATTAACGACATATAAACAGCAGCATACGGCTTAACGTCACGATTTTCTTGGAGCCAGATTACGTTTTTTTGATTTTCTCTTGTAGATCATTTAATTTCTTTAGAGATGCACCGATCCAATACTGGGATCGAATACGGGTCCGATCCAGGACATTTTTGCTGGATCGATATCGGCTCCATGATATCGGTTCAGCCGAATATCCTAGTTGTGATTTAATTGGACATATGAGTCTGATTTATAGGCTGATGTTGTTGAAGCCCCCCAAGGGGGGAGGAGGAGAATGATTTAATCATAATGTTTGACATTTATTCTTTTTCTAACTTACTCAAAAGCAGTTATCTTCACTCTTTTCTTTCTCTCTACCTTCTCACAATCTCCTCTCTTTCTATCATCTCAATTCTCTCTTCTCATCTAACTAGCTTCTTCTCTTCTTTCTCTTTTCTTTCCTCTACACACACACATCGCTCTCTCTCTTTCAATCTCTCTCTCCTCTTTGCTCTCCCTCTCTTCCTACTCTATTTTTATCTCTATTTTTTCTGTAATTTCTCTGTCTTACTTTCTTATCTCTACTCACAATTTCTACTAACCAAATCGTGCTCTTACCAACTCTCTCCATCTCAAATCTCTACACATCTAATAATTCATACTATACTAACATATGCCCTTTGCAGCTCATTCTTTCTCTAACTTTTCTTCTCTTCCTCTCTCTAACTACTATCTTCCTATCTCTTTTTTCTTTCTCTCTCATATCTTATATAAAAAATTGATTATTAATAATAAGAAAATAAATAAATACATAAATAAAAAAAAAATATGTGAAAGTAAAAAAATATTTAAATAAATAAATACAAAAGTACAATTTAAAAAAATATAAAAAAAAAAAAATACAAAATAATATTAAATTAAAAATTCTCTCTCTCTTTCTTTCTTCCAAATCTTCATTCTTCTCTCTCTCTCTGCTCCTCGCGCTCTTTCTTATCTCTTCTCTCTCTTCTTCTTAAAGGGATCCACTTGGCTATGAAAGACTAAATATAAAGCTCAAATGCTAGTAAGTCATGATTATGCACAAATAATTACAAACAAAATAATAACTGGCTTATCATATTAAATAAAATCTGCATTTGATTTTTGAGCCTATGGGCGCCGCCATAATTGTCCAGACACAATTGAAATTCTGGTTTGATACATCAAATGTGCTTTTGAGTTGTTGCCATAGTATACTACCTGTGGTTTGATCCGGTGAACAGTTGAAACAAAAAAACCACCACTGGACAGTGTTCCAGTTCTTGCATCTTCCCTCTTGATTAATCTTCAAGTTTTACTAGATTCCACAGAATCGTTCATGATATTGGCCAAAAATCTCCGGCTCAAACTGAAAAGATTTACTGAATAATTCATGTTGCTTAAAGTTACTTGCTGACGGCCTGTTACTTGACAAACTCCAGAGGGCAGACAGACAACCATTTGACGTCACAGCCAGGAACAAAATGGAAGCCATGTCATTTCTTTAAAACACATATTTTGATAAAACTACAAATACTTCCACACGGTTTGTCCTTTATTTATATAAGTGATGATATAGAAGTGTTTAGGGGATAACATGTGCATATAGTCAGGGTTCGCTTAAGTTGTTCGTTTTTGTCTCGCGGTGTAATAAACACTTTAATGATCAAAGCTTTATGTTTTGTTGAAAAGGAAAAAGAGCTATTTCAGTCCTTAACACAAGTATCGGGTAAATGTATCGGGTATCGGCAGAGGCTAATTCTAAAGTATCGGGATCGTATCGGAACTGAAAAAGCTGGATCGGTGCATCCTCTAAAGTTTCTTAATAACTATTAATCTTTGGGGTAAATACACTTCACTATCAAAGCTAAATCCCAGCTTCACAAAATCTGACCAGTGTCCCAGATTTTCAGAGAGAAACAAGCAAACTTTAATAAAAAATAATTAAAGATTAATTAAAGAATCGATTAATTACATCATGTGTTGCTGCTGCTAACAAAGTGTTAGAGATTTTGCCATAACATGTTTTCTTACATTAATAGTGACTTTAAGACACGGTAACGTGCTAAAAACATTTCAGTTTTATAAATTTATATATTTTCATAAATCAAATCTTAAAAATGAAACTCAAATTCCTTTACTAAATAAAAGTGCAGTCCAAAAGAAAAAAATGTCAAAAAAGGCCCAAAGTCGCTGTAAAGATTTGGATTTGGCAACTCTGAGACTAAGAGTAATAGGTTGGAAAAAATAGTCTATATTTGAACAGACAGATGCAGCAAATAAAGAAAAGAGAAATCACGATATGATGATTTCACCAAAAAAGCAGATTGTCACAGAGATGAGCTCACAATTCGATTTTTATCACAGTGCCACGTTTACATGATGTTTCCTAAATCCGAATTAATTATCAGAATTAATTAATTCGGAATTAAATATTTCCTTCAGGTTACATGGAAATAATAATTCCGAATAAAGGTTTACATGTTAAACACGCTAAATCGGCTTTATCTTATTCCGCTTACGTCTGGGTTAGAGAGAGAGAGGAAAGGAAACGCACATACGTCATTACGTACTTACGTCTACCGGAAAAACACATCCGATGGATACGGGATACCGGCTTGTGGCTTTTTTATCATTGGATGTTGTATCGCCACGGACGCAATGATACTAACTTTTTTGGAGTCGTTCGATGAAAGTTTTAAGCAGCAGCTGGAGAATCACATATAAGCTCCATGTTATGTTCTGTGAGCGGAGGAAAGTAGTTCCAGTTCCATTGTTTGGGATCAGAGCAGCGTCTCTCTCCGTGTACATGGCGTACACTCCTTGTTCAAAACTTTCCGCTGCTCTGCGAAAAGGTTAGTGTTTCGTGTTTTCTCTCACCCACTCTTTTCATTGTTTGTAGCTACTGTAGCGCACTTATATGTAAAACAAAAAAGTTTTCGAGTCCGTGCCCATCTTGCAGCGTCACCGGGTCAGAGAGGCGACGTAACGAGCATGCGCAGTGCGAACGGAATTATTTTTATTCCGAATAAAACGGTTACATGAGAAGGAATAAAATATTCGGATTTAAAAGCGAATAAAACCACTTTATTCGGAATTAAGTTTAAATCCGAAAAACTTTCATTAGGAATAAGTATTTACATGGTATTTTTAAAGGGGAATTAATTTTAAATCAGAATTAAATTATCTTTATTCGGAATTAAAGTAATCATGTAAACGGGCCGAATATTGCCCAACCTACAGCAGCATATAAAATTTGTATGAGTACTAGCTTTTGAGCTTAAAAGTACTGCATAGAATTTGTGGTCTCAAAACAACAATCTGCAGTTTGCTCTTGTTCTGTTGCCAAACCTTATTGAAACAGGTAAATATGCCCAAATAAACATAAATATGACGTAATGTATTCAATCATTAATCAATTTTAGATGGTGACTTTTTATACTACAGACCTTTGTCGAGTCCCAGTTTTTATATCTAGTTTAATGTTGACATTCTCTAAGTTCAGACTTTTGGTTTAACTTTGGTTTTGTAGAGCAATGAAAACAGACCGCAGCATTAGTTGTTATCACTAAACAATTCCAGTCCTGTGAATATTTGGTGCAATCTCATGTCAAAAACGATGACGTATTGTGCAACAGCCCGGCCCAGGAGCCATGATCCTCGATAAAATCTGGCCCTCTGGAAAATACATAGAGTAGCTCTGCTGTAGACCAAAGATTCTCTGCCAAATGATTCGCTCCCAAAACTTCCAACTGATTCACTCCCTTTCTTCCGAGATTCTGAATAAATCGGTCGACTAATAAAGAATGTGATTGTCTAAGACGCCATTGACCGATTAATCGACTAAACGACTCTATTTAAGAATCCGTCTGTTTAAATACAGACTTTTTTCTTTGCAACCTACTTTTATCAACCTCAGAGTTACCAAGTTTTTTTTTCTTCATGGCGATATTGGGCTCAGTGTTGCCAGATGGGAAATGTTGAATTATCGCACCAGAGCCTCAACATTATCGTATTTTGCTAAAAATTATCGTACACATCCAAATTGTGTTCTATTTCAGGCCAGGGCAATTTGTAGAATAAATGAAGACCTCTTCAGACGGTTAAATAGATTTTTAAATATGTTCTGCTCAGTTGGGAGGTGGAAACATTTAACCATTATTGTTTCATGCATCGCACACAGCAAGCTTTCTCCTCTTCACAGCCCAAAATAATATTATTAGAACCAGCAGTAAAACAAAGCATTGATTCACTCACTCTTTCCCTTGATCGATGTCTCCATGATTGCTCATGCGGCGTAGTTGTGTATTTACGTTTGGTCTCACCACATTGGGGCAGATGCGCAGCCATGAGGAACTATTGGTGCTGTTGACCAATAATATCACAGAATACCACTAAAGCTCTCGCTGTGTAAAGTGTTTGCTGATCCTGGATCAGTTTTTCAGTCTTTTAGGCGAGTTCAAGTTAGTCAAGACGAAGAAAATACCTGGCACTTTGAAATTATTGTACATTTACATAGAGTTTTACAGTGACTTAGAATTATTGATCGTACATCGTACAGGGGGTGAAATGATCGTACAAAAACAATAATTATCGTACAAAAACGATAATTATCGTACAAAACGATAATTATCGTACGTCTGGCAACACTGATTGGGCTGTTTTTTTGTTTTTCAAAGTCTCTTATGAATTTTGAAAGTTGTGTTTTATGTGCTGCACTTTCAAGTCATAAAATAATTGGATTTTAGCTATTTTTCAGGTCTGTTTTAAAAATATAATTGATTTTTAGCATATTTTCATGTCTAAATGTCGTTATTAGGGTTAAAAAATGCTAGAAACGTGTTTTGTGGAGATACACAACTTTCTAATTAAATTGTTTTTGTTTTAATTGAAGGGTTGAGGTCACTTATTTTGGGATGATCGCTTGTTTTTCTCTGAAAATCTGGCAACATTGATCATGACGGCTGGATTCAGACACTGAGCCTGAAGAAGGAACCATTCTTTAAAAGCAAATTTTTGTATTTTCCTTAAATAGCCATATCGCCCAGTCCTATGGTAAATAAAATAACCGAAGATAATTTATCTTGAATGAAATATACTTCTAATAAATACCTCTGTTGAATAATCGATTCTTTCTTTAAAATGATGTTTTTTGCGTGCTCTAGTATCACATATAAACAACATTTTTCTTTATTTTATACCAAGTTCTTTGTTGATTACTAGAGACAATTAGTGACATATTTACACCAAAAACTAGCATTTAACAAAATGATTTACTAAAGCCAGCATAAACTCCAATAAATCAATGGGAAACACTGTGATTAAGTGACTTATAATACTTTTGACAAGCCTGCAAACATCATTCTAACATTACAAACAGCTCACTTCACACATAGCAACTAAGTATTATTCCTCTCAGCAGAACAAACACAACTTTAACTGATAAATCCTGCTTATTCCAGCATCTGTTCTTACTTGTCGCGATAACGTTTTACCACAAACCGAGCCAGCAGCAGCAACGTCACACATCACTTTTTATTACCGCGTCTGTGCCAAACACTTGTCGTCAATCCAAAAAAAAAACAGAAGTAGTTATAAATCAAGTCAGCGCGCTACAATGGCGGACAAAAAGGGCCTATTCTAAACAAAAGAAAGAGGTTAAAAAAAGACCAGGGCCATATAAGGGCAGCAGTCTTATCAGGAACAGCATGCATACATACCATTCTTTTGATAGTAGCAGATACAAGGTTACTTAAAAGTTTGTAGTGATTTATATTTATTCTTACCGGACGCAGCTGGTAAAACTAGTTAGTGAATTTTCTCTAAAGGCCAAAGATAACTCGAGAATAAGAATATAGTGTTAAAATGAAAGTAACAGTAAATACTAGAGATGCACCGATCCAGCTTTTTTCAGTTCCGATACTGATACTTTAGAATTAAGCGAGGAGAGAGAGAGAGAGAAAGAGAGAGAGAGAAAGAGAGAGAGAGAAAGAAAGAGAGCGCGAGGAGAGAGAGAAGAAAGAGAGAGAGAGAGAGAGAGAAAGAAGAGAGAGAGAAAGAGAGAAGAGAGAAAGAGAGAGAGGAGAGAAGAGAAGAGAGAGAGAGAGAGAGAGAGAAAAAGAGAGAAGAGAGAGAGAGAGAGAGAAGAGAGAGAGAAGAAAGAGAGAGAGAGAGAAGAGAAGAGAGAGAAGAGAAGAGAGAGAGAGAAGAAAGAGAGGAGAGAGAGAGAGAGAGAGAGAAGAAGAGAGAGAGAGAGAGAGAAAAAGAGAGAGAAAGAAAGAGAGAAAGCGCAAGGAGAGAGAGAGAAGAAAGAGAGAGGAGAAGAGAGAGAGAAAAGAGAGAAGAGAAGAAAGAGAGGTAGAATGAGAGAGAGAAAGAGAGAGAGAGAAGAGAGAGAAAGAGAGAGAGCAGAGGAGAGAGAAAAGAGAGAGAAAGAAGAGAAGAGAATAGAGAGAAGAAAGAGAAAGAGAAGAGAGAGAAAGAGAGAGACAGAAAGAAAGAAAGAAAGAAAGAAAAAAAAGAAAGAAGAAAGAAAGAAAGAAGAAAGAAGAAAGAAGAAAGAAAAAGAGGAGAAGAGAGAGAGAGATGAGAGAAGGAGAGAAGAAAAAGAGAAGAAAGAGGAGAGAGAGAAAGAATAAAATGTCAAACATTATGAGACATTCTGGCTCAACATCAGACATAAATCAGACTCATTATGTCCAATTAAACACAACTAGGATATCGGCTGAACCGATATCATGGAGCCGATATCGATCCAGCAAAATGCCCTGGATCGGCACCGATATTCGATCCCAGTATCGGATCGATGCATCTCTAGTAAATACAAGAGGATTTTCTCTCATTTAGCTGTAAATGTCTGTGTGTTTAACGCGTCACTTTGAATCTAGACAAAGTTACTGCCTGGTTTATTATATTTTAGAGCTTAGTCATGCATGGTTTACATATTTCAGAGTTGATTTCAAATACTTTAGCCAGCAAAAGGATCGTGTTTCGTTGTTTGTTTACACAAGACTGGATTACCAGAATACTTGGGCTGCACTTCTTTCAAATAACTGAATAGTTCATTGATCGTAAAAGGCGAGTGAACATGATACAAAACTTTAAAGAGATGCCAGTTATTAGAACAACATTAGCACAACAAAATCTAGAATATTCACATTTTAGTGTTGTTTGGGAAAGAATATGTTTTGTTGAGTCACAAAACATGTCTAATAACTAATTAAATTGATTTAAGAATAAGATAAGATGTACAATCAGAATACATAATTATTAACATTTTTAGATTGGTAAAAAGCTATTGTTTATGCGTGTTTTAAGTGTCTTAGAGCCTGTATAGTTGAGATTACGTAGTATCAAAACAAGATTAAGATGCTTTTGTTGTCTATTGTAAACTACTGCCATAGTTTACATTTATAAAGCATTTGAAGTCAATGATCAGGTAAAATTCTATTGATAAACGTTGAAACATAGCATATTAGCTAATAAACACTAAAAAATACGAAGTTTGTATTTGTTAACGTGAAATTACTTACATTTTACAACACATACAGCTAAAATAAAACAGTACAATTACGTTTTTGACTAAAAGTATTCATTTTATCAGTAAAATGGTAGTTTATTGCTGAACTGACAGGGCGGGTTGACAGCGGGAAGTTAGTTATGTGTTTTGGTTGGACAGTTTCACTCTAAATGCAACACTCAGGTCAAGTCAGCATTAAAAATACTAACTCAGCACTTTCTGTAAACAGCACAGACGTATTTACACGCTTGGAATAACTAAATTAAAGGTCAAACGTAGGATGTGTAGCAAAATGTCATCCAGAAATGCCACTTAAGCGAGGCGTTATCAGGCTAATATTAGCGGCTAACTACTAAGCTAGCGCGTTAGCTTCTTCTTCCTGCAGCAGCACCTGTTGATAACAAAGCCACTTCAGTTCATCTTATTAGCGTTTAATTACTTACTTTCACGCCGGGCTGTCAGCGGTTTCCTTCAGATATGTAGAAATAAAAATGTCAGGGTTAATCCGAGGTTGTGCTGCGGTGAAATGTGGAGTTTTAAGGCCAGTTTCGGTGCAAACGGCGCAGCAGACACTTGTAGCTCGTTTCTCGCTCTCTGTCAACTCCAGACTGAAAGGGGGCGGGGACAGAATGCCAGAGACTCCGGAGGGCGGCGGTGATTGGTCGAGCCCGAGAATGGAATCTGAAGTGGCCAATCAGCGCGGCCGCTTTGTGGACGGGAATGCTGCACGTGAATAACGCACAATAGACTTACTACAGCCGCCTAATAATGAACTCAAAGATTATTACGACACAATAACACGAATGCTAACGTTTAAAGCTGAACATAAGCCTATAATGAACGTTTATGAAAGGAAATTTGGGGAAAGTACTGCAACCTGCTCATATATTGTCACAAATACAGATTTATACTTAAAATAATCCAGGGTTTACAAAAGGATGCTGGGACAGTGATGGCACAGAATGAACATAGTCTCTAAACTGAAATTAATAATTTTTATCAGTAGTTAAATACGTTCTTATCGGCTTCGAAAAGTGTATTATACATGTGATTAAAATGTGAATTATTTGTGCTTCCGTTAAGTAGCCTAAGTATAAACATGCACACAGAAAACACATTTAAACCTTTACACTAATAAAAACTATTAAAAAATATGCTACAAGTTCAAAATCTTTCACAATTGCATACAAATAGTAAGTTACAACCATATTTTGAAACTTTTAATTGAGACAGTTATGTTTTATGTAATAATGTGGGGGAAAAAAGTGAAGAACTTCTCTATAAAACAAGCAGATAAACCAGGGTGCGATTTGCTGGGGGGATGGGAGGGATTATCCCTACCTCTGGTTTGTCTGTCCCTCTCTCTGCTTATAATTTCCACATCCCTCCTTCTGCTTTTATCTTGTATTATTTGTAGGGGGGACAAAAAAAATAACAAAGTGTTCTATCAATCCCAGCGTTGTCTCACTGATGTTTTTCCCTTCTCCCGGTGCTTTTCCTCCGCTCAACAGGCAGCACTCATAACAGCCAATAACGTCACACTTTCACACACAGTCCTTTTCTGATTGGCTATTCCTCTAACTTTTTCTGCGCGCACAAGCATAGTTTAAATGGACAGATCTCAATAATGACCATAGGCGCCGCCGCGCCGATCTATCTTTCTCTCTCCTCTCTCTCTCTCTCTCAGCGCTGTCATTTATACCCGGGTTTGGTCACTCGGAGCCGCTGGGCTGCTGCTCTGTCACCTGCCCTGTGAGATCATGGTTTAATCCACGACTGTGTGCAAAGCAGAGCGGGAAAATCAAGTCAGGAACAGAGACACGGAAATGTTAACCTGCGATGCGATTCAAAGCGGGACAAGACTCGTATTAAGTGACGAACTGCACTGCTCCTGCTTGTGGAACCGGTGCCGTGAGAGGCAGGACCAACCCGGGGCTCTGCGGAGCTTTATGTAGCCTACTGAATGAGTCTGTTCATTTTGTGAGTAAACGTGCCAGTGCGCGTCAGAAGCCCGTTGCGAGTGGAAAAGAAACGGAATGAACACGGGAAGGAGAGACGCGGTAGTGCGCGCGTGTACGTGGTGCGCATGTGTGTAGCGCGCGTGCACAAGATGCGCGTGCACGTGGTGCGCGTGTAGAATGACTTGTAATTTCTATCCCCCTTCTGTTTTTTTGACAAATCGCACCCTGAGATAAACTGTGATGTCTGTTTGACATACATCCACATAAAAAAGCTTCTCTGCAAGTCTAGTTTGTAAAAAGTAAGTTGTAAAAAGGGCCTTTATTGTTGACTTTAAAAAAAAGGAGAAAAACTTTGAGTCATGGCTAAGTTTTGCCTCTTCACAATTACAACAAATTAGTGTAGTAACAGTTTCTGCAGACTAGTGATGTGACAATATAACATTTTATTATTGCCATTATTGTGAGATAAAATATCACAATTTCGCAGTTATTCACGATTACGCTTGTTACGACCAAATACAAGGTACATTTTTAATTTTCTTGCATTCACTTTGTCTAACACGTCACTTTTCCTCAAGATTTTGACCAGTTTTGTGAAATCAAACTTATGAATGCAAAACATGTCAATGTGACAGAAACATTTAGACGCCTTGGCTTTAAAGGGGCACTATGTAAGAAAAACAAACAAACAAAGTGACTTCCACTTTTGAACACTAGAGGGAGCCTTTCACATGCATTTTGCCTTAAAGGAACCTGACTATGAAGATAAATATGGCTTAAATGGTAGTCCTGGTCATGTTTACTAAAATAAATTGCAAACAAATATATAACGCTTATTATTTTTTATAAAATGTAATTGTTTGGAGCCACTGGAGCAGCATATTGTCCAGGTGCAATGCATTCTGGGTTGATGATGTCAAATGGTTGCTTTTGGTTGTTGCCATGGTTGCTCCTACCATAGTTGCTCCTAGGCTGTTACCTTGACAACCACCAGAAGACACAGACAACCATTGATGTCATAACCAAAGCAAAATGGCAGCCTCCATGTAATTTTTAAAACACTATTTTAATAAAACTACATTACTTCTAAGTTATTTATCCTGTATTTATATAAGTGATGATATTATAAGTGTTTTAGGGTAAACATGTGATTATAGTCAGGGTTCACTTTAAGCATGATGCCATCTAGCGTCAATAATCCACATTCCGGCCCGTAATAAAACATTTCAAATACGTATAAATGTATCACAATTGATGTGGATTGGTTAACAGTGCGCTAACAGTATTCATGTTGTAAAGAATAAATAAGATTTAAATGTTTGTGGACTATATGTGATGATTAAAATTCCTCTCAATCTTACACAGTGCCCCTTTAAAAGAGATTATTCACTTGATTTTTTTATAATATTTTTATAAGTTATATAAAAAAATACATTTTGTATCTAAAATAGCAACATTTATTGAAGTTGGGTTGAACCAATACTGCTTTGACAAACAAATAACCATAACAAGGCAAAATTTCAAATTTACTTGAAACTGTAGTAAAAATAAATGTATATTTTTACTACAGTACTAGATGATGTTTCTATAGAATAAACTAAAAAGGTGTTTGATTTTACTTCTAAAATTGTCACGATCATTATTCTTCTGTTCTTGCAATTATATTGGGGCTTGAATAATCTTGACATCTCTACTGCAGACATCTAGAGATCAAATGGAAGGCTTCTTAAGACCTTTTTAAGACCATAAAACATCCAAATTAGGAACTATTCATGGGTCGTGGCCTATAGTATTTCACAATGTCGCTTCGTTTCCAAGAGGTTTTTAAAGATATATATTTTTTATTTTGCCACAATTATGAAAAATGGAATGAATTAGCTAAAAAGAACAACATTTATACAGGATCAAATCTATTCCAGCAACCAATAACAGTAGAAGGAACACACCATTATATTATCAAGTTCAAACTTTTCTATTTAAGACTTTTGCAGAAACTCTGTGTAAAAGCACAAACAGTGACTCATTAATGTAATTCTTGCAAAGTAAAGCAATACAAACAAACAACAAGCAGATGTACAGAATAATCAGGATAATTTTATTAATTCATCTTCAGTTTCAATAATATTGTTACAGAAAAAACATCTTCTTCAATAGATTTTTATACAGTAGTAGAATGCTGTGTCATTGCTTCATTACAAGTGCTGGTCATAGTTTAAATGTGTGCAGTGACACTGTTCAGTCCAGTGTTACGAATCACTCAATACAAAGGCAGTTTATCATTAACCTGCGTCTTCTCTTACTCAAAATGGATCTATCTGGGTTTGGCTGCTCTCCTCTGGGCAGGAGCCGGGGGGCGCTCTAGTGCTGTGCTCACGACGACGGGCAAAAGTCACAAATGAATCCACAAGTTTAAGGTTAAAGGAGACACGTTTAGCTTTGTTATGTGTTTTGTAATTATCAGGCTGTTGAAGTGACGTTTTTAAGGTTGAAAACTTACAATAGAAGTCATAATCAAGCAAGACTTTAGTCCTAATACAAGCCTAGAAGAGTCGTTCCTTCTTTATTGACACACAAAATACTATTTCACAATTGCAATATACAAAACTAAGTATTTATTAGAGATGGCAACTAAGTATTTTACTCAAGTACTACACTTGAAGTTGGGTAACTAACATTTTGTTGTTGTAAATTAGTAAACTGCGTGTAGCATTTTGTGGAAAAAATTAGCCCACTGAGTACTGTCTGAATTGAATAATAAAGTATTTTAGTTCTTATCTGGAGCCAAAAGCTGCGCTCTGATTGGTTGAGCTTGGGTGGTCCTCTCCCGTTTCACTTTGTTGTTTCATTGAATTGTTTTTTAAGCCGTAATTGCAATCAAAATGAATATATGTTGATATTAACCATGTGTTGAAGGATTTAGGAGAGGAAGTGGTCAGATTTAAAAGCATAAATTGTGTTTGCAGTGTGAAAATCAGCCACCACACCTTTAAGTGGTTTACTTGAGCATCTGTACTTTACTTGAGTATTACAAAATCTGGTAACTTTTTACTTTTACTTCTTACATTTTTCAGGAAGTATCTGTACTTTCAACTCCTGCATTTTAAAACTGTGTTAGTTATTTTATGAGCCCATAAACATTTGTTATTCCTTTTAAAAGCTGGTCAAACCTGCTGTACTGCCGTGTTCACAGTTTGTGAACAAATTAGCAAGTAAAAAACGCTAAAAACTTTGCTTATCACATAATTAAAAGTCAGATGACCCATCTCACACACCACAACATCACAAACCATCTTTATGCTCTGCAAAAATGCATTTCGAGATTGGTTAAAATGTCTTCAAACCTGGATTTTGAGTATTTTTTCTAGTTCAGGTGGTTTTGTTTGATGTATATAGATTAAACAATGTGTTTTCTGACTTGTTCCAATACATTTCTTTTTATTTCAAGCCAAATTATTTGCTAATGAAGTAAACATTTTACTCACCTCATTGACAAATTTGATTCAAACTCAAATCTCTTGAAAACCGTCAGAAATATATTGAAACAAGTGAAATAAGCTGACAAATATCTAGTATTCTAGTAGTTTTAACCGAGACTAGATAATAACGTTTGGCCGTGTGATTGTACTTTTTATACTTTTGATCAAGAAAAAGAAGTTTGAGCAGGACTTTGGTGCTGTTTTGTACACAAGTAACTGTACTTTTACTTGAGTAGTGAACCATCTGTGGTATTTATGTCACTTTTTCAACAAATTACAAAAGCATAAATGAACAAAGAATTACTAGAAACTTGACTAAAACCTCAAAACACAAATTCTGCGTAACATGTCTCCTTTAACCTGAATTAAACATTTTTTTTCTACAACTACTTCAACATGAGCACAGCACGAGCCGCGGATGAGTGGTGCATTTGAGGTAACTGGGGAAAATCTGACATCTGAGCGCCGGAACGATTTGTATAAGAAGACGCCGCCGCCGCCACGAGCCTCGGGATTAAAAACAAGTTACTTAAACAAAATTAACAGCTCCTCAGATGGGTCAGAGTTTCCTCCCGAAGCGATGCACTCGGCTTTTGGAGATTTATTTATTAAAAAACAAAAACTGCCCAAAGGAGAACGCACGAACGCCTCCTCCCTGTGCGGACATGCAAGCGTGAAGAAGGAAGGAGGAGATGAGCGGAGAAACGGAAGAGAGAGGATGGAGAGGAGAAGAGGAAGGTAGGAAGACAGTTAGGTTAGGAGAAAAGGGCCAACAGTTCAAATATATAATACTGACAAGTGTTGCATTCAAGTCCATTTGTAAGGAAACAGAACAAAATGTGCCGTTACGTCTAATTGGAATAAGTTTGTCGAAGGGTTTGTGACGATAACTGGAAAATACATTGATAATACATAAAACAAGCCACTTCTTAAGGTGTCAATAATAAGATAAATACATATACTTTTATAATTATTTATGATTGGGGACAGTGGTTCGGGACTGCACTGCGTTAGGGCTGCACAATGTGTTAGTAGAGTGATAATTAAGCAATAAAGTTAATATTTTAGGCAATAAACAAGTAAAAAGGTAAATGGAATAACTTGATATTTTGCTGTAAATTAATGGTTTAGTCCAAAAAAGGATTATAAATGCAGTAAATTGTGACAAAATAAGACTGATATGTACTGTAAATAATGAATTTTAGTTCCAAATGCAGCACTCTGATCGGCTGATAAAAATTATTGCATTGGGATATTGACCACGTGCGATTTGTGAAAGCTAAGAACTAGATTAAAATACCTTCTTTCAGTGTGAAAATCTGGTAATCAGGCTTTAGCTATTCATACAAAATGCTTATTATATTGAGTTTTTGCTTTGTTAAGCCTAAAATAACTGATTAAATAAAGGAATGTACACTTTCTGATATATAACTGATCAAGTGTAAAAGATGTTTTCATTTTATTCTCATTGCTCAGTGTTGGAAGAATACTGAATACCGGCATTAAAATGTATTCTGTATTACATTCCATACTTAATTACATTCTGAATACTTTTTAGCTGAACTGCATTATAATTAAAATGCGTATGTATGTATGTGTAAAAAAATCACATACGATTCAAATGGCTTTTGATTTTTGGCTTGTTTTGTCATAGTTTGTCAAGATGAGAAGGAAATATTGCACTTGCACTCCACTGTTTTATCAAGTTTTTCAAGCTTATATTGCGTTTGTAAAAATGTCCTAAACTCAGAACTATTTTAAATGCCAAAATCATAACGTTTTATTATTGTCAGGTGATGGCGACCGATATTATGAATACTCTTCGCGATATCACGTGTTGTTACATTCCTTAGTATTTCTCAGATTTTAAAAGAGTAACTATAACATTATTATCCAACACTGTGCAGCCCTAACAAACACCAACATTAACAATAATATCATTACAATTAATAGTATTTGAGTGAATGATATAGTTGTTTTTGGAGCAAATTGGCAGCAATGAATAAAGGCCTATTGTAAACTTGTAATAATACATATAAAAGATACTTATAAGGTTTTTCTTTATAGATATGTTCATTAAGGTAATCTAAATGTTAATAAAAATATTTGACATGGTTTTAAATAAACTATTTAATCCCTTTTCAAAGTTTTAGGTTTTGTTTTAACACAACGCACTGAGGCAGAAAGAGTCGGGAGGATAATATGACAAAATCTAAAATCTATTCACATTATTTTGCCTCGCCCACTTTTCTTGGCAGCGCACTTCCTGTTTAGCTCTGTTGAAACAGCTAGCTTGTCTGTTTTGCGATATACGACATAATAAAAATTTCCAAGTTAATCGTTTAGGCAAATGCAGCTAAACAGGAAGTCTGCAACAATTTGCGGGCCAGAATAAGGTGAATACAAGTTAAAGGTCCTACATTACACTCATTTTTCAGCCGTTAAAATGTTGCTTCATCATCAAAAATATGCCTGATGTTGTGTTTTGCTTCATCGTCATCCATTTTATCACAAAAATCCCCGTTGACTGAATAAAACACCGGTTTCTAGTTATGATGTCATTAAGTGAAATACTGGAAGTGTTTTTCAATGTGTTCTAAACTCTATACACCTTCACTAGAGTCAACTGACTGCTTTCTTTGGCTTTGGGTTTGCTGCACTTACAAATTAGAAGCTATTGTGTATACAGCTATTGTATTAACCTGGTTTGAACTGCTTTGCTTCACAGTTTTACACATGATGTTGAAGGTTTTTATGGAAATCTTACAGCTTGACTGCTTCCTCTTTATTGTTTTTCTGATTCTTCTCTATTGTGTGTTGTCCTCCTCTCTAAGGCCACTTCCTCTCTATTGTTTGACTGCTTATTGTTTGTCTACGTCTATTGCTTGTCTGCTTCCTCTATATTATTTGACTGCTTCTTCTCTATTGTTTTCTCTACTTCCTCTCTCTATTGTTTCTCTACCTCCTCTCAATTGTATTTCTACTTCCTCTCTATTGTTTGACTGCTTCTTCTCTAGTTTTTGCTCCATCTCAATTGCATCTCTACTTCCTCTCTATTGTTTCTCCACTTCCTCTCAATTGTTTGTCTGATTCCTTTCTATTGTTTGTCTACTTCCTCTCTATTGTTTTACTGCTTCATCTCTATTGTTTTTATCCTTCTCTATTGTTTGTCTCCTTCCTCTCTATTGTTAAGCAGCTAACAACAAAACATCCACTTCATGACATCACAAGGTAGAACGAAGCATTTTCAGCTTTGGAACTTAAGAAAGTTTAAGAATCCTGGATTAATTATACATTTATGAATGAAAATAAGCACAACTTCAGGGATGTTTTTGGTGAAGTAAAACATTCTAAAACGACTAAGAGCGCACAAAATGAATACTGCGTAATACGGAACCTTTAAAATGAATTCAGAATAAGAATTTGAGTTTAGTTTACATAAAAGGTCTAATTTTGGAGATTTTAACTTTAACATAGATCTACTTTGTTTTGCAGTGATAGATCTTTGTTACTGTAAAAACAATTAAATTAGTGTAAAGTACAGTTTAACAGTGCAGTTTTCCGATCACTGTCATTGATTAACCAACGCAGACCTTTCGCAGTGAGATAAATAATGTCTACACGTACATATATATCCATAAAATACCATCTTCTCTGTGTTGCTCCGACTAAACACAAAGAATAAACGCTAAAGAAAAAACATGTTCGTAGCTCCAGACACTCTGGATTGTAGGTTTTGACGATATTAAGCACCATAACTTGTTCAAAAAGTCGATTTCAAGTGATGTGAGGAGTTAATAAGTTATGACTATTTGTGTAAAAATATAATTATAGACGACAACATAGAGAGTTAACATATGGTACAGTATTCATTCATGTGTTTAGGCTTGTTGTAAATGGGGAGTCGCTATGGCAAGTCGCTATGGTACATCTCTATGGCAAAGGTTAAAATTTTTCATTATTCTGAAAGTAATGAAGAGAAATAGGGAAGTAGCAGTCTTGGCAATACTATGATAAGTCTTTTAATAAATATATTAGATTGAAAATGCATTGTTATATAGATAAACCATAATTCTTTGCTCTGATAATTAAATCTATTGTATTTAACTAAACTTAAAATGTCCGTACATGATTAAACACAGGGCTGGGCGATATACAATTCCATATTTTGATACACGATAACTTGAAATTGCATTATTGAAGTGATTTTTTTTCTAAACCTACCGATTAATAGAAATTAGAAAAGTAAATTTGCATTTTCTCCTGTAACTAGCTGCTTTTCATCAGTTTTTTTTACCAGTGAGGGGCAAAATGAACATTACGCTCTGATGATGCCACTGTTTCAAGTAGTCCATGAGGCTTCATTTTCTCATCACTACTTCTTACCCATGACTACATTATCTCAATATTTACAATATGGTAAAATTCATATCTTGTCCAGTAAATATCTTGATAAACAACATACTATAGGAGAAAACTTTGTCATCTGGACAGCACATTTGAAGATCGAGATGTTTTCTGTCTAATGGATGTGACCTGAGACTGAGGGGCGACACCCTAAAACCTGTTCCTAATCTGGTTCAGTAGGTTCTATGCTTCCTCTCTATTGTTTGTCTGCTTCCTCTCTATTGTTTGTATGCTTCCTCTCTATTGTTTGTATGCTTCCTCTCTATTGTTTGTCTTCTTCCTTTCTATTGTTGTCTACTTCCTCTCTTGTGTTTGTCTACTTCATCTCTATTGTTAGAATGCTTCCTTTGTTGTTTGTCTGATTCCTCTATATTATTAGAATGTTTCCTCTCTATTGTTTGCTTGCTTCCCCTCTATTGTTTGTCTGCTTTCTATCTATTGTTGTCTCTCTTTGTTCCTCTCTATTGTGTCGTTCTTCTATTGTTCGTCTTCTTCCTCTCTATGGTTGACTGCTTCCCTCTATTGTTTTTGCTTTTTTTGTTTTCTTTCTTATTGTTTTTACTTCCTCTCTACTGTTTGTCTGCTTCCTCTCTATTGTTTGTCTTCTTCCTCTCTATCGTTTGTATACTTCTTCTTGCGTTTGTCTGCTCTATCTCTATTGTTAGAATGCTTCTTCTCTATTGCTAATACTGCTTCCTCTCTATTGTTTGAATGATTCCTCTCTATGTTTGTCTTTACACCAACTCTATGTCATTATATCGCCCAGCCCTAATGAAACATAAGGCTTATCAAGGTGTTCAAAGAAAATGTGAAATCTTCAATACTGTGAGCCATCTACATATGTAAACGGTAATATTAAAAGATTAAATTTGGGTATAATTGTATTTTTTTGTCTCCAACTGAGGCAAAGTGATATGACGCATTCACGTACACACAGACAGAGTTAAATACAGTTGTCTTTTTAAAACGTGGCAGTAATGTTCTCGTGTTTTTCTAGTTTTTTTTTTTCTTCTTTTGCACTGCCTTTGTATTGGCATTGCTACATCTACTGCCACAATAGCACCACCAGCTGTAAGTAAGCAAACGTGAGTGAGACGGAGCGAAAGGAGAGGGGACGGGGGGGCGAAAGGAAGGGTGATTTTTGTACATGCACGAACCAAAACCAGCACGAAGCCACCTGCACTTCACATTACCGACGGCAGGGATGTCACGACCAATAGGAAATAATGAAAATAACTGTTGTTTTTCGCAGCTGTAAAAAAAAGGTAAGAAGTTTTAGAAGCACCAGTTTCAAAAAATGACTTGTGTATTGTATTTTTCAAACTTAAAGACTATAATTTTGTCGCGCTGTTGTCGTATAGGGCGCAGAAATCAAAGTTTATGAAAAAAGTAGTGGCTTATAATCAGCTAAACTAATGTAACTTTAAACATTGGTAACACTTTATTTAAGGGTACACTTATAAACATCTAACATCTAAAATGTTGCTTTTCCAGAAATTTTACAGCTACTTTAAATACTGGACTGGATTTCAAATTAAAAACCCTGGCGCCTAAAGAGTTCAAACAAATTTCATGTGCTACAAACACACGTATTACTGAAACACTAAGATCATTATTACTGTGCAGTAATGTCATTACGTCTAGTTAATCAGCAGTTAGTAAATATTTGCTTGGAAAATCCAGATGATATTTAAATGATGGGCATCATGTCCCTCTTTAGAATTTCAGTGGGCGACAGACTAATTAGCCAATCAGGGACAAGTATTGTCTCCCGTATGAAAACCATCATGGTTGATCAAAACAAACAAAATACATAGAAAAATATGGAAAAATATCATGTGGTACTGGAAAACATGGAAAACAATGAGCGAAGCAAAAAACAATTTGAGATTTTGGTCTAAATTACCAAAATTAATTTTTATTTAAGTATGTTTATAAAGCATGTAGTACATCAGCTACAGAAAACAAAACTATCAGTTTAGAATAATATTATTGAACATTCTCAAAAGGAATGTTGGAAGAAGAGTAAACTTTCTTCTAGTTTTACTTTCAACAGTTTCATCAAATTGCATACAGTTTCCATTCACTTCAATAAAACAGAATGAGACAATAATAGGGCTAAACAAATTAACTCAAAATTAACAGCTAATATTTGTGCAAATTAGCACTTAGTTAGATGTTAATAAGTGTCTAAAAAACGTAAAAATAAAATTAAATAATAACCTTTAAATATGAAAAAGACGTTTTTAAGCTAATAAAGATTTGTGAGGCCAATAATTTGTGATATCTTTATGTTTTCCTAACATGGACACAATTTAAAACTGTTAAGAGCAATTCTCTTTAAACAAACCATTAATTATTATTATTAGTGTGACTTATTACAAAAACGCATCAAATTATCATGAGATTGTCTTGTAATCACTGTGTAACCTAAAATTTACTGCTTGATATGGACTGAAATCAACTTTTCTTCAAAACGTTCTCTATTCTACCAGTGTTTTTTACTCGATATGATTAATATAAAAATACAAAATGCTTTCTTGGTCGTGACATCGCTGCGGGAGAGTGGTTAAGGCCCAAAATGTATTTCAAAAGGGGGAGCTTCGGTTCTCAAAACGTCGTTCGCAAAAGACGATAGGCAGAAAACTCGTTCCTGTCCCGTAGTGCAAATAATTTCAGCCTCAAGATTTTCCAGTCTTCTCTTTACTAGAGATTCACAGTTTGAACTACAATGTTTAAAAATAATAATACTGCAATTAAAATGACTTGAAATCAGGATAAGAACTTGTTTGAAATGACTAAACTGGAACAGGTTCATATTTTTCTATTATATTAGTATACAAGGCAAAAATATATAAATAATAATAATTAAAATGCTTAAAACACAATGTTAGATATGAATAAAAGGGGCGCTGTAAAAGAAATTGTATCTACACAGATCTAAACGACCCTTAATTAAGAATAAGTTTTGATCTGTTTAAGTTAATGTGTTTATTTACTATTTTACTCGTATGACTGAACTGTTAAACACAAAACCTCCTTTCAACAAAGCAAATTATTGTAAAATGAGATTATTACCATTTCAAAGCCGCAAATGCTCGATTAAATTAGTTCTGGTATTAAAATATGTCATTTTGGCTTGCGCATGTACAGTTGCGCTAAAAGGTACGAAGTGGGCAATGACAACTACACTTAAAGGTCCCATATTGTCCACATTTTTGATCCATGTTACAATCTCTTTTCCTCACCAAAAACACATCTAAAGCAGTGTTTTGTTGCAATCTCGCTTGCTTAACACAAAAACCTACATGTTTCTTTAGAGTTTTTCACTTGAATTAAAAAAAACACTCTGTTCCCCTGGTGATGTCACAATGTGGTAATATCAAAAGTGCTTCACTGTGCTTTTCAACCCTATTCACTTTCACTACAATCATTTGTATAATTTCAGCCCCATAATTTTCCAAATTATAAACTACAGCTGTTGTTTTAGCCTCATTTAAACTCTTGCCACTGGATTCACATTAAAAATTAGAAAGAGTTTCTGAGGCAATCGGAACTAAACAAAAGATCTAATTAAATATACAATAACTTAAGACGGTCAAGTGATTTGAATTTTATAGAACTGTACAATAAATTGCTTAAATTAGGCTAAAAAGCAGTTAACTATAAAACTACCACTTAATGACATCACAAGGTGGAATAAAGCATTTTAAGCTTTGGACAAGTAGAAGCAGGATTATTCAGACATTTGTGAATGAAACAAAACACAACTATGAAATGTTTTTTGCAGTGGTAACATTTTAACATGGCTAAAACCTCAAAGAAGTCAATTTTGCGTAATATGGGACCTTTAACTAGCACGAATTCAGTTAATCTACCGAACATGAGCAGCTGTTCTTTTTCTCACAGAGACGTTTGCCAGGATTAGAAGAGCTATAGACGAAGATAAAGATTCAAAAGCTATTTTTAATAAAACTAAAGACCTTTGAATCGAGAAAAAGTTAATGATCTAAAACTAGGTACGATTTGTCAAAATCCGATCTTTTCGTAGTGTGTAGGTCTGTGAGGCGAGCACGTTTGTGATTACATTGTGCTCTATAGAAAAGAATGCGTTCTGGCTTGCCGGGACAACTGAACGGCGACTACTCGACTAGCATCTTTTTTATTAGTTCCTAGATTTTAGGCCAGTTTTATAAAAGAAATAAACTTATTACCTTGGCAACCAGCTCACTTCTGTCCCATTGGTTGAATATTTTGAACTAAAATATATTAAAATTGTCTTATAAAAGCTTATTAATGCCGCATTCAAGTGGTTCTCGGGAATTCGGAGTTGAAAAATGCACATGAACACTCAAGCAGCTCGGAAAAACTATTGGAAACTCGGTTCAAACGGAGCTGCCTGAGCTAAGCACCTGACGTCACTGCTGTGTGGAGACTGATGAAAATCACTAGAAAATAAATACTAACCACCTTGAACGTTAGTTTTTGGACAGGCTACTGTTAGGTCTAATAACCTCTGTTAAAAGTACTGTGTCATTTATTTATTATGGTTAACAACAACATCCCGATTTTCCGAAGTAAAAAGCACATGAATACAAACTAGGTCGGAACCTCGACCTCTCATCTGGGAAACACGAGCACCTGAGGACCACATGAATGCAGCATTATTAATGCACATTTGCTGTAAATATGTTAATTTTCATCTTCAGTCTCTTGGCAGGTTGATGTCAAAGTAAAGGACAGAGTTACAACTGTTCAGGACATTTGCAGGGAAAGAAGTCTTAAAGGTGTGAAAGAGAACTACAAGTTTTTGTTGTTATTTGTCTATTGGGGCGAGTCAGATGCAGTCTTTGGGGGATATGAGGTTGATTTATTTAGTGAACAAAAATATGCTTTACTACAGTTTAACATTATTTTTTAGGCAGAAACCTTAGGCGGGCCAGAAAATAAATTTGACGTTCACTGACCTGCAACATCTGTAATGCGACAGAGTCTGGTCTGTAGGACTGGGATTAAGTTTAGGAGAATGGTTGAGTTTAGGAAAAAGGTTTGAGTACAGATATAACATCTTAGGCCAGTTTATCAAAGAAAAAAACTCATTACCATGGCAACCAGCTCACTTCTGTACCATCGGCTTATCTTAAAAAGTCGCCAGCAAAAGCTTCATATTCTGAATTCAAGTCATTTTCGCTCGTGCAGAAAGTAACTTTAAAACGCTTCATCAGAGAGACTGTGAATATATTGAGGGAGGTCTTTTAAGATTGTAAACCTGTGGTGCGTCCTACCTCCTAGCTCCTACTTCCTAGCTCCTCACTGTGTTAAAGCTAAACCACAAACCAACACGGACAGTTCATGGCTTCCCGGAGAGTCGTGAGAGTTCAGACTGTGATTGCTCGCGGTTATTCTTATTTTCTTCTTCTTCTTTTTTTTTTGGCAATAGTCGTTTTCTCACTTGTGGCACAAACGATCAGCAGCTTCGATACAGAAAAGTCCTCGTCCTGTTCGCAGATTATCGGTAAAAATGTGGAGGGTTTGTGTGTCCCGGGACGGCGTGTGGCGAGAGTGCAGGGAGGAGGGGGAACCACAGTCTTTTTTTTTATCTGGATACAAGGACGCAAAGGCAGAAATCAAGGTTAAGTAAAAGGGAGAAGAAAGAGAAAAGATAACAGGACTAGAGGAAAAGAGTCTCTATATTTCTATATCTATACCGGGAAAAGGGGGACGCACAAAGCAAATGATCAGGAAGAGGTAATGTTACTACTAAGATGAGAATATTCAGAACCATGATAATAATAATAAATAGAATATTAATTAAGAATATTAATAACCATAATAATTTTCATCAGGATAATAATAATATTACAGAATAAATCTCATATTTTATATTTTTTTCACATTTTCTCCATTGAAATACAGTGATCTCCTCAGAGCAGACCAAAGAGGATTCAGCCTCCGCTGGCTCCGATTGGCTGTTGCATATGACATCACAGCTAATGGCGACCAGGTAGACATGCATCACTTCCTGTCCCGCCCGTTTCCTGTCCAGACAGGAAGTCCTGGCACTGCCATGGTAATCGGTAGCGAGTGACATTTAAATCTAAAGAGAGATGTGATGAGTGGTTAATTATGGTTAAAGCTGGCTGCACACTAGAGGATGTTTAGAATCTTTTGTGATTTTTAGACGTGTCAAAAACAGAACAGGACACAGACATAAGGATATTTTAACGATTATTTGTTCACAGTGGCATCATGTGTCAGAAGAACAGAGACGACACAGACTTGTGGAGCGCAGCAGAGCGGAGAACAGTGTGTGTGTGTCACGTGATCGACGCAGAGTGTTTCTTTCATGTGTGCGGTTAAAAAGTGAAACAACAACACATGATGAAACACCAGTGGATTAAAGCAGGTTTATAAAAGTCACAGGAGCGCGGAGGGTCATTAGAGGTAAGGAGCTGTTACCCTGACACACTGTGGGCATGAATGAAAAAGTTTCCTTAAACAAAGTGTATCCATCTATCCATCTTATTTCGCCCGCCACACAACACATGCACATCCGGTCAGCTCCTCCCTCGTACATTTCACTGATGTAACCAGCTGAGAGGACTTGCTGCAAAATCAGATTTCATTTAGGATATTTTTTTCCAAATATGCTCTGGTCATGTGCACAACAAATAAGCAAGGCATATTTTTTTTGGATCGCTTGAAAATGACTGTTAAAAGTATTTACATATTCTTTTGCCCGTCGGATCGCTGCGATAAACAGTGGTTAGTTTCATGATCCACAAACAAACATCAAATGTAATGATCAACACATGTTATACCTTGTTTGAAAGCTTCGTACCAGTAGAATTCAGTCGCTTGGTTTTTTTAACTGTCCGTCTATCTATTTGAGATAAGCCCACAAGATAGAGTAGCTAAAACGTTAGCTACCTTCTTCTTCTTGTTTATCTCTTTATGGAGCATCTGAAACACTATTTATTAGACCAGCACTATTTGTGTGATTTAACACCCATGTATTTAAAATATATTGTCGACAGCTGCTGACAAAAAACAAGCACAAACTTTGTAAAAGAGTCTAAAAAAGAGATAAACAAGAAGTTAGCTAATGTTTTAGCTGCTCTATCCATAGATATATAAAGAGTAGATGCCGCATTGGCTGCCTCAGCGCGAGAAATGCGGCGGCCATCTTGGCGCGGTCACCCGCTCTACTCTGTGCGTGTATTTGAATGGCGCTACACAAGTTCTGTGCGGTTTATCAGTCATAACTCTGTGAAAACAAAACGGATTTTCACACAGATTTTTTTGCTGAACACGTCACACATGTAGCTATGACAAGGCAATTATAATAATAAGAATTCGGCGAGTTTGATTATTTATCGTGGTCTTAAAAGCAAAAGAAGTTCTGATATAGGTATTAGACGTATGATGAGTGTTTAAATAATGACACTATAATGAGTAAATGCATCAAGATTATGATAAAAACGATTTAAAAATGATCAGCAGATATTCTGTTACAATATTATATATAAATATATACATTATTATATTTACTAATTATATTAAAATCTAATTATATTTACACCAAAAGTCATTCAACAAATGTTTGACTTGATTTTTTTAATAACACTTTGATAAAAAACATCACATCAGATAAATGATAAAACGGTCTGTTTGATCAGTGATGTTCTGTTCTGTTCAGACTTTGTATTTTCACTTTATGGAGAAAAACATGTCTAAAATTAGAGCACAAATTAAGTAGATAATCATTTGACATTTTGCTAATTGTAAACCACATTATAGATTCAGTAACAGTCAGACTTTATTCTGGTTCAAATCTGTGGAACTGAACAAGCCTGTCTTTAATGACAATTCACTGCAACAGCAGCAATGTTTCCTTTACATGTTTGTATTGTAACAGAATGTCTATTGATAATTTTAAGTGGTATTATTAACCACAATATTTATGTATTTACCTACCATAGCATTAAATCATGTGCCCTGTGTCATAGCTACATGTGTAACGTGTGCAACAAAAAAATCCGTGTGAAAATCCCTTTTGTTTTCACAGAGTTATGGTTGATTAAACACGCGGAACCTTCATAGCGCCGTTGAAATACATTACACTGAAGAGAACGGGTGACCGCGCCAAGATGGCCGCCGCATTTCTCGTCGGCGCCCATAGGTTTTAGCGGTTATGCGGTATCTACTCTTTATATATCTATGGCTCTATCCTGTAGGCAAATCTCAAATACAGCATGTGTATATTCCCTGTGTGTGATCATTACATTGATGTTTGTTTGTGGCTAATGTAACTTAGGCTAACCGCTGTCTATCGCAGAAATTAAAGGACATTTTCAAGCAATCTAGAGAAAATATGCGTTGTTTTGAAAAACGGTAGAACAAGTGGGCGGGGCCAAATAAGGTGGATACAGAGTGTTTATATTCACTGTGGTCAATCATGTGACATTTGTGCTCTTCTTGTAGAAAATCACAACTGAATCTTGACATGTCTGTGATGAATATGTTCTTTCAGTGACATGACGCGACTGTGAGACAAACAATCATTAAAATATCCCTATGTCTATGCTTTTTTATTTACTGACACGTTTAAAATCACGAAAGATTACATTCTCCTCTAGTGTGCAGCGGCCTTTAATGTTTTGTTTTTGTAAAAGTTTGAGTTTTCTTTTACCTGCATCATAGCCGTCCAATGACCATGACGTCCACCACTTCTCCCTTATGCAGCTCCACGTACTGCTCCGTTTTCGGGGGCAGCATGAGCAGACCGTTGGCGCTTCGCATCGACATTAGCCGGCTAGACACCTGGTTACCTGAGGACAGAGAGAAAGAGAGAGTGAGTGAGTGAGTGTGAGTGAGTGAGTGAGTGAGTGAGTGAGGGAGGGAGGGAGGAGGGAGGGAGGAGAAAGAGAGGAAGGATGGAATGAGGGGGGCAGAGAGAGAAGAGAGAGAGAGAGAAGAAAGAGAGAGAAGAGAAGAGAGAGAGAGAAAATAGGTTAAAATAAAGCGAGAGAAGAGAGAGGGAGGCAGAGACAGAGAGTGAGTGAGTAGAAAGAGAGAAGAGAAGAGAGAGAGAGAGAGAGGTAGAGAGGAGAAAGAGAGAGAGAGAGAGAGAGAGAGAGAGAGAGAGAGAAGAACGTGAGGGGGCAGAGAGAAGAGAGAGAGTGAGAAGAAAGAGAGAGAAAGAAAATAGGTGAAAGAAAGCGAGAGAAGAGAGAGGGGGGCAGAGAGAGAGAGTAAGTAGAAAGAGAGAAGAGAAGAGAGGAGAGAGAGAGAAGAGAGAATGAGTAAGGAAAAAGAGAGGGAGTGAGGAGAAAGATAAGAGAAGAGAGGGGGAGAGAGGAGAGAGAAAGAGACAAGAAAGTAAGGGGGACAAAGAGAATGAAAGACAGAAAATCGTGACAGAGACAGAAAAAGACAGAAACAGAGAAAAACAGAGAGACAGAGTGTGTGTGTGTGAGAGAGAGAGAGAGAGAGAGAGAGAGAACAGACAGACAGACACAGAGAGAGACGCAATAGAAGAGACACAATAGATAGAGAGAGAGAAAAAAAAGACAAGAGAATGAGCAAAAGCGAGAGACAAGAAAGTAACAGGGGGCAATGAGAATGAAAGACAGAAAAAACAAGACAGAAACAGGAGAGGGAAGGAGTGAAAAAGTAACAGAGAGAGAGAGAGAGAGAGAGAGAGAGGGGAACAGACAGAGTTAGAGAAAGGGTGAGAAGAGAAAAGGAAGTGAGAAAGGCAGAGAGACAGCGAGAGACAGAGAGAAAGAGAAAAACAGGGAGAGACAAACGCAGAGAGAGAGCGAGACAGAAACAGACAGACAGAGAGAGAGAAAGAGAAGAGAGAGAGAGAGAGAGAGAGAGAGGAGAAAGTCAGGATTAGGAAAGGGTGAGAAGAGAAAAAGAGTGAGAAAGGCAGAGAGAGCAGAGAGAAAGACACACAAAGAAAGAGAGAAACGAGGAGAGACAAACGCAAAGAGAGAGAGAGAGACAGAAACAGACAGACAGAGAGAGAGAAGAGAGAGAGAAGAGAGGAGAGAGAGAGAGAGAGAGAGAGAGAGAAGTGAGCTACAAGAACCTAGACTACTCCAAATTAGAACAAATATTATCAGCGTGAATTCACAGTCTTGAAATTGTATTTACTTCTCATCTCATGTTTAAAACTAATTTTGGGCTTCATCTAGTGGCAGCAGTGAGAATTACAGAAAGGTAAAGAAACTATTAAATGTTTGAATAGGAGACATCTTTTTGTATGTTTTTGAACAGTAAATAACATTATACTGAGGGTTAAAAAGTTCATTTCTTCCTGTATTTACTGTATGTATCTTATTTGCGTCCTCCTGCAGCCTCCGTGTGTCTTTCCTACTCTGTGTGATGCTTTTACTTGCTCTCGTGTGCAAGACAAATCCCCCTGGAGGCTGCAAAGGTTTCATTCATTCAGGAACCGCGTGTGTGTGACCTACATATGGACATACGCCGACATAAGGACTGTGGAGGTACACGCTCGCTACTCGTGTGGAAGAAACGCGTTACGGAGCTATAATTGGGACCCGACTCGTTACATTATCTGACATTATAGTGAAACTCAATACAAAACAGTCCAAGAAATCATTTAGACTTGCTTAGCTTCTCAAAAATGTGTTAAAATAAATTGAAGCATCGATTAATTTGACAAAACTACGCAAAAACTTTAATACATCCCATTTTTTTAAGATTATACATCAGTATTCTGCCTCAAAGCCACACATTATTACTGACAAAGGAATGTTTTTCGATCATTCAATTCAAAACCCACAACCAATAATTGATGGTTTGGTTTGATCTCTCCATTTTTCAATTAATTGCCCGTCCTTTTTTCAACTCTAGCTATGCTTCGTCTAGTTTCAAACATAAAATATCACCCAAATCAATTAAAAGGCTTCAGTGTAAAATTTTAGCTGCTTAAAGCTAACTGTAGATAGGTATTTATTTTGTAAATCTGTCAAGCTGGAAAAAAACAGACAAACTTTTATGAATAGGGCTCATTTAGTGAGTCTAAATTGACACCTTTAAAGTGTCAAAATTAAGAAAATAATGTGATTAGTTGTGATTGACAAGGGTATGCAATAGGGCTGTACTCAATGTATCGATATTGGGATATATCGTGATAAACTCATTGGCAATAGGTGTATCATCACAGGGAGGTGTATCAGGATACTTAAACTCATAATTTACACTTATGAACCTGGACTGCAGCTTTAAGGCTGAATCTTCTGAGCTGAACATGACTTATTTGAAAGACACTTTCTAAGTTACATTTTTGACACTGATTTTAGAGACGGTTACCCTCAAAACATGTTTTTACAGCTAATATACAAACTTTTAGTTTTTTCTACATTGTGAATAAAAAAATAAACATCAATAAACTGTATTTTTTTTTCTGCATGATTAAAAATACCTATTTTTTTTTAAAAATATTCTTGAAGTGACTATTGAGATTATATCGGGATATACGTGTATCAGATACGTATTATCGTAAGGCTCTTGGAAAAACCTTGCCCTGGTATGCGATTAATCATAATTAATTCAAGATACATTTTTTGCCAAAATTGCAATTACCGTAATTTGTGGACTATAAGTTGCTACTTTTTTATGAGCTTTAACTCTGCGGCTTATAAGACAATGCAGCAAAATTATAGATTCTCATAGACTTACTATTAACAAGTGCGGCCTATATATGTATTTTATCACTTTCTTTTTTAAATCTAGTGGGTGCGGCTTATATTCACGTACACTCAATAGTACAGAAATTACAGTAATCAGTTCATTTTTTATTGATTATCGATTATATCGATTGAAAGTGTGTTGTCCTTGTGAACAGACCTGTGCTTTGGGCCCAGGGCAGTGGCTCCTGGTGATGCCAGGTGAGAATACAGCGATGATACTCTGGTCTGGGGTCCAGCTTTACGTCACAAGATAGCTGCAAAACAAACAGAGAACATGCTATATTAATCCAGATGAGCAGGGACGTAGCACCAAACTCTGGGCCCCAGGTACAAACTTGTTGAAAAGGCCCCTAGTACTTAATCTTGTGTTTCAATTATTTAATCTGCTCTCGTTATTTTTCTCGTCTTTTGGGTTTTATTTCCTTCTGAAACATTCATATATATCCCATTGATTCCACACATAATTAGTTTTGCTTTTAGGGATTTTAGGGCTTCAGCACATCAAAGTGAATGCTTTACAATGCTACTTTTCAAGATTTTTTTCATAACCGACTACAGAACAAAACTATTGTTGGAACCACTGCATTCACTCGCATAAATGACAATAAACATTACATTTAGCTACATGCTTTAGGCTACAAAATTGTCTAAATTATGCCAAAAAAATACTGACATTTTGGACACATTATAATGTTGCTGGATTGAGAAGTTGATTTACTGACATAATATTCAACACAAAACCTTGTGAATATGAACATTGTGTAAACTGATCATTTTGTGTCAAACCCTGACTATTTGTTCACAGAAATCGGCAAACTCTTGCTTATAATATTATAATTTCTACCAGTTATAATTGTAAATAACTTTACAAATTATTAGATTAGATTAGATTAGTTTAATTTCAAATGCAGATGATTTAGTGATATTTTAAGAGCTGTATCTTGTAGTTTTGCCTAATTTCAGCAGCTCTTGGCCTCAGTGCAATCTCCGTGTCAAAAAACAAACAAACAAACAAACGCTCAGGCAGAAGCAGAATTGACAAACGTGTGGAATTATGTCAAATTAATTTCCCCAAAAAGTGTGTCTTGTAACCTATAAACTTATTTTTCTCCTAATACATGCATTTATTGGCTCGTTTATGCGACTTACATCGCTTTATAGTCCGGAAAATGCGGTAATACAATCTATTTTTGTCACATTAAGATTTTTCCTTTAAAGAAAGAAAATTAAAGATTACACAATTGTATAGTCTAAATCAAAATTGTGAATGATCGCTTATTTATGATATTTTGTTCTGCTAAAATTTGATATTTTGACATCCCTATTCATGACATCTTTTTAAATAATCTATTTTTACAACTTGTTTTGATACTTACCCTAGCTTTAATAATTGTAGGTCTAGGGTCCAGAATTCCCTGCATCTTCCTCAGAGCAGGAATAACAAACAGATTACAAGTGACCACAGCCGACACTGGGTTTCCTACAAAAACAAGACAACGCCAGGTTTTAAAATGTCCGTCCGCGTCGCACTTTTGTACTGTGTGAATAATTTTTGGGGTTACAGAGGAAAGTACCATAATGTACTTGGTGGCTAGAGGTGAGGAGGGTCAGGTTTTCTGGTCAATATAGTAGTTTACCAAAAAATAACAGATTATACTTGATAGAAGGACCTCTACAAACATTCACAAGGAAAAACAAAAGATTCCTAAAGTACCTGGCAGAGCAAAGATGAGCTTCCGTGCTCCGTCAATGTCGCACGTGGCAAAGGTAGTAGGAAGACTGCAGCAGGAAAGAAATGATTTTAGAAAGACAAGGATGAAGAAGTGTATTAGTATAAAAGCAAAATGAATATATAAAACAAACCCTGGCTTCATAAAGACACGTCCAAAGTGGATCTGAGCATGAAGGTCAATGTCCAAGACCTGCTTCAGATAATCCTGAAACAAGAGGAAGAAAAGTTAAAGGTAATACAATGCTTTAGATAACTCATTAATGTTGATTTCTCTTAACACATCGTAGGGTGTTCACAACAGTTCACTAATATATTGCAATACTGTATTGAAACTCTGATATGGGCATTGACCTGTGCACGTATCATCACGATCTTCAACATGATGGAGGACAAAACCGCTGTGTGCATTATAACGATGGAAACTGCCTGTGTCCAAGTTCATTTTTATCATTTTCAATTGTAAAATCGCTACATCTTGTTGGCTGCACTAACAGGCAAGGAGGTTGTAAGCCTAATGTTACTTTTAATTGTATAGTTTTTAATGAAGAGAGAAAAGGCCAGTGGGTGGCAGCAATAAACCAAAAAACTGGAATCCCTTTAAGTTGTAACAGATTTACAGTGAACACTTTATACAAGGTAATCACACAATGAAAATCTGAAACTGTCTGCATTATGTGGCTAACACTAGCCTCACATAATTCATAGTCAAGTTACTAAAAACAGACTCTTGTAGCTTTTACATTTTTCCCAGTGTAAAACGAAACACTGTTTACCACATAATGGTACAAACCATAGAGGTAAAGTTGGGTAAATTTGAATAAAACAGCAAACATAACGGAAGGAAAAGGGTATTGACCAACTAGCATGCATTAGCTTTTGAAAATACCTTGCTTTGTGTCGTCTAAAAAATTTCCTACATCCACACACAAATGTACTGAACATGCACTAAGTAGCCATTGCTTTCTTCACAAAAAAATCTGAGAATCTGTGAGAATTTGTCAGTTTTGCGCTCCTGTAATGCTGCGTCACGCACTTTCGCCCTCTGTCATGGCACAGACACGTGTCATGTGACGTAGGTGCCAATGGTCAAAGGTATTGTGACATTTTTATGTTCTGCATATTAATGAGTGTGCTAATGGTGTAGCCCAAACTGCCCCCCAACCTTTTTTAAAATCAGTGGTAAAGATTACCTTGAGGTTTTAAACCAAAATGAATACATAGTGACTCATTTTTAACTTGTTAACTTGTTTGTAAAAAAACAAATATGCATTATTCCGCTGGACTAGTGAGAGGACCTAGCCCGTATTCAGGAAATATCTTGTTCAGCGTCACTGAAAAAGATATTTCCGCCACTAAGCACGCACAGGCCACTGGAAACAACCACTGCATCTTGAATTCATCTTCATTTAATTTCCTTCCATTGTATGACCTTCTCTCCCATGGACACTCCTCCTGACGTGATGATGACGTCTGCACGACTGATGCCCTCGTGCAGCGCTGAGAGCAGGTCGTCAGGGCTGAAACAGAACGAGATTACACACACACTCAGGCCAAAACTTACACCTGTAAACACCTGATTTATAATGACAACTAGAGCTAGAGAGAGCGTTGCCATGGTGACCGTCTGTCGAGTAATTAATGTCCAGTTCCAGCTCCATGTTGAGTTGGAAAATTCTAATAAACTTATACAAACTAATGGAAGATAGACTTTTTACCATATTTATTTATTTAGTTAGTTTTATTTAGTTTTTTTTTATTGTATTATTTTTCTGTTTTTTGTCAAATAATAATTCTGTGGACATGCACTCATAGTTGCCAATAACAATAACTTTCCTAGTTTAATGTCATTTATAAATCAGGAAGTACGATTTTAAAGATGCACTTTGTAGAAAAATATACATCTTTAAGCATTTGTTCAAAATAATTAAAACAATAGCCCTTAAAAGTAATCATTGACAACAGAATATAATTTTTGATTGCCTCATATTAAAGTTTGGGTGTGAGACAAATTTTAAAAGCTACCGGAGACTAAAACGTTCGGGAATCACTGGGCTAAACCGAAATAAAACTTGAAAGAAATCTTAACAAAATCCTACATTTAATCATAGTTACACATTGACTGAAAAGTGTTGTCTAACCTGTCATACTCCTCTTAATCTATAAATGCCATGGCTTTGTTACTGCTTTTGTTGTTATTTTCAGTTTTGTTTGCTGCTGTTCCACTTACAACATGGCGCCACAACTGCCTGGACACAGAAGCCCTCTCTCTAGTCATTATCATAACTCAGTGGACTTGTGTTTCTTTGTGTGTCTTTCATACTTGTCTCCTACGATGCCCAGGTTGATGGTCGGGTATCCGTGCTCTTGGATCGTGGCCAGCAGAGTCGAGCGGTTCGAGTCTCGGATCTTTCCAGGATGGAGATCGTCTTCTGGATTCAGCAGCTTCACATTAAGAGAAGTTTATTAATTTCATGTAGCGAAAGACAGTGTTCTGTAGTTGGAGTGTTTGACATAAACTTTCACAGCCGCAAAGTTTTCTATCTTTGTGTGTTGCAACAAACAATCTAGGGCTGCAAAGAGTTAATCGATTAATCGCAACTAATCAATTATTGAAATAATCATCAACTAATTTAGTGTTTGAATAATCGTTAAGTGGTCTTTATGTATTTTCCAAACATCCTATGAGCCTCAGACTGAATAGAAATCAGAAGTTTTGATGTACAAGGCCTGTTTGCCTATACCTCTTGTGTTGCTATGAAACTAAATACTAAAGGAGGAGACGTGATTGTCCTGTTATTTGACCTGTTGTTATGTAAGTATTTAAGTAGTATTAAGTACTGATACTTGTTCATGTGAATATTTATTTTTGATGCCAGTTTTAGGGTTGATTAGTAAATGATTTTCGATACTTTTGACAACCTTAAACTCTACAGCTACAGGACGTCCTCATGTGACCTTACCTCACTCAAATTTGCCAAAAATCTTGTATTTGGGTCCCTTTTGCGTTCTAAACTAATCAATTAATCGAAAGAATAATCGCCCAACTAATCGATTACCAAAATATTGTTTGTTGCAGCCCTAAAACAATCCTTCACATACAAATTAATACTTTAATTTTGAGGAAAAGCCTAAGTACACCAGCTTTAAGGTACTATAGAAAAAACTTTTTTTTATATAATATATTTATATAATTTGTCTGCTCCTCCAGGGAGAACTGTTTTGGCAATAGTTTGTCTCTTGTCTCCAATGCATTCGACTGTCCTTCATGATCATGTCACAATAACTGAAAACATCCAGGTTGTTTTGTCTCTTACTTTCCAAACACACTCCTCAGAATCAGATACACTCCTCCACTACACGTCCAACGTACATGTCTGCCACCTCATTTCTTCTCCGGTCTTTAACCGAACCACTCCTCACAAAAAAACCATCACGTAACCACATGTACTGTGTTTTGATATGTGTTGTGTTTTTGTATATATGCTTTGCAATATTTTTTAATGTTCCGTAGAGTGAGTGGCGGCGCGCATAGTGCAGCAGCCCGGAGGCTCTTTCCAAAATGTAATTTTGTTGTACTTAGTGACAATGACAATACATCTTTCTATTCTGTTCTCTGTACTCATCAATAACATGTAAAGATGAGTCTTAAAGCTATTTAACAAGTTTGTAATTTCACATGAGGATGAATAAAATGTAAATCAGAAAAATGGTTTAATTAGTTTGTACCTCGTTTCCGGTGGACATGACGGCCACGACGGGGAACTTGTGCACGCTGACCTCGGTGACCCCGACTGTGGCCAGAAGTCCGATCTCCGAGGGGCCCATGTGGGTGCCTTTGGCCAGGACACACTCGCCCCTGCGGATGTCGTGACCTATGGGCCTGGACAGGGACAAGAAGTGTAGTAGTCAGGACCAAACTAATCGAAACCAGAGACCACAAAGTACCACCACCGAGACAAGACCAAGATGTTACAAATCTGGGAAATTCTGAGAAAAGTTTCACCCATATTCATTAAACAGCCTATATTACACATTTTTTAATCCACTTTTCCCTTTCTTTTAACAAAAACCTGCTTCAGATTGTACATTATTTGATATTTTATTAGAATTTTGTATCATATGAAACCACGAGGTGAAACCCTGAGATGCCCAGTCCTGTTTTTAATCTCTTTATTTACCTGATGTCTTGTCCGGGTCGAGCCTGGACCATAATCCTCACCTCCAGCTCCTCGGTGCCCTAAAACAACAAAAAGGGATTAAGAGATTATCCACAAATAATAACTGCGAGTATGTACAAGCCATGGTAAAAGTAGAGTTTATTTTGGCTGTTAAAATGGAGAAATGGCATTCATCTCAAACCAATCACACTACTTCTCTCCACTTTCACTCAATCCATTCATCTTCTTCAAGCTTTTCCAGCATCACCTTCTTCTAACCTTCCCAAATTGTGCAGCGTTAACAGTTTTACAAAATGAGAAAAGGGAGAAAAGAGAAAACACAAACGTACATCTTCAGACTCTCTCAGCAGCTCTGTGTCCTCCACCTGCACCACAGCGTCGGCTCCACACGGGATCGGAGCTCCGGTCGTCACTCGCATCACTTGACCCGGCATCACCGTGTGAGTGGGCTGCACAACAAACCAACGAGGGTAAATGACTCGACAATGTGTTTTTATAACATGTTAAAGACTGTGTTAATGTGTTACTGGAGATGTTTCATTCGACTAAACAAAGGGTCTGTTTACACTACAAAGCTAAAGCAGAACCAAGCAACATTTTTACCTTGTCTCAGTGATATAGTTACATATGTATTTTCAGGGGATTTGATGCATGTGTCGGCTCTTTCTGTGGGCTCTCTGTGGAAAACTTGCCTTTGCAGTTTTGTGTATCGACCCGACAACTAGCCTGCCTCACACCAGATTGATATTTGTATCACATAAAATATTAATCACGATAAACTGAAAAACAGGAACGGTGTTTTCAATATTTGAATCTGATTGGTTGAAGAGTACAACACTGAAGTAGCCGAAAATGGGCATGTTTTGATAATTCAAGTTGAGAGAAAAGTACAGGTAACTTTCTATCTGCAGATGTACAAATTGGCTCTGTGCAGGGAACATCAGTTGAATTGTTAATTTTCAAAATAGCTATCTTCTGTACTTATAGAGGGATTTTTTGTTTATCAACATACAAGATATGTGATACATTTTGTACATATTCCATAGTGATAAACTCTTGCTACAAGAGTTTATCACTGTGTGAAAACAAAAGTTTTGCAGCTAAATCAACATTTGTAAATGAAATTCGGCCCTACGACCCTTAACCCTAGATGTATACAGATCGCGAGTTCGGTGCGGGTTGGGACACACGCGGGTCCCGCAGAACTTACAAGGTGCTTAAAACCAATGCGACCATGTACACGGA
The DNA here is from genome assembly GCA_038363315.1 of Mugilogobius chulae. Lineage (NCBI taxonomy): Eukaryota > Metazoa > Chordata > Actinopteri > Gobiiformes > Gobiidae > Mugilogobius > Mugilogobius chulae. The sequence goes on along the minus strand of CM076406.1, from coordinate 17,426,838 downwards.
CGTCCGAGGAATGTGGATGCAAGTGCAGGAGCCACGCGGGTCTGCAGAAAGAATCCAGTGAAGTCTATTTTTCCCGGAGACCGCAGCGGTCTGGTGCGACTTTCAATTTATTATACAGCGTTCTCGCAGGAATTACGTGAATCCGCGGTGGCTTTGGACAAAACTGGACCGTAGTTGACAGCATCTGGTGTAACAAGCACTTTGCAAGAAACCCGCACGTGTCCCGAACCGAACCCGCCTCGCAGTCTGTGTACATTCAGGGTAAAAACTCTACAGCTGCTCTCGTCTTGTTTTGTTGTTTAATCAAAGAAGTTTCAACAGGTAATCTGATGGAGGAGTCTCTTTCTGAATGAGCATGTGCAGTAGAACGGAAAGTGACGTCGACCAAAATCCCTCTATAAGCATTTCCTTTTCAATTAATTTCTATGAGATTTTCACCACGTCAGTCAAAATGAATAAACACTCAGGATCAGACAATGAACAGTGAGTTGTGGTGAATGTCTCTGAAATCATCATATTCTTAGTCATGATTAGTCAGTTTTTGGAGCGCAGGACTAAGTTAAGTCTACACCAGGACCAAGCAGTATCACTTTTTCATTTAACATTTGAGTTAAGAGCCACTTACGTCCATTAAACCATGTTACTGCAGCATTTATTTGACATAAGAGTTAGTTGTGTGTTCAGTGGTGTGTTAGTGGTATTAGAGCTGACCTGTTGTCCAGCCTGAGACTCTCCCATGATGAAGCGGTCTCCAGGGCCATCAGCAGCTAAAGGTCAATGGACATGATGTTAATGCTGTTATTTATAGAAATGAGAACATATGCCAGTGAAAAAGAGACACGTTTAAGCAGTGAAAACAAACATAACGTGGAAAATGAACATTGGCAGCTCGGATTATAGGTGAAGAAGGTAAATGTTGAGTTTGGGAGGTTTTCTGGCCACAAGACTTATTTGTACAGCTCTATAAACCTCATTAAAACAGACAAACTGGGTGAAATCAAGCAAAAATATTGAGTGAAATCTTAAATATAATCTCTAACCTGCATACACACTTTAAATATTAATTAATGTTAGACTGATACTGACCTGGCTTAGCGCTGTGAATGATATGAAAGGCAAAAGTGTAATTTAATTAACCTTACCTCTAACAGCATAACCGTCTTTTACAGAAGCAGGAAATGGAGGCAGGTTGTCTTTGGCATAGATGTCCTGAGCTAGCACCCGGCCCAAACCATCTGCAGAAAAACACAAAAAAACACACAAACGAATCATTAATGTACTGTTCTTACTAACTCACCAGAAATACCCAAGTCATTAATGTCATATTTCAAAAGATTAAGAGAGTGTTTAATAGTAGTAAAGTCATCAAACTGGCAGCAGTAGAATGGGGCAAAGAATTATGGTCTGTGTAGTTTCAATGAGAGACACTGCTCTCTAAAGTCGACTGCACACTAGAGGAGTTTAAGAACTTTTGTGATTTTTAGACGCATTAAAAAAGAACAGGACACAGACATATGGACATTTACAAAGATCTTTTGTCTGACATGTGGCAGAAGAACAGAGACGACACAGACTTGTGGAGAGCAGCAGTGAGCGGAGAACAGTGTGTGTGTCACGTGATCGAGCGCAGAGTGTTTTCTTTTATGTGCGCGGTTATAAAAATAAACAAAAACAACATTGATGAAACACCAGTGGATTAAACCAGGTTTATAAGGCCATGTACACACATATGCGGTTATTTTTACAAACACGTATCTGCTGTCCTCTGTTTTGTAAAATCTCTTGTGTCCACACATAACAGTTTAAGGAAAATCACATCTACACAAAACAATATAAATGTGCTCCTGTGCGCAGCTCTAAACAAGGGTGAGTTAATGCATTTGTCACAGTTAGTGACGTTTAAAAATGTAAAACGCAGATTATTCATATCCACACTCAAACACAAAACCATAGTTTTGTTTTGATCAAATCTTCACTTTGGTCGGAGTTTTCCAAAGCCCTGTTTTATATGAGACAATCTTGCGATTTAGTGTGGATGACAGGCCAAATCGTAGAAAACAATGTTTGTTTTATCAGATATTCCCATGTGTGGACAAGACCTAAAGGTCACAGGAGAGTGGAGGGTCATTAGAGGTAAGGAGCTGTTAACACTGACGCATTGTGGGCGTTAAATGAAAAAGTTTACACAAACTAATTGTTGGCCATGTCATATAGCCTAGTCAAGTTTCTTCTCACATCATTTAAGGAGCAGGTGTGTTGTAGATGACGTGTGTAAAAAGAATCCTGCACTTTGACTCGTTACATTTATTTACAGATGATGAGGCAATGTTTCTTCTTTAAGAACCGCCGTCAGAAGGCAGATGCAGCAGATGCTTCTGTTGTAAAGGTCCTCGTGCTCGTGCAGCAGGTGAACCTCACCATGATGCTCCTGACAAATAATTGTAACAAAGCTGCAGAGTTTTGGCCCAATTTTAAGTGCCCCTCTACGAGTTCAGGGAAAACATGGCGCTCAATCACGTGACACACACACACTGCTCTCCACTCACTGCTGCGCTCCAGTCTGTGTCGTCTTTGTTCTTCTGCCACATGATGCCACTGTGAGACAAGTAATTGTTGTAAATGTCTTTATGTCTGTGACCATTCCTTTTTCTGACACATCTAAAAATTGGAAAAGATCTTAAACTCCTCTAGTGTGCAGACGACTTCTCCCATTATGTTCAATTGATTTGCGTCATCATGTTTGCTCATCTACTAATTTAATGTCCATGATGTCACCTGCACTGCCTCTATTTGAGAACAAACAGCTTACATGATGCACAAAGTCAACTGTTCAGCCGTATCTACAGTTCACTGACAGCAGGACTCGGCACACTCACCTCTGTAGTTAATAACTTCGATTCCCAGGATGGGCGTCATCTCCAGAACAGTGATGAAGGCTTTGTCCATGGACGTCAGAGGGAACGGGGACATGCGGTGACGTCTGGCTACTTTACTGATGTCCACTGCACTGTGACCTGGACAAAGAGAGAAAGAGAGAGAAACGTGTTTGAGTCAGACCAACAGAGCCACAGCAGTGACGATAATGTTTTAGAGAGAAGAAGGAAAAGTCGCTTACTGAACTTACTGGCTCTCAGAATGTTCTCGTTACTGCCGCATCGAGACTGAACCTGCACACAGACACACAGGCTGCTTTTGGAAATATGTGTGTGTGAAAATGTAGTATATTTATGTACCTGTATGTATTTTGGTCACATAGATAGAGCTTGGGATTGGTGTGTAGAATAGTAAGTTAGTCTAAGGGTTAGGGTTAAAAAGCACACTGCAATAAACAGATTTTAAGTTCAAATTGGTTGGGTCTAAGAAATATTTAAGATGTATTTTTCTTGTTTCAAACTGTTTCAGACTTGCTTCAAGACATTGTTTTTTACTCCGAGTCAAATAATTTGCCATTGTCCAGAAAACACTTTGAAACCAGTGGAATATTCTACATTACGTAAGCAATTCAGTCTTATCCATTTAAAACTACTCATATTCAGATTAACATGTTTTGATGCCGTTTTTTGGTGCTGTTTTGGTCCTGTTTATGTCCTGTTTTAGTGCTGTTTTATAGTGCTGTTTAGACACTGTTTTGATGTTGTTTGGTGTTTGGGTGCTGTTTTACCTTGGGAGTCGGGCATGAGGCGGTGGACAGGCGGGAGGTCGCCTGAGTGGCCCGAGGAGACTCAGAGGGGGTGGAGCTTAAAGAGGCCGAATCTCGAGGAAGCACCTGAACGCCTCGTGAAATGATCGAGTCCGGGATCTACACACAACCAGACACATACACACGACAAACACACTTAGTGCTACAGGCTAGGCAAGAAGATCTTCAGTTGTAACTCATTACAGAGGATAAATACAATAAAATATTAAAATGTTTAAAGAAATGTGGTTTTAGAATGACCAATAAAATACATTGTGATTGCACTGCAAAAATGGAAGTTCTACATAAATTGACAAAACATAACTTTAAAGTGAGTTGCCAATAAAGGTACACAAGGTTTTCTGATACCTGCTTGTCCTAACAAAGATGTTGCCTGAAATGTTGAATGGCGTGTGTTAAACCTGTCAATCTCATCTAAATCATCTTAAATCAAATGTGCTGGCTTCAATCATAAAATTAAACATCTCCAAACTAAACTCAAACTTCAAAAACATCACCCTTTAGGAAGGTAAACGCTAGATAGTCGGATCCAGAGGGCAGTGATTACGGTGTAAGTTTCGAAAAAGAGTTAGGGTGATAGGTAACGTTAGGATAAAGGTTTAGGTAAAGGTTAAGATCTATCTATCTATATACCAAGGCTGTGTCCCATGTACATGGGGTAGCCTAGACAGGGCACCCTTCTCTTTCCCCCCTTCCTCCCTCTGGTCCCATGATCTGAGTGTATGAGTGTGTGTGTGACTTGTGTGTTTTGTGTATGTTTGTGTTGTACAGCCTTTTATTATGTCATTGTTCCAGAATCCTGTTTAGTCTTTGTTTATTATTTGCTACCTCGGCTAAGGAGACCACACTCGCCCCGGCATCCATCACCCGCCCGCCATGAGCAAGAGAACTCAAAAAGGCAGCGAGAGAACCCAAACGAAAGCCACCAGGGACACGTCTGAGGAGCCACAAGGGACGACCACCAGACCCAGAGAGCGACCCGGACCACCATCCACTCCCAGGACTCCCTCCCAGTTATACCACAGGGCAAACTGCACGTGCCCCCAGGGCCGGCCCCCTCAGGCACCCTCCCCTCTCTGATTATATTTATTTATTTTCCTTCGCTCCGAAATTGTTTCAGTCCTATACTTATCCTGTCTTGTGTGCTGTGTGTTTGCTGCTACGTTGTGTCTAAGTTGCATTAAAAGAAGGCAGACATTGTCCTGCAGCCTGAGTGGGAGTTTGACTTTCCCTGATTCTAAATGATGCATTAAAACAATCTAAAACAATCTGGGAGCTTCCAGGTCTGAATCAATTGCTTCCAATCAGTTACATAACAATCATGAAGGGTACCCAAGTCAAAGCCGACCCCGGGGAACACCACAGTCGACACCGCGATACACCCAAAAGGAAAAACCCGGAGCGACAAGGTAGCCCAGACCACTCCAGACTCCAAGCAAGCCGTACCCCCAGACCCCCCCACAAGGTCCCAATGACCCCACCAAGGTCCTCCACACCCTCCAAGCCCTCCCCCACACAGGCAGACAAACGGAAAAACACAGGCACAACACAGATCTCCTGCAGAGGCAGAAAACGAGAGACAAAGACAGACTATAATAAAAAGGCTGACAGTATGTGTACGTGTTGCTCCACATTCGTGCCAATCCTCCTTGGGTGAAAGGTTCACTCTCCGCACTGCACTGCACTGGGGTCAGCTGTACAGCACAGCACATGAGACCTCTGCAACAGGCCTCAGCAGTAGCTGGTTTACCCCTGCCACTTCATACACGAACCCTTCCAAGCAGGTTTCATCCTCTTCATGCATACACAAACGCTCTCCATTCATCCCTATCTCTAGCAACCTCTCTTCCTTGCGTAACAGTCATTCCTCTGGCATTCAACCATCTTCTCACCCCGTCCATCCATCCCATCCGTGGTCTTCCTCTCAGTCGCACCCCTGGCCCATCAGCTTTGCTAACACGCTCATTCTCCTTCTTTCAAACATCCTTCCAATCAGATCTCTTTTACTTTCATTCGTACTACACCCACGCACATTCAAGGCCCCAACCTGAGGGTTTGGGAGTCAACCTCCCCTTCCCTGCTCTGCCCTGTCTGTTTTTTAAGATAAAAAAATATAACAGTTTAGACCCATTTAGCAACAAAAATAAACTCATTACCATGGCAACCAGCTCACTTCTGTCCCTCCGGATCAGACTATCTAGCACTAACCTTTTAGGAACAAGAACAGGAAGTGTGGTGCTGGAAATGACCAATGAGAGGAGAGAAGAGGGCGGGTCACGTGACATGTCTCACCTGGTCGTCATGGGAGCAGGTAAAATGAGTGGGTGCAGGTGTGGTGCCGGGCAGGTAGGGGGCGCCCTTAGCCATAACCACAGCATGACTGGTCTGATGGGAACATTACACATGCTTTACTGACATCCACAAACAGAAAACAGACAGACTGCAATGACAGGAGGGGAGATGAGAGGACATACCATGACAAAATAAACAACTTAAAGTGAAATAATCTGATAATGGAGAACAGTGTGAATGCAAAGGGATTAAACGTAACAATATCAAGGCATTTACAGTTTCATTATGCAATATTGATTATGCCAAAGTAGTTCTAAGCTGAAGTTATAAAACCTGTCAGAAATGAGATGTTTATTTGGATAAAGATAAACGCTGAATAATAACATTAACAGGACACAACTTAAGCTTATATGAACTTTATATTTTGAATAAGTATCGAAAGAGAATCGTGAGCTGACAACATTTTATTTGAAAGATTCTCCTCAACTTTCTGACTTTTTGGGCTATTTTATTTAAATATTGTTGTTTGTTTTTTCAGCGGAGCTAAAATTTGAGCAGAAATTACCTTTACATAGCATAGAATCAGTCGGCAACATGTTATATTTGGGGCGTGGCCTGCTAAGGGGGAAGTCATGACGGAAAATGAATAGGAAGCTAAACTTTTTATCTCTTTAAGACGTTTTCTGGTGAATTAAGAGTATTTTTAGCACAACTATTTCAAGTAGAATCATAACCACGTTTAGATAGAGGTTATTGATGTGGCGTTATGTCAGAAAAGTAAACTGAAAGGTAAAGAAAGATGTTAAAACACGCCACACCACTACGTCACATTAGCATTTAGCTTACAGCTATCGTTACCATTGTTGGGTATATTTACATACTTGGATCGTTGGATCACTTTATTCATCTCCATGTCTTTGTATCTGTTTGACACAATATACTTACTTAAGTTTACATTTGCTGTTGTAGTTGTGAGTGATAAAGCTGTTGTTCTGATCCACTCTCAATGTTAACACATTCCCCCACAGAGGTCGTTAGTGCTGACTGTATCTTTAAGGAAAACTAAAAAAAGCTTTTCTGTTGTTGTGGCAACAGTGATCCCCAAGCTCACACTGTATCCATTCCAAGCATTTTGTTTCTTGAAAAAAAAGTTTTTCCGGACCGCCGGTGCCATTTTTGGTGAAGTTGTGAAAACAGAGTGCGTACATACACATGCTTCGGTCTCAGAGTGAGAGGCCACCGTGCCCAGACGGATCCAGATCAGGAACTGGGTCTGGACTGGAGGCAGCGCGAGCCCGGTGTGAGCTAGCTTGCTTGCTAACAGCAGTTGGAGATTTAGTATTTTTTAACTGTCGCACAATCAAATTCTTCAGCAAACTGGCCTTGAAACATTTATTTAAAGACAGAACAGTTTCAAGTTCAACTCTGTGTGAACTCAAAGTCTGTGTCAGTGAGAAAATGCCAGAGAAGACTTCTTTTTTCATGTTGTTTATTTGTTTTTCTACTGCTGTTTACTTGATTTTTACAAACTCAACCTTCCTCACAGTTGTAGTTGTTTCAGATTGTTGCTGCTTTTTTCTATTTTTAGAGGCAAAAATATCAGTTCTCATCATGCATTTTTGACACTTCCAGCTAACAATCAAAATGCTATGTCGTCTCCTGCATAAACTCTTTAATGTGAAGCTAATTTTCTGATACGGGTTGCACTCAGACACATAGAAACCCGCTGTATTCCCTCAACTAACTGTCACGTCCAAGTACAAACAATGTTTTAGTAGTATTATGTTATAAATAGCTTTTCCCTTTCACTTGTCTGTAGTGGCTTTGTGCTGCAGTGTCCCACTTTCCCCACTACATTCATTAAACTTTCATCCCGTTTCCAGCCCCATCACTGGTCCATCCTTCCTGGTGTTTCTCTCTCTGCGCTGGACAGCCACGTCGACCCTTTTATCATCAGCTCCAAATCCCATCCACAAAAGAAAAGAAAGATACAGACAATAAAAGAGAAGCAGTGATATTTCAAATTGTCTCAAACTCTTTCTTGTATGAGCAGGATTTCATTCACAGTATCTGCAGAGTTTGAATTCATTTTTAAAGACTTTTAAAATTGAAATTAGGGCTTAACCACAACCTTAAGCAAGAATGAAATTAAAGCTGCAGTCTTTTAGTCGATTAATCGGTCAATGGAGTTGCCTTTTTCTTTACTACCTTATATACTACCTTATCGTAAGATTTATTTACTACCTTATGATAAGTTGCACTTTTTTTTCATCATCTGACAGGGGGTGCAGCTTATACTCTGGTGGGATTTGGTCAGATTTCAAGTGGATTATTTCTTTTGACCACGATTGTTTAAAAGACAAACACTGATGTTTGTCGCGGGGGAAAACTTTCCCCAGGAATCAGTGTACTGTTTTTAAAGCCCAGAGAGACGGAAATAACCAGGGTGCGATTTGTCAAAAAAAATAGAAGGGGGGATGGAAAATGATCAACGTGAACATTGAGACTTACAGTTCTCACCCTGGATGTACACAGACTGCAAGTTTGGTGCGGTCAGGACACGTGCGGGTCCCGCAGAACTTAGAAAGTGCTTAAAACCAATGCGCCCATGTACACGGACCTCTGAGGCGTGCGGATGCGAGTGCGGGAGACACGCGGGTCAGCGGAAAGAATCCGGATGAAGTCTATTTTTCCCGGAGACCGCAGCAGTCTGATGCGGCTTTCAATTCATTATACGAGTGTTCTTGCGAGAATTTGCGTGAATCCGCGTGATTTTGGACAAAACCGGACCGCAGTTGGTAGCATCTGGCACTTTGCAAGAAACCTCCATGTGTCCTGAACCAAACTCACCTCGCAGTCGGTGTACATCTAGAGTCACTCAAACAGACTTTGGGATCAGACACAGTTGAACTCGTGTCATTCTCTCTTTTAAAAAGATGTTTTGGACTCCTTTTATTGAGAAAATGATTTGTTGTGTGACAGGAAAATATTATTATAAGTCTCCACCTGCTATTAGCAAACTGCTTTGCCACAAGAACAGAAAACTTTCAGTTTCTCTTTTGTATAAAATTAATTTCTGTAAAACAAGAAACGGCTCATGTAATGATGATGTCTTAACCGTTACCTGGTTAAGACAGAAATACAATAATTTTAGTACTTGCTGAATAAACAAAAAAAGAAATATTCAAATGTGATCAAATTATGTGCCTTTAGTTCCAATTTCAAACTGTCAAAATGTCTTGTTTTAGTAATGCAAGAGTAACGCAAAATTATCCAAAACTTTTTAAAACCTGTACAATTCCAAAACTTTTCCAGGGCCTGAAATTTAGATTTGAACTTTTCCAGGTTTTCCATGACTGTACAAACCCTGTCCATAAGTTTTGAATGGAACGAGATGAAACTATCCACAGGTATGACACAAACCGGAACTAGCCTAACCACAGCGTGAAAAGGGCCTATAACATTCTGTTTTACAAGAAAGACAAATTGTTGTTTTTTTAGAATGTTGCATACTGCTCTATCCTTAATATCTTGTAAGTATTGTATATAAACCTTTAAAACAAAAACAAGTGCATTCTCAGCAGCAGCGGCAGTGACCAGCTCCGCCCATGCCCGGTTACCTTGGCAGCGATGGCGGCCGCGGTGATGTGGGAGGAGCCGTGCTGGTGATGGTGGTGATGGTGGTGGTGATTGTGCGCGTGGCGTCCTCCTCTGCGGCGGTCCTCTTCCTCCTCCTCCTCTTCCTCACACTGCGTGCCCCGCTCCATGGTGTGGGTGCTGTTGTGCGCGTTGTTGTGGGTGTTGGACAGAGGCGAGGGCAGCTGCTCCAGGGCGGCGTGAGTGGCTTTGACCCGGACGTTGGCCTCGCGCAGCAGGTCGATGGCGTGAGGCAGGGCGGGCAGGATGAACTGGAAACACTCCTGAGAAAACAGTATAAATGTCTTAGAGAAGGGGTCTCAAAATCAAATGATGATCGGACGAGGGTCGCATTTTAAAATACTGGCCTGAATATATTAGATTCAGTATAAGTAAGGTTATTAGGCTCCTGGAGATCGGCCAGAGTTTCAGCTCAGTCATGTGTCGTGCACCGTGTAGTGTACATAGGGTAACGAGAAGCGAACACCTCACGACCAGCTTCTGATCAACAATTCTAGGATCACAAGAAAATCAAACTTGTTTGAAATCCTGGTCACTCCTCGTGGGAACAACACACTGTAGAAGCAGCGCCACGATCTCTCACACTGCCCAAGCTCAAACAATGTTTGTTGTTAAACACGGGGCATCTCCACTTCTGGATTCTTCTTTTTCTCCTCCACCTTTTATGTTGAGCTTCCGGAAACAGGAGTCTGACGCGCTGTGGGTCGACGTATAGTGTGAGCACTCAGACTGCATAAGACCATCCGGCCGTGTAGTGTGAGGACATGAATCGTGAACTGCTAACTTTTAACCCTAGCGACTCTGAGCAGGCTCAGCATATCCGCAACTGAAAACATCGCTCAGTGTCTGCCCGCCTTTAAGCACAAGTTTAGATTGATGACGCTGAGATACTGATGGAGCCGCGTGTGTGTTTCCGCAGTTACGAGCGGTGTCGTTTCGTGGCGCTTAAGTTTCTTTTTCAGCAGGAATTTATGCACGTTTCTCAACAGACATTAGACCAATTTTTGTCAAATAAAAAGTGGTGTGGAGCTTGACATCGAACCTATTCAGAGAAGCTCACCTGTCTCCACAAAAGGATGAATGAACATATGAGCATTTCTGTTGTAAAACAGCAGCTTATTTACACTCTGACAGTCTGTACACTGTCTGAAGCTTCTGCTCAAATAATCCTCCTGTCCTCTGTCGACTTCTTTTTTGTGGAAAGTTTAAAATTGACTTTATGAGTTTTAGTTCATCTCTCTGCCCTGTTTAAAATTGACTTTATGAGTTTTAGTTCATCTCTCTGCCCTGTTGCTACTGCAGGAGGCAGCGGGGGAGAAGCTGTGCCTGCACTAAGCTGCAGTGCATTGTGGGACCTGTAATTGAAATTGTTATGTGAGAGCCACTTTCAATATTTATCTGAAATCATCTCGGCGGCCGCATTTGGCTCCTGGGCCGCGTGTTTGAGACCCATAAAAATAGAAACAATTGAGAACAATTAAGCTTAAAATATTTCTACGTATTTACATTACATTGACAAAGAATGTTTATATTCCAGAAAAACAAATTTTTTTTTATTTTTGAGCTTGTGAACTTTGCTATATCAGCTATCGGCCACAGCAGGAGGCAAATTATCAATTATCAGCACTCAGTAAGATGCATTACTTATTAATTCTGACCAACATTCTGCCCTGGGGCTGGTAAACAGAGAACTGGCTGCCAGTTATAGATGTCCAATGTTTGGTCGACTTAAATCACGTCCTGTGTGAATGATAAGTCCATTTAAAGGAGGTGTGGCTTTGGCAACGGCTTTACGACCATCCCATTATCTCATGAAACTTGAGCTGACCACGTAGCAGAAAAAACAGGTCAGCCATTAATGTTTTCAGGCAAATATTAATATTTAATGTGACTTTGAATGATTGGTAGTGGATAGAAGGTATTTTGTATAAGCTAACAAGTCTTTCTTTAGAGCTAATCCAAAGATATGTTATCCACAGCTAATGTCAAATGATATTCTATTATTAGGCGGCACAAATAAATAAATTAGTAAATAGATAAATGTGTGTGGTACCTGGGAGCCTTTCTTGCTTCCTGGGAGGTTGATGATCAGAGTTTTGCCTCGAATCCCACACACAGGCCTGTAAAGGTTGTTCATTCGTTAGAGACTTAATGGATTCAGACAGGCAGATTGTGCTTTCTGATTTATTATTGTGTGTTACCTGGACAACATGCCGAGAGGTGTAACGTTGAGCGAGCCCATCAACATCGCCAGAGCCATCCCCGGAGCCTCTCTCTCGATCACTTCTCTGGTCGCCTGGAGAAGAAAACACAGCACAGAGACGATATTTAAATTAGAGCTGTAACAAGTTAATCGATTAATCGTACGACTATTATTTCAAAACATGCCATTCATTCATCTTCTACCGCTTATTCCTGTTGATGCCCAATTAACGTAAATATGCATGTTTTTGAAGGTGCAAGGAAAAAAAAACAGTGACACGGAAAGAACATGCAACTTATTGGGAAGCCAAAGCTCTAACCGCTGGGCTACCGTACTGAGAAAACCTCAGATTGAATAGAACTAATGATGATGAGCAATGAAAACTGTGTTTATATTAGGGCTGTCAATGATCACATGATTGTCTGAGTTAACTTGAGATTAACCTCCTTTAATTAAATGTTTTTGTTTTTAAAATGCATTTTGCTTTCATATAACATTTAGCTTTCAGTCTTGTTTATTTTGTCTTTAATTATAGAATGTATTACTTTCTTGAAGTTTAAGATGTTTTGTAGGCTTTCCCATAACACTTTGCCAAATCGTGGTATTGATATGTCTCACTCTTTATAAGCATTTATTACACTGCTCTTTCACAATAAAGCCATTCTGCAGCTGGAGATTATGAGCTTTTATTGTGTAGGAGTCACAGGAAGTGTTAGTTAGAACTAGCGAAGACAAAAGTTTTTACTGGAGCATTGAAAAACTATTCAATTGGATATTTTCAACAACTTGGGTGAACAAACATCGCATTTAGTGACCACGGGCCACGGCACAGAAGTGTGAACACCTGAGTCTCAAGAACAGCCTCCTCCTCATCAGCTGATCAAGCTGCTCACGAAACTAAGCCGAGGTAAATAAACACACACAAGGCTCAGACAGTGGTGTCACCGAGTGGAAAAAAGTTACCAAAGTCTACAAAAGTGAATCAGCAGAGCCTTGTCTAGGACTCTTTATGCTTGTGCACTGTGTTTTTCTATGAACCTTGCGCCATTGGAGTGCTTCACTTGTAGTAGTAAAGTAGTAAACATGCGATTAATTTGCGTCAAAAACATATTGTTAAAATAGATTTACGTTAACACGATAAAAACGCGACAAAATTGACTGCCCAAGTTTTTATATTGTTTAAGTGATATAAACACAAGGTTGTTTTTTTTATCATGTCTTTTGCTCAGACAAGTGTCTTTTGTCTGAGTCAAAGTAAACACGCACAGCCAAATGTGCACAAAGTGTTGTCAGCCCATTCAATATTTCTAGACTGTGAAAGCATTTATCAACCATCATACAGAAATATTAAACAATAAGATTATTCGGCCTAGTAACTGTCTATATGTATACGATCTCAGCCCTCCTCTTTATACGTAAATCTGTGCACATCACACTGATACAAAATACGCATTTCCTCATTTCCCCGCTGCCCTCTCTCTCTCTTCACAAACTCCTGAATTCTCGTCTCTGATTGGCCAGTGACTTGTCTTCTTAACTTAAACTTGGTCCAAAGCAGGTTATGAGTTTGCCGCATGTTGCCATAGAGACCAACCTCGATACAAAGACGGGTCGCGCTCTGTAGATCTGCCAGACCAGGTTTAGCCCAGAACTTACCTCGATAAACCCTAAAACTAGCTACGTAGTACAGGACTTTGGTCTCAAAAGTACGTAAATAACCTTTTTGGTGGCCACATATGACGACCTATGATCAATGTTAATATCAAAAAAATAAATAAAACATAAAATATACTGCTGCCATGCTGATATTTACCTCTGGTGTTACATCTTTTGGTGCGAAGCCGGTTCCTCCAGTCGTGAGGATGAGGTTCAGCTCGTGTTCATCGCACCACTCCAGCAAAGTGTCCTGCAACAGAAACACATTTTTATTCTTATTAAATTGATTTATTTTTAAACAAATTGCTCTATTTGACATAGCTGCTTATATGACAATTCATTTATCTGGAAAAACTACAGAAACATTTTGGTGCAAATGTTAATACAACTATAAGTAAAATATAAACTAAAACTTCTCAAAGTACAGAGATTTCCTTCTCGTTTTACAACTGGATCATGTCATGAGGTCAGATGGAGAGCAAGAACCAGTTTACAAACATTAGGCCTTTTCCCACTGTATGAACTTTTTTCAGTTCCTAGTACTTTTTTAGTTCCTGTCCCCATTTGGGAGCATTCACACAGAGCAGGAACTATGGACTGGAGCCACACTTTAGGGACTTTTTAAGCTTCTGCTCTGGGGCAGGGACTTTCAGTCAGACCAGGAACCTTTTGGTGACACAGGCGTTTTCCCACATGAAAGTACCAAGAACTAGTCCCCACATTCCTCCAGTCCTTGTTTAGTCAGAAGAACTACCCTGTCCCCATGTTTGTGTTCACACAGCAGCAGTTCTGAAAGTGGGTCTAACTATCTTTAGCATTAGTGTCTGTAAGGTCTGGAACATTGAAATAATAATAAGTGGTGTTAGGAAAACAAAAGTTGTCTTTTTTTGATTCCACATAAAACTATAATGTGCAAAACTTAATAACATCACTGGAAATAACAATACAACTAAATGATTCACTGTAATTCCTAATAATAGTATTATAGGCTAATATTTACAAATTAAATAAATACATTCTGCTTTTAAATAATTTTCTTAAGGATAAGGAAAGTTTATATAAATGTGAGAATGTGTAAAACATGTTTAAAAACAAAGTTAGCAGTGTAAAATGTGTTTGTGTCACCAAAAGGTTCCTGGTCTGACTGGAAAGTACCTGCCCCAGTAGCTAAAAAAAGTCCCTAAAATGTGGCCCAAGTCCAAAGTTCCTGCTCTGTGTGAATGCTCCCAAAATGGGGACAAGAACTAAAAAAGTACTAGGAACTGGAAAAAGTTCCAACAGTGGGAAAAGGCCTAAACACATTTGCAATGCCAACTTTGTTTGAAAACATGACATCAATTAGAGAAACTTCCTTTATTCTCAAGAAAATTACTTAAGCATTGAAAGCATAAATAAATGCTTTGTAAATGTAACTATCATTAAGAATAACAGTGAATAATTGTCTTTAATTGTTGATTGAGTGAGCTCTTGTACATCATAATTTTCGTAGAAGGGAAAAAACAAGTGACATGTTTAAATGTTCAGACAGACTATACAAGCGCTAATGTTAAAACTGTTGCTGTGTGAACGAGGGCTGGGTATTGCCAAGAGCCTTCCGATACGATACATATCCCGATAAACATAAGTATATCCCGATACAATTTCCTCAATATTTTATGTATCAATATGTATTTTTGAAAAAAAGCTTAATCATGCAGAAAAAAATTAGTACATTGATATTTATTTTATCCACAATATAGAAAAAAACAAAAAATATTGTATCTTGGCTGTAAAAATGTTTTTGAGTATAGGCCTCTTTAAAAAACATGCAACTTTGAATTTGCAAAAATTCAAAGTGCAGAAGCGTCCTACAAATATGTAATTTTTTTCAGCTCAATAGCTTCAGCCTTACAGCAGCAGTCCAGGTTCATGAGAGTAAATTATGAGTTTAAGTAGCCCGATATGTATTCTGATGATACTCGTATTGCCAATGAGTTTGTGTGAACACAGACATTAGGCCTTTTCCCACTGTAGGAACTTTTTTCTGGTCCTAGAACTTTTTTAGTTCCTGTCCCCATTTTGGGAGCATTCACACAGAGCAGGAACTATGGACTGGGCCACACTTTAGGGACTTTTTAGCTCCTGCTCTGGAGCAGGTACTTTCCAGTCAGACCAGGAACCTTTTGGTGACACCAGCACATTTACAACACTAACTTGTTTGGAAACATGTTTTACACATTCTGACATTCAGATAAATTTTCCTTATCCTATAGAAAAATGATTTAAAGGCAGTAACTCTTAAAATGTATTTATTTAGCTTGTAAATAGTAGCCTATAAGACTATTATTAGAAATTACAGTGAATAATTTTGATTTATTGTTAATTTCAGTGGTGTTTTAAGTTTTGCACATCATAGTTTTATGTGGAATCAAAAAAACACAACTTTTGTTTCCTAACACCATAATGACTTATTTAATTGTTCCAGACTTTACAGATGCTAATGCTGAAGCTAGTTAGACCCACTTCAGAAACTGCTGCTGTGTGAACACAAACATGGGGACAGGGTAGTTCCTCTGACTAAACAGGGACTGAAGAAATGAGGGAGTAGTTCTTGGTACTTTCATGTGGGAAAACGCCTATTGAGACAGGGTAGTTCTTCTGACTAAACAGTGGCTAAAGGAATGCAGGAACTTAGTTCTTGGTACTTTCATGTGAGAAAACACCTAATGGCAAAGACAGATAATTAATCAGGAATCAGTTTGATGAGTGAATTATTTGTTGTGCAACGATAAGAATGTCAGAAATCTGCCACTGCAGTTAGCAAACAAGCTAGCCAAGTATGCACTGTTGCCGCCACAACAACAGAACAGCTACTTATTTTAAGTTTCTGCCAAACAAAAGCTAAGAATCACATTTCTTCAGGTGTTCTTATCAGACTTTTGCCGCTCAGTCTGAATGTTGAGGAGCATTTTCAAATAAAAGAATGTCTGTGCATAGTTTCTAAAAGCCTATGTAACAAAATTTTTTTCACTTATAACATGGAACCAAAATGTAAAAAAAACCTTTCACTCAACTCCACCTGCACAAGAAAGAAATTACACAGAAAACAGCTAAACTCAGCAATTACAATCAAAACACTGAGGCTTCTTCTAGGTTAAATCATCACTAAAACCCAATCGGAGACCAGATATTTACTAATTTATCTCTGAGGACACTATATCTGCCAACAATTGCAGCATTCGCACATTTCCAAGTTGTGATTTTAATCCAATTTTAATGAATAGCTGCGTCCTAATTTCAACAGTAAGCATAGTTCAGGTCGATCAAAAGCCTTACCTTTATTTCATCGATCTCATCCGGGACGATTTTGTAGGCGGCTATGACCCCCCCGAGCCTGCAGAGGGAGACAGGGGGGAAGCGGTTATTAAAGACGGTAATAAAGGCTGAGTTCGGACGGGTTTTGATCGGCGTTTTGGACTCACAGAGACGGATCGTGCACCAGGTCCTTCAGATTCACTCCGCTTCTGTCCTCGGCCAAGTTCTTGAAGCAGCTGTCACTCACTGCGGACGAGAAGAGACGGGAGATTAGGGACGGTTCGTGTGATGTCAGGACAGTTCAGACTAAAACTAGACAAGATAATGTTGATATTTGACTGTTAATATGTGTGTTTATTGATTACAATGAGCTTCCACACTGCAGAGGCGACTGGGAGTCACTCTTAAGGTCAAATGAGGTAAAATCCATATGTTTTTTGCTCTCTCAGCTTTTAGACTTCCAAGTGCTGGGCAATATGTCAATTTTTAAATTACGTTGTGAATATTAGATATGCTAAATTCCAATTAATAAGGAAAATAAATAAGTGATATTGTAAGTTTTTAAAAGGTCTATAGTATAATTCAACAATAATAATTAAAGTGCTTATCGTCCAATATTGTTATCAAGATACAACAAATAATTACTGATTTATTAACTATCTACTTCTAAGGAAATTGTACGATCTGAACATAAAGATATATATTTAATGTAATCTCCTACTTATATGGAAAACTGTGGCTGTGTCCAATGTCCACCCCACACTTGTTGCCTATCCACAGTCCTTACTACACAGTCCTGGTCACTGGCTCATACATCTGGTCTTTCGGACACAAAGCGCGCTACTTCAGCTACCGCGGGTCACGTGACTCTCCCCCTCAAGTTAAAAAAAATAATAAAAATTAACTTTTGTAATAAATACTGACCAAGTCCGTCTGACACGCACATATTTATGGACTACTAATCATAATACAAGTCTGGTTTAACAATACATTCAACCGAAAACGGACTGGTTAATTCATTTTTACAACCCAAACTAAGGTACACAGCTACCGTTAGCATGTCTGTGGCTAATGGCTTTAGTTACGAGTGTTTTGTTATTTTTCAACAGTGAGTTCAAGCGGCTCATTATCATCTTTACTTCAGTAGTGTTGTTTCTAGTTAAAGACCTAATGCTGTCCATGTTGTGTTTCCCGATTCTCGCAATGAATTGTGTCTTATTGACCGTTCTAGTGACCATCAATGCTCACTACTTTTCCAGATGCATTGTGGGAAAATTTGAGTGCACTACGTTTTGACCAGCTGGACATTCGGACACCACTACAAAATAGCGTGACTCCTGAATAGTGCACAAGTCCCGGTGATAAAACATGGCCGCCGATTATGTAATTTTTTTATGTAATTTTTTTATACTGCTAATCCATTAAAAAAAACATGATATGATTAAATTGTCACTTTTATTATGCATTATTGTTATTTTTTTTTAGTGTGTTGATAGAGATGCACTGATCCTGCTTCATAGTTACGATACTGGTTTTTGATATAATGCTGGCATTAATATTAAAATGAGTATATTAATCAATACTAGTGTAAAGCCTGAAAGAGCTCCTTCTCAAAACAAGAAACTGGTCATATAGTGCTAGTAATTATTATTTATAGTGCAACTAAAAACGAAACAAAATACAGTATACCAATAAAAACATTATCAGACGTTCTGAATTATGCACAATTAAAGGCACAGAATCAATATCATGGGCTGCATTTTCATATTGACACTGCAAATTCAAATTACATCAACAAGCAGCTGCAGCTTTAACAATACGTAATTTTAAGCCTAATTTATAAAAAAATGCTACAATATTTACATTTTACAGCCAATTTCTGTCAGATCTCGTTTATACAAACCCTAAACTTCCTGTAAAGTCTTTTGTACCTAAGATGTTAAGCAATCAGTTTAAAGCTAACTTACATTTCAGCTTCAGTTGAATAGAATAGCCTATGTACATGTTTGCTGCGCATGGTGAAAGAAACATATTTAAGCTTTTCTAACTCATCTTAATTACTTTTTTTGATTATTTCAGAGAGTTTACAGATACTGTTAAAGCCCGTTTGCAACACTTTCATTCTTCTGTGGTCAAAATAAACAAGAACCAGGAGATTTAGTACTTGTGTTTTTCTTTTTATCTTTACTAAATTGCAGCAACAGTTCAACTTAAGTTCATATTGACAAAACACGGCAGGTTCAAGTTCCACGACTGTTGCTGTTCAGGCAGAAACTAAATGTATGAAACTAAAAGGCCATTTAAGGTCAGCCGTTTTGATAATATTTTGTCTTAAATATTGTGTTGAATCTGATGTTAGTGGATCAACTCAAATGAATTTCACAATTAGCTGACATTATTACAGTTATGTAGGTTTTCTTATACAGCTGCAGATATTTATATGTATAAAACACATTTCATTTATTTATCCGTTATTAACCATAACATATATTAAAATGTACTTGAATGTTTGAATCTACATGCAATAATGTTTGTGAAATGGACTTCCATGTGTTTTATGTTACATGTGCTTTATGTCAGTGTTTCCCAACCAGGGGTACGTGGACCCCAGCGGGTACTGAGGATGATTGCAGGATTAAAAGAATGGTAGAATTTCAAGTATAGTAAAGTAAATCAATTATCTGCAGCACATTTTACAAGTTAAGAGGCAACTTTTTGACATGGAAAATATTAAAAACAATAAAATGCAATGGTTAATTAAAAACATATTTAACCCTAAAAAACAAGACACCAGGGGTACTCCGTGTTTGAGATCATGTTTAGGAGGTACTCAAGACAAAAAATGTTGTGAACCACTGCTTTATGTCACGAGGTGAATTGTGAGTTCATCTCAGTATCAACTTTTTCATGAAATCATCATATTGTGTTTCAGTTTTAAATATTTCTGTAAGGCTCTGAGTTAAGCAGTCACTGGAGAAACATCTTTCAGAATGGATATTACTTTATTTGTTTTTTAGATCAATATTGGCGAACCCTAAATGTGTTTGTGACTAACTCAGAGATAAAGCTGCTGTTGCATCAGTATTTGCACTTATACAAATGTCTGTCTTACTGATAGTTTGTTATTTCTGAATCATTCAGGACAAGTTACAGTTCCTACTAATAATGAAACATAAAACGTATGTTTTGCAAAACAAATCAACTTTATTCATCAAATTACTATGACTGCTTTAAGTATTTGTCATTTCAGGTAAAGTATTGCAATATTGAATTGTAAAAAATTTAGAAAATGTCATCTTTTGCCTTGGGCTGTGCAATGAATCGAATTTCAATTTCAATTACGATTATTGCTGTAATCATTTACAAAAATTGTGTAATCGTGATTATTGACTCATTTATTTCCTTCATTTGGAAAACAGGCGGTTTCTTTAGGTACAATTTACAACTGTTTTTTTTTCTATGAGACCTGTCACATGATTCATTTTATCTCTTCACTCGTTTCATAAAGGACACTAACGCTCTGCAGTCTCTCTAAGCAAATAATTGTTTGAATACTCGGCATTTGAATTATGATTTAAATAATCGGGATTATTATTGTCATCAAAATCAAGCATCTTTTTTGCATTTGACCAATTGTTCAAGCAACAAGGACCTTGATGAGGATTCAGGAGTCCAGGAACATTTAGGTTTGGGCTTGTTCTGCAATAACCTGGATCAAACGTTACACAAAGATCTACAACCAGACAGAAGTTTGTGCTGTTGTCAAACTAGATCCATTAGTTCAGGGGTATCAAACATTCATTCATTCATTTTCTACCGCTTAATCCCGTTAGGGGTCGCGGGTGACTGGAGCCTATCCCAGTAACTTTGGGCCTTAGGCGGGGAACACCCTGGACAGTGGCCAACTTGTCGCAGGGTTAGACAGACAAACATTCACTCTCTCATTCACTCACTCACAGGGAAATTTACAGTGATGCCCAATTAACCTAAACATGCATGTTTTTGGAGGTGGGAGGAAACCGGAGTACCCGGAGAAAACCACGGTGACACGGGGAGAACATGCAAACTCCACCAGAGAGATCGTGAGATGTTGATATGGTCCGACCCGGGAGTCGAACCCACGACCTCCTTATTGGGAAGCCAGAGCTCTAACCACTTGGCTACCGTGCACCCGAATCATCATCTCAAATTTTTGTTTTGATTAATATTATTGACAGTGGCTCACTGATAAAACTTGTATCAATTTGAACTACAGTACCCATAATACACTGCAGCCTTGCTTCGTCTCGTGTGTGAAGTGCATTAAAGTGCCTATGACAAGTTTAGCAACTCATTTCACTAGAACATAGTTAAAATAATTAGATTTATTTTACACATTTTTTTCCAGTTTACCCATTTTTTAGGATTAAAGATTTGCTTCCTGTTCATAAACAATGACATCACGCTAGGTATTTGCCTGGTAACCATGTCATAAGTAACAACCTTTTTTAAACTTGAGACATAAATCACACTAGAATGTAGTCTTTTGTTAAATAAATGTTCACAGACTCTTCAAAACGTCCTGGTCTCGCTATGTGATGTCACCAACTTAGAACTCTACTCTACTTCCTGTTATTTTCAACATATTTTTTAAACTTTTCTTCTCAAACTTGTTCTCGATTCATGTAAACTATAATTTCTATGCACAACAGGTATAAATCTACCAAATAAAGTTATAATTAGAAAATCATAAAAACCTGTCATGTGCACTTTAAGCCTATGGCAATATACTGATTCACCCTCGCTGTGTGAAGGAACGGTTCCGCAGGTCCTTCCTTCCTGCTGCTGTCAGACTGTACAACGAACACTGTTAACTCTGGACATCATCACATTTAATCTTGTGCAATACTGTGTTACCATGGAAACATCTCTGATACAACTCAATCATGTCACTTTATCTGATAGTATTATTACCTCTATTTACACCTCCTTAAATGCTGCTCTGTACATAAACATAGTCATACTTTTACCTCATATTATTACTGGTTATTTATTCTGTTAATCTGCTGCAGTTGTACATAATCATAGTCATATATTGTACATAATACTATTTACTATATACTCATGCCACTTTATCTATTTATCCTGTCATATCCTGCACTGTGCCATAGCAAAATTTATTGTAAATAAGAGTCTTTTAACTATTGTATCTATATATATTTTAAGTCTATTTTATTTCTATTATCTTGTTTGATTGCATGTTTCTATTTTCCCTGCTGCTCTTAAAATGTACGTTGCAACACTGGAATTTCCCCATTGTGGAACAAATAAAGGGTATCTTATCTTATACAGTAGATTGTTGAGATTTGACTATAAAACCTCTAAAATGCACTGAAATGCAGTAAATGCCTTTGTCCAAAATTGTTGCTAGTAGGAACTGCACAATACAATACTATTCAAAAATAATGCAATGTAATTCAATATAAATGTGTTTTTTCATATTTGAATACATCATAAATAAATCAATATTTTAAAATGTGTCCCTCAACCAACTCTGACTTTGATCAATTCTGCCCAACTTCATTTGAGTTTGACATTGAGTTTGACCTGATTTAGTTCTGAAAGTCATTTGAGGTGAAAGAATCGAAGCATCTGAACTCATTGTGAATATTAAAGTTTGAGAAAATAAAAAACACAACACTAAAGCTGTACAAGCAAAGCTAAGTTTCATTCATTGGTTTTGTCATTTGTTGGTAGGTGCTTTCTGGATGACACAGAGGGCAACAGCCTGATGTGATCTGGCAACACTTTCTGATCCAAAAATAGACGTGGCATTTAAATATACAGTTTAACTCTGTAGTTTAACATGTGGACGACACTATCCTGCTTTTATCACATCGTAAAAGTGTATAACGACCAGGACTAGAGCTGCAACTAACAAGCGATTATTCCTTTGAATCATTGGTTCTTTAGGACTCCAAAGTCACATGATGAGGAATGTTTACTGTTTCACCAAATGAAGCTGAAGTGAAGATGTCTGAGAATCCTGACTTACATTTAAGACAATATATTGAATTTTGATAATATTGTGAATGCTGTT
This sequence comes from Mugilogobius chulae, assembly GCA_038363315.1. NCBI lineage: Eukaryota > Metazoa > Chordata > Actinopteri > Gobiiformes > Gobiidae > Mugilogobius > Mugilogobius chulae. The sequence continues at coordinate 17,403,957 of CM076406.1, read as the reverse complement.
TTGAAAAAAGAAAAAAATGCAAAAATTGAACATCGAGTATATCATTCAGTAGGAACAGGCTACAAAAGTACTACTACAACTAAATTACTGATACTAAATTACAATAAAAATTAAGTGATGAGTGATACTTTCTTATAGCACGGCAAGGCAAAATGAAGTGCATTACAACATTATAAAGTGTAGAAGGTGATATTTTAGTCATTTAATCACTCATTGGTGTCTTAGTTGCCTTATGTTTTATTAATTAGAATGCTCATTGCAAACTTATTCAATTTTTTTTACATGAAAATATTGTTTAGATGCATTTTTTCTTTATGAATAGTAATTTACAAGCAAACCTCTGAGTTTATGGTCTTGTGAGGGCAGTTTGGGTCAAATATTTGGTCAGAATAGTAAAACACTCACTAGTTTTGAGAAAGAGGGACCTTTAAGTCGACTAATTCAGGGGTTCCCAAACTTTGCAGACCGGGACCCCCAAAATAACCATGCCAGTGAAATTAGAAATTAGATCTTAAAATCATCTCACGACCCCCAGAATTTACTTTGCAACCACTGGACTAATTCATTAATAGCAAAGGTCTTAAATCGACCAAAAATGTCTTTAATCAACACAGCCCAAGTTTCTGATCATTAAACTTTAACTAATGCATTTCAACATTTTCCTGTTGGCTTGAAATAATATTGTCTGAATATCGTAACATAGATTTGACCCAAACTGTAAACATTGAAATAGAGGTATGAATGACATGTCTAAATATTAGGGGAGACCGGGGCCAATTGTAACACGGGTCAAATGTAACAGAGGCTCCCATTGTAGCAGAAGCAAACCAGAAGCTTTGCACAGAACCTGCTCATTTCATCTCCACCTTCTGTTTGACTGGAAAGATATTTGAGATTTCAGGAAACTTTTTACATTAAAAAAAAAACTGTTTTTTGAGTAGTAAAGTTCTACATCACATGACTCATGTTTTTGTTCTGGCACAGATGTGATTGAGATATGTCTGTCATTTTTATATGTTTAAAAATAGGTTTTGTGGTCTGTATTTGGTAAGTTTTACAACAACAAATATGAATTCTAACATAGAAAAAATCCCTCCAAACATGGCAGCCCTCATCTGGGGCAAATGTAACAACTGCCCCTGGCCATTTTATGAATTCATTCTGGATGGATTTATTTAGATTTATGTTTTTTGTCCAAAAAGTTTGTGTATCATTGTTTGACTGATTTTTATCAGAGCCTTAATATTTTTTCATAATAATTCTCATTTTAGTTTGAGAAAGACAAAGTAAAGTTGATCAGACTGTAAAGTTTTTTTTTCCACAGCAGTTTGTGTTTTATTATAATAAGATTACAGAGTTAAGGTGGTTTAATGTGGACAACCTTCCAGTCTGTCAAATGTATTATCTTCAATAAAGAAATGCTTCCAAAATAAATAGCACTAGTGAATCCAAACCTGTTCACATGTCAAGCCAAGCTCTGCAGCTTTCATTTCATGTTGTTTTAAGCAGGACTTCAACTAAGATTAAGCTGATATGTCAAATTTGGAAAAAAGTGTTACAATTGTCCCCGGTCTCCCTACTGATTTTTGTCAATGTCACAACCCTTGTCATTACATTGTATTACTAGCTTTGCACCACTTTAGTTTTACTCTTCTTGCACAGTGTTGCATTTGGTCTGACACACTAAACAAATCTAAAATCAGCATAAATCTTGAGTGTCACACAAATCCAATGTTATTAAATGAAACAACACATGAAAAAGGCCTGGATTTGCCTACAATATTACAAAATTCTCATCAGTGTACCATTTTAAATCAGATCCTGCAGTGCTTTTGCAACAGTAGGCCCCAATTGTATCCTTTGAATCACGCGTCGTTGCCAGTAACACCGATATAACCTATTTTTACGCACAATCGCGGGTCATAAATGGCTGGAAAACGTGCCCAAGCATGTGACAGGAGGTTGTAGGTCTCGACGGACAGCAGTGGTTAGCCCCAAAACGCCTAGCAGAGATGTACTAAGACCCAGTGTGGACTTGTCATTTAGCTGCTTGGCATTATCCTCACGTATTCCTTGCTGTGGTTAGGAGGCAGCGGGCTAGCGTTGGTTGTCACTGCTGCTGCTGCTCCTCCACAGCACAGTCCCCCCTTTTTGCACCGCACGACTCGGATGCAAACACCAGCCCTGCAAACGAAAACGCTCAACCCCAGTAACGTGCATGTAACGCCACGACGCAGAGCCGTGTGCCATCCTCATTTTACGCGCACGAACCCAAAAGAATCTCGCTACATTATTATCATCATACGTGCCACCTCAATCAAACACCACACATGCAACGCTGGGGCTGCTGCGGTAGTGGATTCCTGTGGCCAAAAGAGGCAAGAAAATGGATGCTAACACACTGGAGGCGACCTCAATATAGTGTCCACTATTTGGGATCTGCAAAGGGATCATGAATAATGCAGGCTCGGTAATGGTACATGGCAAGAAAATAGTATAACGCGCGGGTTTGGTCAAGCTAGACGCGAATAGCGGGGTTGTTTTCGGAAACCACGGTGTTAAATTTCAAATAAAGCACTGTTTTAGTTAAACACCCAAGCCACCTCCAGATGTGAGCTTGCTAATTTTGAAAGGACGTAAATATATCCTGTCTGGCGTGTAATTCGCCAGTTAAACCGTAATTTCTGGTTCATAGCCGTAAAATAACACACGAATCATGATTGTTTGCGTGCATTTTGTATGTAAATCTAGTCGTTGTGCGTGCTGCTTTTATTTATGATCAGTATTTGGCACGTTTAAGCGCAAAAAACCCACATCTGTGCCACCTGACAGCCAATGGTACCGGTTAGCATCGTGCGGCTAACGCAAGCTAGCTCTGCAGCGAAGCCAGATTGTGACAGCGAACGTGCACGGACGTTGAAAACGGCGACGCAAATGCACACAGCGCGTTGTTATTTCGGGTATTTTCCATCGTTAGTGTCGCCTTACCTGTCAGGATGCCCACTCGGGTCTGATGGTCGTGGTTGGTGAGGACCATCCCGTCAGACGCCATGTTTACTCCCTCGATCTGTGCGTCAGGGCTGCTGCACCTCTGGAGTGAGCCTGCGTGCGAGTGTGTGCGCATCCCGTGTCCCTTTCCTCACTGGGAATGTCCTCCGATTAATGTTTTAGACTGCCCAGACGAAATATATGTGGACTACGTGCGTGTGGAGAGGCGAGAGAGGCGCGCGTAAAGGAGCCAAAGAGAGGCAAGGGCAGTCAGTCAGTGTGGGTAGGCTGCGGGCGCTGGAGTAGGTTTTCTTCTGCCCGCTCATTTGCACAGGTAGGCTGCACACGGAATAGAGAAGAGGTGAGAAAGACTGAGGTGCACAGGATCTCGTGTGTCTGCAGTTGTAACAGGTAAGCCTACACTCGAAAGGGTTTATCTCAGGGAATTTGGAAGAAATAATGTTCTTATGCGAACTGGATCATTTATGAAGACCACGTTTAATTTACATCTGCTTTTACATTTGTGAGTATTTTATTCTAGTGTATTATAGAGTTCAAATGGGGCTAAAATTGTGGAAAAAATACCACTTGGTGACATCACAAGTGGAAATAGTGCTTGTGTGACAAAAATTCCATGGTTTACCATTAAATTTTAACTGTCAGACTTCTGATTAAATACAATTTATCCTATTATTGTTATTATTATATTAATATCGATATTAATATTAATTTGAATATAGTAATTATTGTTTAAAAAATTGTTCACTTTACATCAAATATTGTGAAAATAAAAAGAAAACCCATTCAAACATATAGACCACATGTGTCAAAGGTAAAGCCCAGGGGCCAGATGCGGTCTTCCACTTCATTTCATGCGGCCCTCAAGGTCTTATAGAGGGATTTTTTGTTTATTAATACGGGCGAGGTGCACGTACCCTTGTCAGCTTATTACAAGAGTTTATTACTGTGCGAAAACAAAAGTTATGCTGCTAAATCAACATTTGTGATTGAAACTCTACGACCCTTAAAAGTGAGAAAAACCCATATTGTTTCAAGCTTCAAGAGACAGACTTCTGTCAGACCAGTTCAGACCTGATCGAAACAGCTGCTCTCGTCCTGTTTCGTTGTTTTATTCAAAGAAGTCTCCCCAGCTAAGCAGACGGAGAGCGGCTCTTTCTGTTTAACGCTCGCGCAATTGGACGGAAGTGACGTCGACCCTCTATAAGGTTATTTAATTTTATATTAGTGAGTAATGGGTGTCTTAACTAATGACATTTTTTTATAAATACAACTATTATTTGTAGTAGGTCAGAAATGAGTATGGTTGATTTTACAACCGGCCTTCGAGGACAACCCCGACACGGCGCTTTGTCAAAATGAGTTCAACACCCCTGATAGCCAATGGGCGGCAATTATTTTTCCCAGAGGGCCATATTTGAATCCGAACAAGTGGTGAGGGGCTGGACCACGACCATAGTATAGAAAAATAGCATTATTGCAACTACATTTTTGTAAAACACAGTTATTTTGACTATTTACTGTATACAATATTACAACAAGGAAACACACATGGTTCATAACTAAATCAATATAAAGTGTTCGACTCCCGGGTCGGACCATATCAACATCTCACGATCTCTCTGGTGGAGTTTGCATGTTCTCCCCCGTGTCACCGTGGGTTTTTCCGGGTACTCCGGTTTCCTCCCACCTCCAAAAACATGCATGTTTAGGTTAATTGGGCATCACTGTAAATTTCCCTTAGTGAGTGAATGAGAGAGTGAATGTTTGTCTGTCTAACCCTGCGGTAGGGCTGCACAATATATCGAAAAAATATCGATATCGCAATATTGACACGTGCAATATCCATATCGCAAGGATGTGCAATAATTTATTAAATTTTTATGCATTATTCATCCGTTTTTAGCGCCGAGTGGCTTGACTCCGTTCTCGTCTTCTCCTCTTAAGAACAACTGTTGTGATTTGTGTTGGTTTAAAACAAGATTGAAAAGGCACAAAAACTAGTTGTGATAAAGCTGTGACCTGTTAGGCATAACGTGTGTAGGGGTACCGACTGCGGTTGCCAGATTTTCAGAGCAACCAGCAACTAATCCGTGGAAAAAATCGTCCTAAAACATGACCGCGCCTCAGTAAAAATAAGTTAATAAAATGATTAAGCAATTACTAAGCCACAGAACGTGTGCGGTTTATACGCACATAGTTTTAATAGTGTAATAATGACTTTAAATAAATGTACAGAGAAATTCTTAATTGAAAAATAAATATCGCAAAAATATCGAATATCGCAATCTCAGAGCCCATATCGCATATCGCAAAAATTTTCAATATCGTGCAGCCCTACCCTGCGGCAAGTTGGCCACTGTCCAGGGTGTTCCCCGCCTAAGGCCCAAAGTTACTGGGATAGGCTCCAGTCACCCGCGACCCCTAACGGGATTAAGCGGTAGAAAATGAATGAATGAATGAATAATATTCTCAAAAATGGCCAGAGGCCAGGTAAGACTGTCCAAGGACCGCATTTGGCCACCGGGCCACAGTTTGCCGAGGTCTGATATAGGACATAATAGTAAATAAAGTAAATCACTTCAGTGATGGTGCACAGCATTTTCTCAGTTTCACTCATTGTGTTAAAAAGAAGATTTAGAACAGATGGAGGCATAAACTTGGCATTTTAGTTGCATTTATTTACAGCTTGGTGTTTTCCAACACAAGCGTTTACTTGAATGTGTACAGTGACAGTGCACACATTTTATAATAAACATATACTAAACATTAACATTATTGAATAGTTGCAATACACAGAAACATAACAAGGAGGCTTAGACTTTTGTTCTGGCCTCATAGTAACAGGTTTCCAGGTTTGACTCCTTAGTTTTGAGTGTTTATTCTGTCTAGATTTACTAGTCGCAGAGTTTCCTTCATAAAACCCAAAACATCCACTATTGCTTCTATAGTTTTTCCGATCAAGCCTGAAGATTTGGAGATGCTCCTTGAGCTGCAATGAGGAGACAGTAGTGCACCTTAAATTAACTTTTAATCTAGTTCTTTTCTTGAATCCAGACCAGACATGAACATGTTATAACAACTGTCTTACAATTGTGTTATTTAGCTTTATTTATAGCCTTTGTGTTGTTTTCAACACACTCTTTATGAAACATTAACATTCTTTCATGGCGTGCCATCATTATTTACACTAATTTAAACTGTGAATCAGTAAATACCACAGAACTACCACTACTGTGCGAGAGCATGTGCAAATGTATAGAATGTAAAGAAGAAATAACCTATTTATTGTAAAGTGCAAAAAGCAGATAAAATTCCAACAGAGATTTTTTTCTGGATGAGGGTCCGTCACCTGCTCATCGTCATGGAGATGTGCTTTATTTGCCTCAAAAATTCAACTTTAACTTGCATTTAAACAGATCATTGTCAAGAGGACTTATAAAATGGTCAGCAAGAATCGTCCCTTTAGAAATGCATTTTTGGCCCTGCAAACATTAATGGATTAACACAAGTGACCTCTGATGTAGGCCTAATATTATTTATATTTTTTTTTCCCTCTACTTTCAAGAAGTTATGTCAGAGTGTACAACATGGTTGATAGGAAACATCCTAGAGAGATGTCATCATTAATAAACAAGAAGTACATTTTCATCTATGTTAATAGAATGACATTTGTGTGGCCATACCTGCTTGTAAAAGCCTGATCTCTTCAGGTCTCAGAAGCTAAGCAAATGAAGGCCTGGTTAGTACTTGGATGGGAGACCGCAGGAACTCCAGGTGTCACAGTGGACAACAAGAGTGAATGGTCATTGTGTCCTTGGGCAAGACACTTAACCCACATTGCCTCAGTGTCTGTTACACTGGGTGAGTGGATACTAGATTGTAAAGCGCCTGGAAAGGTAGAAAAGCGCTATATAATATAGATTATTTAGATTTGTACTTTTTTAGGCCTTGTTTTTAGCCGAATTTGCTTCTCAACATGGCCCAAATAACTAGTCATGTCTGTGGATTAAGTGACAAGTTTACAGCAAGTTGTGACAAACTTTAACACATCCAATCAGAGTAGTCAGTTTGTGCTAGCAGCATTTAAATTTTTGAAAAAAGTGGATGAAAACATGAACTTTACATGCAGGTTTAATCATGTTCTGTCCTTCTGCTGCTGTGGGACAAATACTCATTCTGAAAATGTTCTTGTATCTTTTGTAACACATTTTAAATAAACAAGTCCTCTTTTCTACACAGTTCATTTCAAAACCTCATTCTCCATTATAAACTATTTTAATCGTCGTTACGTCTTGCTCTTCCGCAGGCTCCTTCTTCGTCTCCTCTCCGTCGTTTCCCGTTCTGAAGAGACTGGAGTTGACGCTGAGGACCCACTCCGCGATCCTCTCCTCCGTGTAATACTCATCACTGTCCTCCTTCTGCCTGCCGTCCAGCCCGCTTTTGTCCTCCGATTCTGTCTCAACGGCCGACTCGCTGGAGCAGAAACCCCTTTGTCGCTCTGGCTGGTGTAGACTGGCATCCTGTGTAACCCTGCCTGGCACCGCTGTCCCGTCGGCGTTGGCACCCGCCCGATTCGCGTCATCTTTCCTCTCTCGCTGTAGCGGCTCTAGAGTTAGCGTCACGGCCGACTGAGCATCAAATGGACGTTTAATCAGCTCTCCGTGACTCACCGGACACTGGGTTCCGCTCCATGACAGACACTGATTTTCTTATGTGAGTTCTGACGAGTTTTTCTGGAAGAGATTGCGTTCGCTTGTGCTTTTTCGATCATGGTGTCTTTCGAAATGTCCGGTTTGAGGATTGATTTAGCTGTAAGGCACTGCACAACATTTCCAGACAAACTTTCCGACTTGTGAATTGGTGGTAAAGGAGCTCGTCTGATCCCTGCTTTAGTCACATTCATATGTTTTCTAGATTTTGCTAAGATCTGCGCCGGCTTTCCTTGAAAATTGTACACCAGGCTTGCAAAATTTGGTCTGAAAATGTCGACATAGTCACAGCTTCTCTCAGTCAAGCCGCATCTTTCAGACCTTCTGCTCCATTCTCGTCTCTGGATTGAAGTTTTCATAACTTTTACATCTTCATACGCTGCGAGAGAGAAGCCAGTTCATTCATTCATTAAAACAGGCACAGTTTGTTACTCCTCTTGTTCCTTTTCACGAACATTCAAGCTTAAGATCTGCGTCTGACAGTTTGCTCCAGCAGCGTTGAAGAATGTGGAGCTAATTTGTGACACTCAAAGCTTTGTCCAATGTCAGACGAGCCAATCTATTGATGCAAACAAGACTTTTAGTCAAAAATATGATGCAGAGGATGCATTTCTGTTTCTCTGTTCACAGTCAGATAATCCAGTTCATTGCATGTGAGATTCCACTTCACATTCTTATATAGATTTTCAACTTTCTGACCAAAATATTAACACAAGATTTGCAAAAAAAACTTCCTAGAGATGCAGCAAGGATTTAGATTTTTGAATTTTCTTTGTTCGTAATCAGATGATGCATTTGTAAAACATTTGTATTTGACGTAATTCCGATTAAATCTTTAGTTTTCCTGGTGCAAGATCCGGAGAAAAGTGCCGAACTGCTCTTGACAGTTTGCTCCAACAACACTGAACAATATATGACTAATTTTCATACACTCAAAGCTTTGTACATTGATGCAAACAACTGTAATTGACTTGTAAAGACATAAAAATCCATGACGTAGAGGACAAATGCTCGCTTTGAGGTCATCCAATCCTTTACGCGTCAAATTCAACTTCACATTTTTGCATAAATATTTAGTTTCCTGGCACAGATTTGCAAAAAATAACCGTTCCTTCAGCTAATTCAGAGGATGAATGCCTACAACTTTCCAAATCCAATGCTGAACGGAATTCCACTTCACATTTTTATGCAAATCTTCAATCTTCTGACCATAATCCTGGCACAAGGAAGACCAGAGAAAAGTCCACTATAATGGGTTAAATCCAACTTACAAATTTGCCAACTTTCCTTTGCTCTTGCACACTTATCTTCTGTCAGTCCAGCCAATGATTCCACTTTAAAATTACAAGCATTTCTTCAGCCTTTTAGCCACAATCCTAAGCCCCATTAGCCCATTTTTCAAGATTTTTCTACGCTTTTCTTAGCTCCTGCATGTCTCTTCCTCTGTCACTCATCGGTTGCGCACGCCTGATTTCTTGTGGTGTTCTCAAGTCTCCGAGGCTCCGCCCACAGACACAGAATGCAGTCACTCGATCTGTAACTGAAGCCTTGTCTGTGAGGACCTCTTTCACAGGTGCTTTATACTAGACGTCTTCAGAAGGATTGGTTCTTACGGGACGTTTGACTGAGCGTCTTGGCTGTCGCTGACTTTTGACTGAGGATTGAAAAAGGACTTAAAATGTATCAAGCTCACTGTTGATTATGATTAAAGTGACCCCTGGATATAATCACATGTTTATCCCAAAACACTTATAATATCATCACATAAATAAATACAGGACAAATACCTTGGAAGTATTTGTAGTTTTATTAAAATAGTGTTATGAAGAAATGACATGGAGGCTGCCATTTTGCTGCGGTTATGACATAAAATAGTGTTGTCAGGTAACAGGTAACTAAGCAACATGAATTCCTGGGTTAAATCTTGTCAGTTTGAGCCGTAGCAAAGCCAAATACAGAACGATTATGTGGAATCTAGTAAAACTGAAGATAATCAAGAGGAAGAGGCAAGAACTGGACACTGTCAGTGGTGTTTTTGTTTCAACTGTTCACCGATGAAATTGTGGGAGTAACCATGGCAACACTATTTTTATGTCATCAACTAAAATGGCGGCTCCCAGTGGCTTGAAAACAACATAAACAATGACAATTTTATAAAAAATAGTAAGCAGTTATATATTTGTTTGTAATTATTTTAATAAGCATGACCCGTACTAGCATTTTAGCCATATTTGTCTTCATGTCCAGGGTTCTCTTTAACTTCCAGAAGAGCGAGTGGCGGCGCAGTCAGACGTTGCGGCCCTGAGGCTCACTCCAAGCATAATTTCGTTGTTTTTGAACCAGTTAAAAGGTAAGCCATTTTAATGACAAATCTCTGTTTTTCTTGGGGTCATAGTCTAAACCAGTGTTTCCCAACCAGGGGTACGTGGACCCCAGGAGGTACGCGACCACTTGCCAGGGGGTACTTGAAGTGATTGGCAGATTTAAAAGAAAAGAACTACAAGTATTTTTGTGTAATTTGTTGCCCATTTGACATGTCACGAGCAATGTTTTGATACAGAATTTAATAAAACAATAAAATGCAATGGCTACAAATGAAAATATAAAAGTAAATAAAGACAAAATAACACTAGTACGTGGCTTAGGGGGCACTCCATGTGTAAAATCATGATTAGGTGGTCCTCAAGCAAAAAGTTTGTGAACCACTGGTCTAAACAATGACGAAAAACAGATACATAGATAAAATGAATAAATATATTACAGTATTATTAAACTTCATGTTCAGGGTCAACCTTTCCATGAAGATATTATTGTTTTGTCAAATTATATGACAGCTAATTTACTCCACACTGTCATTAAGTAGTTTGTTAAAGCAGGAACAGTAAATAAAATAATTTTAGTCGGTTCAAATAGTTTCCAGCTCTCACAAATCTATTCCCACATGGTTAATATCCAAATCATGTCACTTAATGTACATTCTGACTAATATAAAGTAGTATTTGTTGCTGGAGCTGCTCGTGAGCGTGTCGTGTTTGGACTTGAGGCACGTCATAACACTTTGTCAGTGTCAGAGGTGAGCGATAGAGTTGCAGTGTCACTGAACACCGGCTGCACAGGTCCAAAAGCCCAGTGAGATCATTTGTTCCAGCGATGGACAGAAATCACCCAGAACCATTGAGAACTAATGAAGCTGTGACATGTCAGTCATCAATCATCCTGTTTGTGAGAGATAGCTAATGCACTGTAAAAAAAAATCCTAAGTCCAATAAGTTAACTGACTTAAATCTTTGTGTTGATGTAACTTGACAATGTGAGTCAAAGAGTTTCAACTTAGACTTTTAAGTTTTAAGAGAGAGAGAGAGAAAGGGAGGGAGAGAGAGAAGATGAAAGAGAAGAGCAGAAAGAGAGAGAAGAGAAGGGAAAGAAGAGAGAGAGAAAGGGATGGGGGAGAGAAGAGCAGAAAGGGAGAGAAAAAGACGGGGGGGATAGGAGAGAGAAAAGAAGAAAGAGAGAGAAGAGAAGCGAGAGAGAAGGAATGAGAAGAGAGAGAGAAGAGAAAGAGATAGAAAGGGATGGGAGAGAGAAAAAACGAGAGAAGAGAAGAAAAAGTAGAGAGAAAGGGAGGGGAGAGAGAAGCGAGAGAGAGAGAGAAGGGATGAGAGGGGAGAGAGAAAAAAGAAAGACGAGAAAGAGAGAGAAAGGGATGGGAAGAGAGAGAAGAAAGAGAAGAGAAGGGAAGAGAGGAAAGAGAGAACAGAGAAAGAGAAGGGGTGAGAAAGAGAAGAAAAAAAGAAGTGAGAGAGAGAAGAGAAAGAGAGAGAAAAGAAGAGAGAGAGAGACAGAGAGAGAAATGACGAGAGAGAACAGAGAGAGAGAGAGGGGGAGAAATGAAGAGTGGGAAAGAGACATGGAGAGCGAGTGGAGAGAGAATAACAGACAACTCACTTACATGAGTTTAACTGACATAAAACTTTAAGGCAAAAATTGTACTTAAATTTTTTGAGTTAACTGCCTTATATTTTTTACAGGTGTAGTAACGTAGGCTGTGCAGTCGATCTTTTATTTACAGATCCTTTCATTTCTAATTGATCAGTTTGAGTTTTTTTTTAGGGTTGCTGTTAAAACTGTGCAATATATAAATTTTAGATAATATCGTGAATGTGGTTTTGAAGATATCCAAAAATGTAATATCGAGTATATTGTTTATAGTTAAAATTGCCACAAAAAGAACCTTGTAAGAATAAAAAATAGAGAAAATGATGCTAGTAGCTTTCAACTTAGAATATAAATGTAATATGTCTGCTCTTCTGTGACTCATTTACAAACATTTCACATTGTTCATGTGACATCTCAGCATTTTCCAGACCAATATTACTTCACACGGATGTTTGCAGCACAAATAGATCTTGTTCAGTCAGTTTTTGTTGTAATACAAAAGTGATCAGGTCTAGTCACTCATGGAAATCACCAAATTGAGACAGTTTGAAATTATCTTTTAGATATTTCATGATAAAGTACAGTGTTATTAATCAGAAATCTTGTTCACATCTAGATTCATGACATCATTGTATTCTACAACTTGAACTCAGCCTATTGACGTAATAATCGTCTGAATATCTTTGTCGAGATTTGCCCAAAAGATATCGAGATATTAATTTTTATCAATATCGCCCAGCCCATGTGAGCTAAAATTCTTGTAAGATAGTTTGGCACAGATAGCACATATTTGAATAGCTGGTTTCGAATGTACTTTTTTAATAGAAAAAGACCAAACTCTTCAAAATACTTATTACTGGATATCTGAAACTTTACACAGTTGTTGTCAACAAGATAAACATCAAGTGTGGTGCATGTCATAAACATACAATAAAGTGTCTTATTTATTTGAACTCTAAAATGATATATCACATCAGCATATGAACTGTAAACTCTGCTTGAGCCTAATCTTTTGTCCAGAGCTAGTTTAATTAGTTAGAACTGTATTATGTTTTGCCATGTGTTTTGTGTGAGCTCATGTCCAGTAAATTCCATTACTTGTTTTTTGTCACTAGAGGGTAGTATAGAGCTAAAGTTTTCCTCATCTGCCTTCAGAATGTTTGCTCTTTTAAATATTGCCCAGTGCAGCATACAGCGACATGCAAAAAGCTTATTTTATCAGTTTTCACAATTAGAGTTTTGCATACAGGTGTGGAATTAAACCTACTATGACATCTTTCTTTATGGAAACAATCACTGTATCTTTATCATGACCAATACAATCCGAACACTGTCAGTAAATAAAACTCACAAACTAAGAATATCAAAACAATAAAATATAGCTTCAATCAGTTTTTTTTTAAGGCACTGCTAATTTGCCAGTAAAACATTATTGATTGAAAGTGTGAATAATGTCCTTGTAGAAAATGTATAATAGTGAAAATTTTTGTCCTTTTTCTAATTCAGAAGTTTGGACACTGCAAAATGACAAATGATTAGGCGATTAATTATTAAATCAGTCAACTCAAACTGGATTTTTTAGTACAACTGGCAGTCCATCAAGTATAAATTAATTATAAAATGAATGTTTTACTTTATTATTTTAATCTTTTTTATTCGAAACAAAATGTTGGTCAAGTTTATTCGAACAGTCGTTTAGTCCTATGAAAAAAAATAAATAAATAACGGTCTCAAAATAGCAATGCAAACTCAAAACTAAATTTAAATAAAAGTAACTAAATTCTTTCAACAGTATTACTATAGTAGTTAAATATAATTAAAGTAAAGCTAATTATCAGAAAATAAAGTGTAATTTAAAAAGTGGGTCAGCGCTCTCACACACACTGCGCATGCGCTACGCCGTGCCTGCCAGTGCCATAGCAACAGCGCGGACGTCCACAGACTGACAACATGGTGAGTCTTTTCTGACTCCTTTTTCAACTATTTCAGCTCGAAATCATAAACATTTGACTATACAACGATGTTTATCCTGCACCTGGAATATTAGCTGATAGTTGCAAGCTATTTTGACTTCGCTGACAGCTAACAACGGTTATTGCCTTGTTTAATTAGCTAGCTTGGATCATACAGATTGCTATGTTTGTTGTCTGTTAGCTAACTATTTTGCACTGGAAAAAACACCGATTCATTAGCGTTGAGGGGAATTAAAATGGTCGTTATTTTATTTAGAGAATTGTAAATAATGTTTCTGACCTGCTTGGTGTTATATGTCACTAGTTATAGGTTTATAGTAATTCATTATTTGTTTGTTTTAGGCAAAAGCAACAACTGTGCGAGAGGCTCTGTCCAAATGGGTAAGCATATTGTCATTCATAAGTAGCTACATTATATAAGGAGGATTTTTATTTTGTTTTGATTAATGCACAACATTAATCTGACAATCAATAGTGTTTAATGAAATGTGTAAAGTAATTAATGTGTTTTATTGTGTCTTCTTATTCAAAATAACTCTTTCGATCTGTAACTTTTTCCTTTTGTTTTTGTATTTTCCTAATATGTTTTGCCTTTTTTGCATAATTTTCCTTGTCAAAACTTGCACTAGTTTGAACAGTCAGAAAGAATTCACATTATGTTAAGCAAAATAAATTAAAAACTGTCCATAATTGTGAAAGGTATCAGTATTTTCACAACTTAATTGTTATGAATGATATTATACCATATATTATACCAACTAAAGCACTTTAAAAACTGCTCACATAACATAACAGTTGGACATTTAGGACAATTTTACTGTTGCACAATAAATAATTCACTCATCAAAAGGACTAAAAAACATCTTATTTAGACTTGAGTTGAAGTTTGTGTGATCCTAAAGTTTGTGTCAGTGAAAATGTGAAAGAAACAGAAGTGTTGTTGTAGTTCGTCTGCTTTTCTACCACAGTTTACCCGGTGCTGTGTTGCTTACAGGAGGAGAAAAGTGGAGAAAAAGCAAAGAAGCCAAAGCAGTGAAACTTTACGGCCAGGTGCCTCCCATAGAGAAGATGGACGCGTCTCTGTCCACGCTCAGCAACTGCGAGTAAGTCCTGCAAACGCATTTAAAACGGAAAACACTCACGGATTGGATTGTTTATAGGTTTATTTAAAGAGATCAAGGAAGACCAAGATGCTTTACAGAATGACATCACATCTAATAACTAAAATGTCACAAAAAAACAATAGAGCAAGGCCACGAAAAGCTTTGAAAACAAACATTACATTTATAAATCAATGTGTAAGCTGACAGGAAGTCGGTGGAGGAGGGAAAAATGGGAGTGTCGTGGGTGTAACTGGAAGAATTGATTAGACTCATGTGACACATCACAACATTCTGCAGGCCAATAATGTGTAATACAGATGTTTTGCAGCTAAAATGAATAATGTTTAAAAGCAGTAATACATTTTATTTGTTTATGATGCAGTAAAAAAGCCACATACTGTAAGTTCTATTTCAAAGATTGTCCAAGCTGCTACATGAGAACATTCTTAACTAGTTTTTGTTTAGAAACCCAGCTCATGTATCAACAAACTTCCAGAATACAAAATGCCTTTTCATTTCCTGCTTGACTCAGTAGTAATACTTTTTATATGCTGAATAGAGAGTTGCACATTAAAAATTAAAACGGGGTCTGGGATGGAATTCCCAAAAAAACAACAACTGTTATATAAAAATTCATGCAAAAACAACTGTTTGATAGACTGAAAAGGTTCTCTATAAATGGTGTTTATTAATTCGAATACTGAATTTTTTGCTGTGTCGAGTATCGGACACCATTTATTAGTTCAGTCGATAATCACATTTATTCGGCTTGCCTTTTCTTGGCAGCGAGCTTCCGATTGCTGCAGTCTGTCTAAAATGACAACATAGACATTATTTTATCATATAGCTATATCTTTTGAGATAAGAACATGCTAGTGACCTTAACAGAGCTAAACAGAATGCAATACCAAGAATGTTGGCGGGGCAGGATAAGGTGTACGTATACTTGTTGTGTATTTAAGGTATTTCTACAGAAATAAGTCTTTTTACTGCCTGAATTCGGCCCAGAGCATCTTAAACTTAGAGCAAAGAAATTTTATTCATTTAAAGTTAAGTTTTTAATCGGCACATAATTAAGTTACATAACTTTTCCAATTTTCTCAGAGTTATCTGAGTTCGAAGCTATTTTCTGTCCCGACACTGTGTGATAGACAGGCCTCTTCTGTGACAATGTTTAAATCTAGGTTCAAAACTTTCTGCTATTCGAAAAAGCCGATTAAACTCAACAAATCTCAGCAACAATTCCCTTAAATACCAGGGATCCCAACTTCTTCAGTGGGTCAAAATTTAATATTGCTTTTGGGCAGCAATACGATGGGGCGGGGGGGGGGGCAGGGGGCCCGGGGGGCCCCCAAACCAAATTTTTTTTTTAAGAGAAAAAAGGGGTAATCTGAAGCACGTCTGATTTGCTGTAATTTGACTTAAGGCAGTCTTCATCGGGGCAAAACATAGTATCTAGATGCACTTTAAATAGGTCATGCTGATTGATATTAATAGTGTCACATGACAAAACTAATCATGACAGAACAATATGCACATACACAATTACAAACAAGCCCTATATGATGATAAAATAAGATGGCAACAACAGTACATAACGATGTAGCTCAGCTCCCAACTTTGTGTAACCATGTTACAAAACTGATAGGTCAATAATGACGACAACACAGCAATCACAGTTAATATTGAAATAATTGTTCCATAAAAAGGGCGAGAAAATCAATTTAGTTAGACCTGGAGGAACAGAGAACTGCATTTTGTATTTTTTTTATTTGCATTAAAAGAAGTGAATTGTTAGTAAAATTGAATTGATTAGGTTTATTTTCACTTAAAATCAATCCGACAGACATTCTAACAAATCTTCCAGGACTCTTCACGGGCCAAATCAAAGCCCCTTGGAGGTTTGAGTGTTTGGCACGCAATTCTCTATCCTAAGAAACTAAAAAAATCTAATAAAATGGTTGATTAAAAATTTAAGTCAAACTCAGAATTAATTTGAAAATCACTCCTAACCTTGCGTGCAATCTAATTATAATATTGTGTTAAATGTTGTTAAAGTTGGTTTACATTTTTTGGTTCTTACAGGAACTATCCTGTCGACAAACTGCATCGAGAAAATGCACAAATCTCAACGGACCAGTGAGTTCTGCGGATCACTGAAATCTCTCTGTTATGAACTCATTCCTTCGCTGACGATCTGTTGTGTTTCTGTTGCAGAGAATTTAAAGATATTATCACTGGGTCGAATAACATCAAAAGCGCTGAATGGGACTGTGTAAGATTCATGTACATTACTACCCCCACAATTATAAACGTGCACTGTGTAATTTTTATAAGACAGGTTTAACTACATTTCCCAGTAAAATAGTGAAACAATTATATTTCTTTGCTCTTTTCACCCGATTTCACTGTTTTGATGAGATTTATAATTGCTTTTGTCTAGTTAATATGTCATACTGAATGTAGAGGTAATGCCACAACTGTTACCTCGCAAGCCATATTGTAAAACGAGTCCAAAATCACAGAATAACACAGACGTTATGATTGACAAATGATAATACACTTTGCTGATGATTGTTTAAATTTGTCTCTCCAGTTCTCTCTTTCTTTCTCCTGACTCTCTTTTTCTCTTTTCCCTCCTTTCTATCTCTCTCTCTCTTTCTCCCTCTCTCTCTCGCTCCTCACTCCTTCTCTCTTCTCTGACTCTCTTGCTCTCTCTTCCTCTTTTCTTCTCTCTTTCACTTTCTCTTGCTCTCTCTCTTTCTCACTCACTCTCTTCCCCTCTCTCTCTCCCTCTCTCTCTTTCTCCCTCTTTCTTTCTCACTTTTTTTTCTCTCTTTGTCACTCTCTCTCTCTCGCTCCCTCTTTTTACCTCTCTCTCTTTCTCTCTTCTCACTCCTCTCTCTTCCCTCCCTCTCTTCTCTTTCCTCTCTCTTTCTCTCTGTCTCTCTCTCTCTTTCTCACTCTCCCTCTCTCTCTTTCTCTCTCTTTCTCTCCCTCTCTTTCTCTCTTCCTCTCTCTCTTTCTCTCTCTCTCACTCTCTCTTTCTCACTCTCCCTCTCTCTTTCTCTCACTCTCTCTTCTCTCTCTCTCTCCGCTCACTCTTTCTCTCTCACTCTTTCTCTCTCTCTCTTCTCCCTCTCTCTTTCTCTCTTTCTCACTCCCTCTCCTTCTCCTTCTTTCTTTCTCACTCTCTTTCTCTCCCTCTCTTTCTCTCTCTTTCTCTCCCTCTCTTTCTCTCTCTCACTTCTCTTTCTCTCTTCTCTCTCTCACTTTCTCTTCTCTTTCTCTCCTCTTTATCTCTCTCACTTTCTCTCTCTCTTCACTTTCCTTCTTCCTCTCTCTTCTCTCTCTCTCTCTCTCTCTCCTCTCTCTCTTCTCTTCTTCACTTCTCTCTTTCTCTACAAATCTATACAAAAACACTACAGGATGAGTTTTCACATTATTTTTTTTTGTCTTATTCACTTGTAATGTCTGGTCTCAACTGTATTTTAATCATTATGAGTGTGTGGTGTTTTTGCAGGAGGCTGTGGGTGAAACCCTGGAGGAGCTGTGGATCTCTTATAACTTAATTGAGAAACTGAAAGGCGTCCAGAGCATGAAGAAGCTCAAAGTTTTGTACATGTCCAACAACCTGGTCAAAGAATGGGGTGAGTTACAAGTTTGAATTATTATATTTGAAAATCCAGCAAGCATGAGCCAGTCTCTTTTTCGCTCTCTCTCTCTCTCTCTTCTCTCTCTCTCTCTCTCTCTCTCTTTCTCGCAGTTTCCCTCTCTATTAGTATCAGTATCGGTTAGCACTATATTTAGCACTGATTTTTGGCATTTTCCCACATGAAAGTACCAAGAACTAAGTCCCCACATTCCTTGAGCCCCTGTTTAGTCACAGGAACTACCCTGGCCCCATGTTTGAGTTCACACAGCAACAGTTTGTGGAGGTGGGGCTAAATAGTTTTAACATGTATATAATCTGGAACTTTTAAATATGTGGTGTTAGGTAAATAAAAGTATTTTTTTTTGCTTTCTATGTACATTATGATGTACAAAAGATAAAACATCACTGAAATCAACAATGAAAGACCACTATGCACTAATAGTAATAATAGTTACTATTTACATATTTAAACATTTGTTTTGGGATTCACTGCATTTTTCTCAAGGATAAGGAATGTTTGACTGAATGTCAGAATATTGAAAAAACATGTTTCCAAACAAAGTTAACATTGTAAATGTGCTTGTGTCACCAAAAGGTTCCTGGTCCGACTGAAAGTACCTGCCCCAGAGCAGGAGCTAAAAACGTCCCCAAAGTGTCCATAGTTCCTGCTCTGTGTGAATGCGCCTAAAATGAGGGCTGGAGCCAAATAAAGTACTAGGAACTGAAAAAGTTCCTACAGTGAGAAAAGGCCTATTCTAAGGCCTTTTCCCACTGTAGGAACTTTTTCCAGTTCCTAGTACTTTTTTAGTTCTTGTTCCCATTTTGGGAGCATTCACACAGAGCAGGAACTATGGACTGGGGCCACATTTTAGGGACTTTCTTAGCTCCTGCTCTGGGGCAGGTACTTTCCAGTCAGACCAGGAACCTTTTGGTGACACAAACACATTTACAATGCTAACTTTGTTTTTAAACATGTTTTACACATTCTCACATTTATATAAACTTTCCTTCTCCTTAAGAAAAAATATTTAAAAGCATTAACTCCCAAAATGTATTTATTTAATTTGTAAATAGTAGCCTATAATACTATTATTAGGAATTACAGTGAATAATTTAGTTGTATTGTTATTCCCAGTTGATGTTATTAAGTTTTGCACATTATAGTTTTATGTGGAATCAAAAAAAGACAACTTTTGTTTTCCTAACACCACTTATTTACAGATGCTAATGCTAAAGCTAGTTAGACCCACTTTCAGAAACTGCTGCTGTGCGAACACAAACATGGAGACAGGGTAGTTCCCCTGACTAAACAGGGACTGGAGGAATGTGGGGAAAGTTCTTGGTACTTTCATGTGGGAAAACGCCTTTAGAGAAGGTTGTCTGGTCTCTCTGTACAGTATGTGTGTCAGCCCTATTTTGTCCTCAAAGCATCAAAATTGCAATTTTAACAGACTAAGAGTAACATTTATAAACAAATAAATGAACAAACAAACAATCAAACAAACAATTAATCTTTATATTTGTATACTAATGCCACGAAACACTTTAGTTTGCAAATGTGTGATCTTGTGAGTTGTGCTGTGGATTTTTAAAGCAGAAGCAACTTCACCTGTAGAGCTCCCCCTACAGTTCTCTTGTGCTAATACCAGTATCAAACCTACAACATAGCTTTTTTCCATATTTTCATATTTATGTATTTATTTATTTATTTATTTAAGTATAGCAGTAAATGTACATTAAAAACATGCTACACTATCAAAAGTAAAACCAAAAGAGCCAGTGTTTCTCGCTGTTGACAGAAATTACAAGCTTTCCACCAGGAGGCAGCAGAGAGCAGGGGTTTGCTTCAAATGTCTAGAAAAAAATATAAATATATGCAGGATATCCTCATAATAATAAAAAAAGTTTTCCTAACCCTCCCGTCAAAGTTTATTGTAGAAGCAGAACGCCTACACACCGTCTTCACCTAATTATTAAACCTTTTCTCTTTTCAAACATAATATTTTCTTAAGTAATATTATTATTTGTTTTGTTTGTATTTTTCAGTGGAGTTTGTGAGGCTGGCTGATTTACCGTGCCTGGTGGACCTGGTTTTCGTCGGTAACCCTCTGGAAGAGAAGCACTCGGCCGAAGGAAACTGGATGGAAGAAGCGTCAAAAAAACTCCCCAACTTAAAGAAACTGGATGGTAAGTTTTGCTTGTTTTGGTTTAGAGGTATTTCCACAACTATTACCTAGCAACAACATTGTAAATATGGGACAAAAATCCAAATGACACAGACATTTATCACTTTGGCTATTTTTGATGACATAAGTGAAGAGATTCTGTTTTAGAACTGACACTACTTCCTGTAAATTTAATTTTAATTTAATTGACCTTTATTTAACCAGGGAAGTTAAATTTAAACTTTTAATACTCAATAAATGCAACTTTACTGCTATAAAACTATGTTAAATATTTACCACAAGAACAATCACATCGAAGTAAGTGGAAATTAGAAAAATGTGACAATGTGTTTCATAGGTTTTAAGAAAAATAAGTGTAATTGTCTGTCTTAGTCCTTTGTTCATCTTAGGGCCTTTTTGTGGCTTTTTACATTTTAATTTTTATGCCATTTTTATGTGTTTGCTGGATGGAGATGAAAATGGTCTCAGGTTAATCATTTTTGAAGACACCTATTTTGGCTATTTCACTTTTTTGAAAAATACTTTCATTGCTGAGATACAAAAGAAACGTATACATTCTTATTCCTAGTGGCCTGTTTGTGGACTTTTTTTTTAAACGTCTATAAAATTGTTATATTTTAATATTTTTTTCTACTTTAAAAACTCCGATTCATAGAACTAGTTCTTCTTGACACGTACATACCAAATTAGGGCTGGATATTGCCAAGAGCCTTCCGATACAATACGTATCCCGATACAGAGATCACGATACGATACATATCCCGATACACGTATATGCTGATATAATTTCCTCAATATGTCACATATCAAGTGGAAAAATGCAGAGGAATTGTATTTTCAAACTGCTCTTTATATTAGATAAAAGTGTTTTACAAATAAACCATTGTTCAGCTCAATAGTTTCAGCTTTAAAGCTGCAGTCCAGGTTCATAAGTATAAATTGTATGAATTTAAGTATGCCGATACGTATCTCGATACACCTCCTTGTAACGATACGCGTATTGCCAATGAGCTTGTCACGATATATCCCCGTATCGATACCTTGAGTACAGCCCTATACCAAATATATATAATATTTCAAATATTTGTAACCCTTTATTGTCCAGTAAACGTACAAAAATAAGATAAAAGTGTGATAATTTTATGGTTGTTTGAAGGTGGGTACACAAACAGGCCACTAGGAATAAGAGTGTGACTTTTTTACAAAATCTCTCACTACAAAAAAAACTGGGGGAAAAAAACATTCTCTGCCAATTATTGACCAATGACAAGGGCTAATAAGAATATAAAGTTCATTCAATTTGGTTCAAAAAAGAAACCTCCAAACATGCTCATGGAAATCCTATATTGGTGACATTCGAAGGTGCTCCTGGTCACTGGGGACACAAACTTGTAAAGAAAAAAGGAGACCCAAGGCACTCTTCATACAATAAAAGTTTAAAAAGCCTTTATTTTACTGGGCTAATTCATTATTAATCAATTTGGATTGGATTTGTCAAAGTTCATTTTTTCTGATTTTGCACAGTTGTATAATGGTGTTTTGTATGTTTACTGGACAATAAAGGGTTAACAATGTTTGAAATATTGTTTATATTTGGTATGTACGTGTCAAGAAGAAGTAGTTCTATGAATCTGAATTTTTAAAGTAGAAAAAAAGAAGAAAATTTGAACATTTTATGGACGTTTAACAAAGAATACACAAACAGGCCTTTAGGAATAAGAGTGTAAGTTTTTTAAAGGGTGAACTGAGGAATGAATAAACCTTAAAAAATCCTTACGCTACTTTCATTCTCTTATAAAAAATCACACTTTTATTATGACAAGCTTCAAATCAAAGCGTCAGAGTTAAAATCTAATAGATAGATAGATAGATATTTAGGTAGAGCCGCTGGGGCGTCTGTGTTGTGTTGTGCTTGGCTTAGTCAGGGCCTTAGCTGGAGGAGCAGGTGCAGTTGGAGGTGGAAACCAGCAGTGGAGGAGACACCATCACAGTCAGGTCCAGGTGGAGCAGGTGAACTTCTGTTGTTTCAGTCGGTGATAAGACCATCCCCACAAAATCTTGCTCTGCAAAAGCTTCGGCTGCAGCAGATGTAAAAGTTCTGTAGCATTTCAAAAGTCCAAAGCCAGCAAAGTTAGCTTTCATAGCTTCATGTACCATCTCCATGGTTACAAGACAAACAAACAACTCCATTCACAAAATCCTGTTAACATCACAGGGTGGATGAAATCCCAAGAATCAAACTATTTTCACTTTAACGTCCTCTGCTGCTTCAGTGTGAAAAGTCTGCCACTTTAGAAGTCCAAAGCTAGCGTAAGTAGCATTAGCTTTTGCATGGTCTCCATGGTAACGAGAAAAACAGATGTCTCCTTTTCACAAATCTGACAGTACTTATCTCATGTTTGTTGAACATCAGAGGCCACACGTCTTAGTTGGTTGAAGTCCAAAGTTGTCGTGCCAGAAACTGAGCTAAAACTCAAAAACGTTTCAAAAAGTGCTCAGTGCCTCCAGAGACACAGCAAGAGAGCAGCCAACCACTCTGTTTCAAAAGATGCAAAAAAAATCATAATAATAATCAAATGTGTTTATTTGCAGGGACACCAGTGATCAAGCAAGAAGTAGATGAAGGAGAACCTGAGACCTGAAGAACTGTGCTTTTTTATCATTTTTTGTATTTTTTAAACCATATAAGATGCCCAAATGTCTTGCAGAAAAGTCCAAGATGAATCAAACTGTTTACACAATAAGCACAGTTTACAGTCATAAGCTACAATGAATATTATTAACCTGTTGACCAATTATTTCAGGTTATATTGTTACAAAAGCACATAAACTACAGAACCAAGAGCAAAATTAGCATTACTGGACAGTTACATATTCAAGAAGAACTATTTTGTAAACAGAAAAGTTGTAAATCACCAAAGCAAACTACGGTCTCCTTAAATTTTCTCAGGGAGTTCCTTAATTTAATAACATTGAAGCAAACTGTAGCATTGTTTTGTATTTAAAAAGTGACTTAACGCCTAAAATAACATCTCAGAAGCACTGTGTTGTGAGAGCTTCCACTGGATTTGTTTTGGCGCATTGGTACAAAGTTTTGATCTATGCATTTTTTTGTTTTCCGCTCGTTCTTTTGTGAGTAATTTATTAGTCTATGCTCTGTACTTTATGTGATTTAGGTTTATTTTGGTGCAAGAATAGCTTTTCATTCATACATAAAGAGTTAAACTGATATGTTTTAATGAATGTTGTATGTTGTAATTGTATGTATGTCTTTTTCATGTGTTTTTTTTACAGTAAATGTTTTTTATTCAAATATGTTAAAAATAAACACCATACATTTATGCTTTTAAATTGAATTTTGCATTAAGATGTGTCATTTCATTTGTCAGAATAAATAAAATGTTTCCAATTTATTATTATTACATTGTTTTTTTCTTTTAATAATAAAAATTAAGAATCTTTTAATAATAAAAAATAATCTATTTTTTTTTCTTCTTTAAAAAAAAAAAAAACAATAAAAACATTTCTTTTTTTTTTTTTTAGTTACAAACGGCCAAGGAAAAAAAATCATGAAAAGAAAAAATATTAGCATTTTTATTATCATTATTATTATTATTATTATTATTATAATTATAATAATTATTATTATTATTATTATTAGTAGTAGTAGTAGTAGTAGTAGTAGTAGTAGTAGTAGTAGTAGTTTTATCTTTTTTAACGAGTTTTTTTTTTAAGTATTCTGATTGGTCAGCGCCATTTCCTACAAAGCTCTGATTGGTTAAGATTGATGTCCGTTGCTGCTGTTGCTATAGAAACTAACACGAACCAGGAAGTCGTTTTGTACCGCGAAAAGACAACCAATTTCGTCCTCAAAAAAGTAATCCACTCATTTATTTTCACAACTCAACGTCGAAATACAACCAGCGCATCGTGATTACAAGTATTTTGTACAAAAGAGACGCGTATTTGTTATAAAAATGCAGAAAAGCAAAGCGTCGGCGAGTGTCGAGGTAAAACAGGTGATTTTAACGCTGTGCAAAGTTCTGTCTGCGGCTGGACTCACTTCTGTTCCCAAACCTGAGACTTTCAGACGAGCCAAGTTTGAAGGTGGAGACGATGTGGTAAGCATAATCATGATTATATTTAGATTTTCTAGTTCTGTTCTGAATTATTTGAGATCTGCCTCTTCAAAACCTGAATGGAAATAACAAAACATGATGAATCCAATAATCTTTTTGCTTGTTATAGTTTCGTAAATATATATAACTTATTTATATGGCACAAGTTGAATATCATGACACAAATATTCATGATGAATATTGTTATTCAGATTTTTCCATGCAAACAGTTTTAATTTGTTTAGTATACAGCAACACTAACGTATTTGTGAATGTATCCACTACAGTAGCTTATATATATATAGACTACTGTTATGTACTGAATTTTATATTGATGTCATAGCCTAGCAGCTTGTTGTCTGTTCCGGAAATGTAACTAGTTCTTTGGTGGGGAAATTCATTGAGATATTGTAAGTTTTTGAACAAACATTAGATAAATACTAAACATGTGTTCATCATTGTTCTCTCTTTTCAGGAAGAACATCTTTGGGAGCTTTTGGCCAACATCCTTGAAAAAACAAATCCAGTTTCACTTGCATTCAGCAAGCACCCTAAGACAGGTCTGAAACACCTTAGGTCTTAGTTTATTGTTTATCAAGTCGGTAATCTAAAGAGCAGAGGTGAGACTTGAGTCACACTTTTCATGACTTACGACTTACTTGGCTCATAATCCCCATAGACTTGACTTCACTTGAGACTTGCCCTTGACTTATGACTTGAGACTTGACTTGAGACAAATTACTTTTTATGACTTGACTTGACATGACCAAAATTGGATGCATTTATCAACAAGAACAGACAATGAAACAAATGTTACATAGGATTTGGTGATGTACAGTAGATTTCTGTTGTGACTCTTTATATTGGAGCATTAATTGCGTTATTTAATTTTTTTTTTTACAATATACATGTTTTTCTTGCTCCTGGTTTTAAAATGCACATTATTTCAAATTCCAATAAAAATTTGCTTAAAAACAAAACAAAACTTGACCCTTATGACTCGCTGACTTGGACTTATTGTGACTTTTGTCAAGTTTTTGTTTTGACTTGATACGACTTGAGCTTAGGTGACTTACTTCCTCCTCTGCTAAAGAGTGATACATTTGAACCATAGACATTATTGTCAGCCGCGCACCCAATCAGCTTGATGTATTTCACTAAACGTCCCACCTTTTCCTTTTCAGCGAGTAAAGTTCCAGATAGATACTGTGGAAGAAATCAAATCGGAGTTCAACACATACTGTATCTATCAGGCGTGAGCCAGGTCAGGCATCCCAGACAGTGTCTTCCCAGCAGGAGAATACATTAACAGCAGTTTATTTTTGTGAATTCTGAGTGACCCATAGTCACTAGGGTCATGCATGAGCTAATGTTGTCTTGTTGACAAAGACGCCAAATGTCCACGTCTAAATCTTGTTTTCTTTGCTTATATTTTGTCCCTGGCAGAGCGATGGAAGTTGGTGGCTGCAGGGCTGTGGCAGACTGGATACTACGCAGACTGGATGTACCGAGAGCCCAGAGGAGGAGCAGAAGGCCTGGGCTCATTCTCCAGTCGAGACCTGCTCCTCGCACTGGCCTGGCTGATGGCCAAAGGAGCTCTGGAGAAACTTCTGTCACAGCGAGTGGAAGAGTTAGACAAAACGCTGCTCACATCTATACCTACAAACCTGGTATTGTAATGACAATGTGTTGGATATTGGATTTGGGTTGCAATATTTTTTTTTTATTAGTCAAAATTAAATTGTAGTTTATTTTAGGGCTGTGTTTGATTAAGTTTCGACGAAGTTTTTTTTACTTCTGACTACTTTCTTTATTTGAAAATTGCTCCTCAACATTCTGACTGAGGCAAAAGTATGACAACAAGACCACCTGATAAAATATATTTCTTAGCTTTTTTGCGCAAATTGTTCCTCATGGGAGCATTTGTTTGGCATAAACTTTGTAAAGTAGCTTTTCTGTTGTCACGACAACAGTCTGTACTTTTGCTAGTTTATTTGCTAAAGGCAGTTGGAGAGTTAGGACATTTTTACTGTTGTGCAACAAATAGTTCACTCATCAAATGGGTTAAAAGATTCTGTTTAAGAATAGAAAGGTTATGAGTTTCTCTGTGTGTGTGAGCTAAAGTCTGTGTCAGTGAGAAATGTGAGAGAAACAGACGTCCTGTTGTAGTTTTATGTTTTTCTGCCACTGTTTATCGATTTGTCATTTACATGTCACACACAAACTCAGTATTCAGCAGTAGTTGTGGTTGTTTGTATTTATTATGAAACTGTAGTTGCATTTTCCTATTTAAGTTGTGTTTTAAATACTTATCTCTGCTAACATTTAGAATGCTATGATGTTTAATACCTCTGTTATGTCAGTGCAGAACCTCTATAGAACTAAACATTGTGATTGATTTTCCCGTTAAAGGAGGAAGTTTCCGGTGAGTTCCAGTTGGACTCGGGTTCTCTGCGCCGGCTTCAGTGGCGTCTGGGTTCACTGAGGCACCAGGGCCGGATCCTTCTGTCCATGCAGCAGGAGCGAGCGCGTCACCTGCACAAGGTGAGGAAACACACCCCGCACAACAAATAACCAACCAGACTATAACCATTTTACGTAAAAGAGACATACAGTATTGTGTTTTTCTCCTGTATTTATTACTAGTAAACTGTGACACATGTAGGTTCAGTCTTTTACATTTTTTCATTGTAATACACAACATTTAAAGTGGTTTACAAGTACTGTATGTTCAAAACTGCAGAACTGATGAGCCACGTCTCTTTATCAGGGTTTCTGCAGGGGTTAACATGTCGAATTTAAGACTTTTTAAGACCAGCAAACTCATAAACTTTCATTCATAACATCCAGCATTTCACAATTCTTTTTATTCTTTTATATTTTTTATTTTCTTTATGTTTTATCAAGATTCAGAAAAAGTTAACAGTTTGTTGGTTAAGAATTGAGAATAATTGTTTTGATTTTTTTCATTGCTTTCAGCCAATCAGCAGCTCTTTACCTTTGGCTAACATAAATGTCTAATTATTTACAGTTTCTAATCGCTTTGACACACGGTCCCAAGTCTAAACAGAGCTTCAGCTTTTCAAAACTAAATTCTGGCTCTAGCTAAATGTACTTTTACATTCAAAACAGTGAAATTTTCCCATCCAAAGTAGACAAAAGTCCTTTATCATGTGTGAACAGGTTTGTGGTGTTGGAGAAACAAACTAAACTCACTGAACATGTGAGTTTGTGGATGAGAGCTGTTCTGAAAAACACTGTGTGAATGAATGAAAATGTGCCAAATGTTCTGTCCACCTCAGCCTTTGTTCAGAGAAAAGTTTGAATCAAGTGATCAAAATAAACAAATCAAAATAAAGTTTCAAAAAATGTGTCAAAGCGATTGAGAAAAAACTGTAAAATGTAGACAACTGAAGAAAAGAAAAGAAAGTTCCACCAGAGGGAGCCACTCACTTGTCAAGAATAAATTTGCAGGTCGCAAAAAATGTACATTTTAATATATTTTTTCATAGGTTTTGAATATGGATTTACCGCAACATGAAGAAGCTGTGTCTTCTGAGGAGGAAGGCTCTGCACTCATTAAAAAAGTAAATCTTTCTTTGTTTGTAGCTTGTTTTTGCTGACAAGATCGATCAGAGAATCTAAATACAGTATCACTCGGTTGTTTTCTGCCCATCGTCTTAATAACAGGGGTTCGTACAGTCATGGAAAACCTGGAAAAGTCATAGAAAATCTAATTAAATCTAATTTCCAGGCCCTTGGAAAGTTTTGGAATTCAACTGATTTTGGAAAAGTGTGGGGAAAAAGAAAAAAATGACAATAAAATAATGCAGTAGACTTGTAGTAGACTTTATTAAATGTATGATTTTGCAACAGAACATTTTGACATTCTTTGCACATTTGTTTAAAACTAAAAAGACTGATTTTATAATGATGTAGTAACAAACTCATTGCGTTTCATTAAATTAACTAGTTACTGAAAACAAGGGCTGGGCGGTCTAAGAAAATATAATATCACAACTTTTTTCTTCAGAAAGAGAAAAATGAAAAATTGCCTTTTTTTTTTTATATCGCGATTAATTGCTCAACCCTACTGAAAACAAATTGGTTCGAAATGTGTGTGTGTGAATAGAAAAGTTATAGAAATGTTGAAATTTGTTTTTGAAAAGTTGTTGAAAAGTTATTAAAATCTGTACGAAGCTTGTAATAAAAACACATCTAACTTTCACTATTCCTGTACGTGTAGGACTGCGCCTGTCTGCAGGAGCTCTGTGACCTGCTGGAGGCTTTTCTCAAGTGGAAACAGGTGGAGAGTGTTTTCTGGACGTGGATGGTGAGTCACAAACACATAAACACACAAATAACATTAATTACTCCCACTTCACACTACAGTATTTGTGTTTACTTTCAGGACAGCGTAGTGGACGGCCATCGGACAGACCCAGACACCAGAAAACCAGCCCAGGCGCCTGAGAGCGGTTCAGTTTGTCTCCATGGAAACAGAGGATTAGAAAAATTAGAGGAGGTCCTTCAGAGACTCCCTCAATCGCAGGTCAGCAACAATCAAATACGGCAAAAGTAAAAAGTAAAAATATCGTTACTTGTCTGAAAAACGACGTCAAGTAATTATATTATATTATATTTTCGGGCGACACGGTGGCGCAGCGGTTAGCGCTCTGGCCTCATAGCAAAAAGGTCCTGGGTTTGACTCCCGAGCCGCCGGGGCCTTTCTATGTGGAGTTTGCATGTTCTCCCGTGTCTGCATAGGTTTCCTCCAGGTACTCCGGTTTCCTCCTACAACTAAAAACATGTCCATTATTGCCTCCCCTGACCCTTCCCCAGGGCTCCCCTGCAAAAGAGATTCTGAATCTCAGTGGGACTTCCCTGGTTAAATAAAGGTCAATCAATATTTTATTTAATCTTGTGGGAAGTACAGAAATGTGCTATTTTGATTATAAACAAGCCAACGTGCACAGAGATGACTAGAGAGAGTGTAGCCATGGTAACCTATAGCAACAAATGTCCAGTTCTGGCAGCCATCTTGTGCAGGGAGAGTCTACTAAAGATCTCATACAAACTAATAGAAAGCTGAACTTTTAAATGAGTTTTTCTCTTAATTTCATTGAACCTTTTCAAATTTGTACATTTATTAATGCTTCTGTGCAACCAAACTAATCGAAAACATCTAATTTAAGGGAATTTAGAGGTGTGTTGAACTTATACTCTAGTCACATCGCAATTTGAAATGAATGAAACCAGTAAAATGGTTTGACTTCATTAGCAATAATTTGGCTTGAAATAAGAAGATATTTATTGAAACAAGGCAGAAAACACATCGAAACAAGTCGTATAATCTAGGTACATCAAATAAAACCACCTGAACCAGAAAAAATACCCAAAATCCAGGTTTTAAGAAATTTTAACCAATCTCGAAATGCATTTTTGCAGAGCATAAAGTTGGTTTGTAATGTTGTGGTGTGAGAAGGGCTTTACAGTAAATTAATTATAATTCATTTATCATGTGATAAGCATATATATTTGATAGAAATTAAAATATTTTGGTGATTTTCACTTGCTAATGTGTTCACAAAGCTCTGATACAAGGCAACACAGTAGGTTTGACCTGGGATTTAAAAGGAATAACAAATGTTTATGGGCTCATAAAGTTTTTTAAAATGCTGAGAGTAGAAAGTACAGATACTTCTTCAGATTTTGTAATGCCAAGTAAAGTACAGATGCTCAAGAAACTACAGTACTTGAGTAAAAATACTTGCTTGCCAGGTCTGGTTAGAGCTCTCTAGAAAGGAAACCATCAGATCGGTCTTGCCTGATGTACTAATGCTGCAGAAATGGATAAATTATAAACTTTAAAAGAGAACACACCTATCTAAAACATCACAGATCAGGGGCATTCAGAATAATGTTGAGGGGAACCATCTCACAGACAAACTCATTAGTGTTTTTTATGATTAGACAATTTAGAATAGGAATAAAGCTTCAAAAAAGTAGATTTTGCATTAAAAATCTTTGTCTTAAGCAGAGTTACATTTCATTCTTGTATTTTTTTTAGGCAGGACCAAGTGAAACTGAAGTGGACTCTGAGCAGCAGCACAGGTCTGACGGCGCGGAGAGTGGATTTGACCCGTCTCTCCCTCCTCCGTCCCGAGCCCTTGCTGCCTCACGTTTACAGAGCCAAACTCCTCAAACCCGGGGCTAAACACGGTGCTGATGTCCCTCTGGAGATCTCTGCTGCCGAGCGTCACAGCTGCTCAAACAGACCCAGGTCGAGCTGCTGAAGGAGAGGGACAGACGGAGGAGAGAAAACAGGACCAGGCTGGAGGAACTGGAAGGACTGGTGCTGATACCTCCTTAAAGTTAAAAATCAAGATCCGTACAGAGTTATCGGAGCTCAGTCAGTCCATTGTGGTCCATGTTAATTCTTTGCCCCAAAACAAGCAAGTTCAGACCCTCAATAAAAAGTAGTTTATGCGCCAAAAAAAATTTATTGTGATTGTCAAAATTCACAAATGATTTTCCAAAATAAGAAGCCCAAAGCGTATAGAGAAGCAGACTTTTTTTCTCACATATAGTTTCTCTTCTCTGTTTTAACTTATTTTGAGCTCTAACAGGGGAAAAGGTCATTTGTCTCCATTGACTCTCATTTATAAAACAGAAAAGAAGCCGTATAAGAGAAAAAATTCAACCTACAACAACTCTGCAGACCAATGGGTTTAGGTAAACAGAAAGACATTAACCTCTCTCACATGTATCACAGACTTGGAATCACACACAGCTGAAGTAATTACCTTTTCTTCCTGAAAGATGTTCTTGACTCTTTGTTTAACTTACTGTAGTAAGTTAAACAAGTTAGTGAAGCACTTCACTGTTGCCACGACAACACAAAATGATTGTTGGTTTGCATTTACTGGATCGTGTGATCATGGAGTATGGACTGAGTGGCTAAAGTATCTTACCACTGCTGGTGTGGCGTGAATGAATTTTAGCTGCGAGACATTAGCCTTTTATAATTCTAACTATGGAACAGCAGAGGGCGCTGTTGCATTAGTGTATAAAATAAAAGCTCCTGAAGCTCCAAAAACAACAATAACAAAAAAATCCAATGAAGACATACTGCGTTTTTTTTTTTAAAGAATTAACTATTCTTTGTAGATTAAAACACAAAGTTGATGTAAAACAGTTGGTGTAACTAACTTGATTAGCTGTAAATTAGTAAGCTATGTGTTTTCCACTCAAGTCTATTGTTTGCAAAAGACAAAAAATGAATACATATCAAAATTAAGATTTTAACGTAACAAGAAGCAGAAAATGTATATTTTTAATGTTGTAAAGTGGTTGTGGTTATTTTAAACCACACATGCTTCACTATGAATCTCAACGTTGAGAATAATCACAACTAACTACAGACAAATGGGCGGGGATAGGTTGTAGGTGAGGACAGGGCTTTCTGGACACTCAAACTAATGATGGGGCAGTTATATAACAAAGATAAAAACTTTTTACACAAAAACATATTTCATCACTTGTTCCAGATAATCTTTCACATTGAGTTGCATTGCATTATATTTTTATGTAAAAATGAGACCACGATGTGATCAAGTGCACAACCTCTCACCCCACTGAAGAAAAAACAACTTGAATATTGAGTGGATTTATGCTATAATGAAGCAGACACAAGTCTTTGCTGTACCAGTTTATTGATTATTGAGGATAGTTTTAGTACCAAAAGGTACAGACAGACTTAATCTAAACTACAGAGACAAAGGAGCACATCCTTTCACAGAAAGGACTCACATATGACACAGTTTAGTCAAAGTTTAACAAGATCTACAAAGGATATGAAGGTTTTAAGGACTGGGCTTATGGCTGTGTACCTTTGTATTATTTATACACGTATCTGTCAGTCAAAATACATCTTACTTTAACAATAATTACACATGTTGTAAGAAATATAAGCTGTTTAAATACACAACAGTATCAAAGTATTGTTATAATTAAATATATATTTGTTGACACTTGTGGTTTGAGTAAAGCTGTAATGTAGGAAAACAAAAATAACTCAAGGATCTAAAACAGTTCAGAGACACAAGTAACAATGAATAATAAGATCATTCATGAGCTCCTCTCTGTAACAATCTGCTTTTTAATGAACTCGTCATATTGTCATTTACATTTCTTTATTTAATGCATCTGTCTGTTCAAATACATATCCAACCTATATTTATCCAACCTTCTCTCAAATTATGTCCCATTTGTTCACCATGTCATTGCCCACTTTGTACCTTTTTGCGCAGCTATGCGTGCCTCGAAATTACATCTTTTAAAACTATTATTTGTAAGTGTACAGTTAATTAATTTATTACATTGATATTTGTGAATGTATCTCCAAAAGTTTGCCAATAGAATAGCTCCAAAGCCTAGAAACTAAAACGTGACACTTATCGCCATTTTAAGCTAGCAGTTAGCAACCGGAACTAGCTTGAACAGGCATTTACGGCTTTGAAATAGTAATGATCTCTTTTTACAATCGTTTGTTTTGTTGAAATGTTAAAAACGTTTTGGTGTTTAACAATTTAGTTTAGTCTATGTTTAATAAAAGTTTGCCAATAGAAAACCCAAAGCACAACACTTACTACAGTATATCTCGCCATTTTAAGCTAAACTGTTAGCAACCCGGAACTAGCTTGGCATTTCGGCTTTTAAATAGTAATAATCTCATTTTGTTTTGTTGAAATGTTAAGGAGGTTTTTTGCTCAACAATTTAGTTTTGACTCTGTTTTTATTTCCAATTTCAAAACGTATAACACAATGTAAGAAAAGTAAAGCTAAATGTACAAAGTGGGCAATGACCACACCACACTGATGTTTTTAGCATTGTGGCTAACCACCGTTAGCATATCGACACGGTTTGCTCCTAACAGCTGTGAAAAAAGCTTTAAACACATTTTTCTAAGCAATTCGGAGGCTCACAATACATTAGGTAAGTGAACTAAACATGTGACCGAAGTAGGAAGTTTGAAATTATTTGTATGTTTGCATTTAAAGGTTGTATGGAGGATTTTTCAAATTCAACAACTGTTTGCTGTTTTTCAAATGATGCACATGTGTTTCAACTCCCAGGGCCACGCCCTTCACTACAACTGGGCCAATGAGGTACTTAGGAGCACTGAGGGTTTGCTTGACAGGTTAACAAGCCAATAGATAACGAGGTACCTCGTTATCTATTGGCCAACGTTTTACTGGCCTCATCATGTCCACAGTTTATATATTTTCAAAATTCTTTTTTTGTTTAGCATAAGTACAAGGCTGTTACAAATCTATGCAACTGTTTTTGACCAACACTGACAACTAACATTTTTTTAAAAATCCTCCATACAACCTTTAAAGAAGCAAAAAATCGAGTGTAGGACCTTTAACCGTGTGTAGAAGGATTTGTGAGAGCTTGAATTAGCTTTAAATTAACCAGCGCATGCAATATTCTTGTTTAATTAGACAGATGCTAAACTTGTGAATCCATGTGGACACAATTGAATGACATTTGACTGTAAAAAACAGTCATTTTTTGTTCACATAATCTGAATTAGACATAATACTGCTGAAAGACATTGAACACAACATGAATAGAATATTTTAAGACAAGTAACATTTTCCAGTTTACACAAAAAGCGGATTTAAAAAAGCAGTAACCAAAGACGTAAAAATAGCTTTATGAACGGACACTTGAGCCTTGGCCGTGGTTCAGAGCAGAAAACATTTTGAGTTTTTATTACAGAGAGCCTTTGTGGGCCAGTCCAGACAAGTCCAAACACAGGCAACGTTTAGGACGCTCACATATGAAGGTTTTCTCTTTCAGATGTGTTATTATGTGATTGTCAAGGCGGTTTTTACTGCAAAATATGAAGAAATACTATTAGTGTTTCCCAATCAGAAATCAAAGTTTGTGTAAACAAAATCACAGGGCAATACATTAAATTAACTTCAATCTGGTCTTTGTGTTTCAGAACATGAAATGAGTAAGTTTTACTTACATTTTTAAGTTATAAGGCAAGTCAAGCGTATCGGTGATCATAACTTAAAATTTTAGGTTACATATGATGACAACTATGCTGCCTACAAAGGAAAAACACATTAACACCAAAAAAACAGTTTATATCACCTGTTCGTTAAGAGTTTTATGACGCAACCCGTTTTTGAGAAATCCTAATGTTAAAGTTGCAGTAACTACAAATTCTCACTAAAACCAAGGAAAAGTGAAGTAACTGTTGAAAATTACTGTTACTGCAGTTTACCATGGACTGTATACACTTTACCTTTGTTTTACTGGAAAATTTGCCTCAAATCTCCCTAAATGTGTTTTCTCAGAGGACCTAATTTTTCTTTCTTTCTTTCTTTCTTTCTTTCTTTCTTTTTTTTCATTTTAAGCTGAAAAGTCGGGTTTAGGGTATAAATTCATTATAATAGTAGCCTATTTTATGGCTAAGTATTTACTTCTCCTGATAGGGATTGCACCGATCCAGCTTTTTCAGTTTCGATACTTTGGAATTAAGTATGAGTCGATACCTGATATGAACCATTACCAGTGTAAGAACTGAAATGCTTTTTTCTTTCAAAATATAAGTAATTTGATGATAGTGTTATGTAACTATTATTTAGTCACACCTAAACAACTTAATGTGAAAAAAAATGTCAAACATTATGAGATGTTCTGGTTCCAACACCGGCCAATAAATGATCTCATTATGCCCAATTAAAAGCACAACTATGATATCATGGAGCCGAAACCTGAAGGAGCAAATCTCCTGGATTGGCATTGATATCCGATCCTAGTGATGGATCGGTGCATCCCTACTTCCTGAGGAATCACATAAAGACACAAACATTAGTGTAAGTCTGACAAACACAGAAGGAACAGCGTCTAACTTTAACACTATTTTTCTCAGTTTAACTTACAGCGCAGTTACTGTTTTTCCTTGTTGCGCAGAATAAGTTTATACACTTTTAAGACACAAATTGTTCTTACATTTTCAAATTAAACTGCTGTATTACACTGTAAAAACTCACTTAAACGCTAAGTTATTATGTTATGTTTGAAGTTTCTGCCATGTTTAACTTGCAACATTAAGTTATGATCACTCACATGTAAGTTGTATGTCTTATAACTGAACAATAGACCCTTGTCATGTTTGTAACGTCAAAATCTTGTGGCCGAAGCTGAGACATTAACACAACTTACTAAATAATTTAATTCACTCGTTTTTTTTTCAACAAATTATGTCATTTTTTTGCAGTAAACTTTGAAATCTGCATAGACAGAAGAGAAAGAGACATGTATAGAAAGGCACATAGATTTTTGTGATCACGTTTTGGTTGACATGGCAACACTTCTGATGAGTTGGCATTGTGGGTAATCTCCAGGTCCGTTTTTACCTTTGCGAAAGCTTCAGTCGCGTTGAAGTCGCGTGTGTGTCTTTGGTTCGTAGCTCGTAATATAATCCTCCTCAGAGAGTCCAAAGTTTGTTCGTAAAATATATAAAAATCTTAAAGCGAAAGTTGTAAATATTTAAAATCTTTTATAAATCGTTCCCTTTAGGTTCCTTTTTGAGGCTTGGGTTAGACAAAAACACAGGTTAAGTTAGCGTTCGTAGTTCGAAATCGCCCACAAGTTCAGTCAACGTTTTCAACCAATCAAACGCCGTCGTTCAGAAAGGGGGCGGGCTTAAAGCAATCCATTCACAAAAGTTCATGTGTGTTACTTTTGCAGCAGTCCCGACGATATGTGTCTTCTGGGAGGGCATCTGGCTTAAACGAATCCGCAAAACTCGAAAGAAACTTCAGAGAGCGATGATCTGACGTGACGACTTTTTAGAAAAACAGTGCGGCTTGCTTCACTGTTTGGATCCCTGAAATTTATTACAAGTCTCTTGATTTCCAAGAATTTCTGTCGCATTTTGACCCCAGAAATGTCCATAAAAACCATCCCAGAAATAATGTTTTGAGGAGAACATGTTTAAATAACTTAAATTCAGTTTTGCGCCTGCACAGATGTGTTGTCAAGTATTTATTCAAGTGAAAATTGTTTGTAGTGTCTCTTAAAAATATCTAAACAAACTCATAATCAAAAATAAACTTTGTCATCTACTAATTTTCTTTGTACGATCATAGACGAAGAAAACTGTTTAAAATGATTCTAAACACCACAATGTATCTTGCATGATCAAAAATGAAGGAAAACTTAAGCTTTGATTTAAAAATAAGCAATAATTCTTTTTGCACGCTCATAAACAAGCTACATTAGTTTCTAAGTTGTCTGGTGACGTTTGTGTGACCGTAAATTTTTGCTACAAGAATGTATCCTTGTATTAAAATTTGTAATTTTATTTTGTAGTCATAAATGATTTCAAATTTACTTCTGGCAGTTTTCATTTTGTACGACCATAAACGAAGACAACTATCTGCTTATCATTTACTAACATGTCTGATTTATTATTGTTAATAACTCTGTCGTGTTATTTAGGATTTATTTGTTTATTTACTTTTTGTGCGACCTTAATATGCATATATGGTATCTATGTGAAAGATAAGTGATAAAGGTACAGCACAAATGTACACGTGGGTAGGTTTCTATAAGTTCTTTGAACTCTTCCTACTCCTTTGAGTACCACTGTTTCTTTTCTGTACATAATATACATGTATTTTATGTTGCTCAAATAGAGGTTTGCAGTGACATAATTTAATTTGAAAAATGCTCCTAAACATTCTGGCTGAGAAAACTTGTGGCAACACAAGAAAATGTATTTTTTGCTTTTAACGGATAATTTTCATTCCTGGAGTTTTTGTTTCACACAAATTAATTTTTAGGTGGCGAAATGCAAACTAAGAATCTTTTCTGTTGTCGTGGCAACAGTGTAGTGCTTTTCTAACTTGACTCTGTGCATTGAAGCTGTTTACTTTCAAATTTAGACTTAAGCGTTAGCATTGACAGACAAACCCATCTTTTATAAACCCACTTTGGTCCTTTGGTGAAATATTCTCTTATTTTGTAAAGTATTTAACATGTTTTCAGAGAAAATCTCAAACTGCTAACTGTTCACTGCCTGACCCTTGTGCACACAGTCAATTGTAAAACTTTGTATTCTCATCAAAACGAGTCAAGAAAATCTTTTTAAAAGAAAAAGCGAATTACTTCAACTGTGTGATTCCAAAGTCTCTGATAAATGTGAGAGCCTAAAGTCTTTCTGTTTATCTGCTTTTCTGCCACTGCTTTTGTGCTTTTACATGTCAGTTACAAAGCCACTGTTCTGCAGAGTTGTTGTTGGTTGAATTCTTTTTTCTCACGTATATCTTCTTTTCCCTATTTTAACTTTATTTTGACTCTTACAAAAGAAAATGTCATTTGTCTCCATTGACTCTCAGACCTCACATTTAGAATGCAGTATGTCACCTGCAAACCTTATAAACAAATAAACTAAACTAAACTTATAGGCATAGACAGGACTAATTTACTTGAAGAAATACTTTTGACAAACTATCTGTGCACAGCCAAACTGATTTTAATTTTAATACAAAATTCTTAGTTTTGAAAGCCCTCAAAGCTCAAAAGCCACTTAGTCTCGTTGACTAATCTATGCAAAGTTGGCAAAGAATTTTAGATTAGCTCATCGCAGAATAAAACTAGGCAGCTCGGTTTCTCCATCTTCTCTCACGCTGCCATTTTGGGATCTGTCACTCCTCCACTCTCTCCTGCGGTTTCCTGAGTGTCCAAATTCCTCCTGAGTCGTTTCCATTTCTTTTTTTCATTGTTTCTCTCACACCACAAACTCCGGCACCTCCTCGCTGGTCAGATCCAGGGAAAAGTACTTGTTCGTCCTCTTGATGGCGAAGGATGCGGGTCGTTTCGGATGTTGGCGCACTGCTCGCCCAAACCCTGGTAGTTGCAGCCGTCGCTGAGCTCCTGGGCGCAGCCGAAGGTGTAGCTGTGGGCGGTGTCCTGGCACAGCTCGGCCCACTGCGCACAGTCCTTCTGATACAGCCGGATGTCGTCCAGGGACTGGCTGTGGCGGTCTGTGGACGACTGGGGCTTTTTGCTCACGGGCTGCTGCAGGAAACACAAGAAATACACAGAGAGAGTGAGTGTCATGAACTGCACATAAGAGATTATCATGTTTTCTACTTTTGACATGGTTGTGTGATGTCTTGTGGTATTATCATAGTTTTACAGAAGTTAAGTTGCAGTTAAGTCTGCAGTCACCTTCACTTTCTCTCTCTGTCTGAAACCTTCAAATCAAGTTAGAAATCTGGGGTAAATAATAATGGACTCAGACTTGAACTTTAACAGCCACAATAAGTCAATAACATCAGCTTTTTACCATCTAAAAACATTGCCAAATCAAAAGTATAGTGTCAAAGCCTGACTTGGAGAGACGTATCCAAGCATTTTTCTCTTGATTAGACCAGTGGTTCCCAAACTTTTCAGACTGGGACCCACAAAAGGACTATGTAACCAGCTTGCGATCGCCACAACTGAAAAATAGAGATTTCAAGCTGGAAAACCATTTAAATGGACTAAGATGCATTTATTTTTGCAGTATATTGCTTTATATGACTAAAATCCAGTCAAACCTCATGCTAAGTTAAAAAACAGGTTAAAAACCAAGTCATAATTGTAAAATTAAATCTAGAAATAATCTCGCGACCCCAGATTTTGCTTCACGACGCCTGAGGGGACCCAAAACCCACTTTGGAACTACGGGGTTAGACTATTGTAACAGCCTGCTCAGTGGCCTATCCAAACGAGCTGTAAAACAGCTGCAGTACATCCAGAACACTGCTGCTCAAGTCCTGACCAGAACCAGGAAGTACCATCACATTAGCCCTGTGTTTAGATCTTTGGAACAGCCTCCTGCTGGTGCCAGAGTCAGGACTAAACGTGGACAAGAGTCGGGACTAAACATGGACCAGAGTCAGGACTAAACGTGGACCTGAGTCAGGACTAAACACGTACCAGAGTCAGAGCTAAACGTGGACCAGAGTCAGGACTAAACGTGGACCAGATTCAGGACTAAACACGGACCAGAGTCAGGACTAAACGTGGACGAGAGTCAGGACTAAACGTGCACCACTTCATAACGAGAAAAAGATCTGGCAGAGCTCCAAAACCATGCTTGGATGAGTGAGGTTCACCTGTGGCAGAGACTCGATGCTCTGTCCTCTCATCTTCACCACCGTCTCTGAGGAGCTGGACGTGGACGAGCTGATGTTCTTCACTATCAGACCTGGACAGAGACAGGACAAATATGTATTATTATATATTGCTGAGAAGGAAAGTTTAAGGACAGGGGACACTCTGGGACAATTATTTATTTGCTTGTTTACTAAAAATCTATTTGACATGCTTGACCAATCAATGTTCCGTATTTTCTTGGTTTTGTTCATTGAATGTTAATTGTTTTATTTTTTACCATTGATGTTTGCTAAATTAACAATCCTGGGAAATCCTCAGACTGCTGTTGTGATTTTGGGCTTTACAAAATTAAATTGATTTGATTTGATATGTCGCCTAAATTGACAGATCATTTTACATGACAAGTGAAATCTGCTCAAACCAAGATAATATGCACTGAATTTAATTAATTTTAACTTGTGTGGAGATTATTATTTGTAGCATTCGTCAAGTTATATAAAAATCTCAGACAAGACACACAACTACCCGATTAATTGAAAGACATAATCAACTGAATAATCATAATGCTTGGTTACAGCCCTGCTCTACAGTTCATGAACAAGACAATAAGACACTAGTGCAGCAGAGCGTGTCCTCACGTGAGCAGCCGTTGGTGTGGTCTGGAGACATGGTGAGCATGTCCTCTGTGAT
This sequence comes from Mugilogobius chulae, assembly GCA_038363315.1. Taxonomy (NCBI): domain Eukaryota; kingdom Metazoa; phylum Chordata; class Actinopteri; order Gobiiformes; family Gobiidae; genus Mugilogobius; species Mugilogobius chulae. The sequence goes on along the minus strand of CM076406.1, from coordinate 17,363,379 downwards.
GTGGATGCACAAGTCTTGATCCAGAACCATCTCGTGCAGCTCCTCGTAGTCTTTAGGGTCGTCCACCAGCATCTCGATCTCTGCAACGTCACAAATTACACTTTTAATGTTCTATTTGCATGGCTTATTCTATTCACAGGGAGTTTTTTGCAGGGATTCATTGGGAATGATTGAAATCTGTAATTTTCTTGTTTTTACAGACTTTATTCTAAAATGGCGACAGATACGCCTTGATTTAAGACAACAACCTTTTGCTTCATTCATGACTTGACCATTTCTCGTGTTTTGGGTTTTGTTTTATCATGAATGACCTGGGGTGTGGCAGTGTAAATGTGGCTCCTCGTCACGTTGTTGCTTCCGTCGATCAGAACTTCAACTTTATTTTAGTCCCAATGGGAAATTGATTTGCAGCAGTTTAGCAGCACACGTGCACATACAATATAATAAAATAACTTCACAGCTCTTGCCTGATGATCTTGCATTCATTTTTATTATAGCTTCAGAAATGAAAGATGCTCTTGCTCGGGGTATTCTCAGTCGCCGTCCAGAAGGAAAGATATCAAACTCTTAAAAAGAGGGTGGTCGGGGCTTTCCATTATTTGTTGGGCCTTGCATATCACCTTCTGTTGTAAATATCATGCAGCTGGGACTGCTGTAGGCCTATAGTCTGCCCGCCACATTAACTAGCCTGACCAGTCGATTTTTACAGGACACAGAAAGCACACCAAACCACATACAATGCAGAATGTCAGAACAGATTCAATAAAACTCTGGTAAAATAGGGTCATAAGAACATTGCTGACATTGAAAGAGTTAATTTTTCTTATAAAGTACAGTCTTTGCTGTACTTTTTTGCAAATGGCATCAGTGTTTAGCTCAAATGTAGCCCGTTGTCAATGATTGTCCCCAGGTATTTATACTGAGAGACAGTTTCAACTCAGAGAGCCACTAGGAGGTGACTTTCGAAAGTCTATCAGCATGTTCTTTGTCTTTGGACATTGACAGATAAAAACGTTCACACCAATCAATAATATAATCAAACACAGGACCATGGCTGCTCTCATTGTAAGTTAATAGACTTACAATAACCGTATCGTCTGCAAATTTCAGAAGATGCCTATTATCAAGACAAAAAGCAAAGGCGATAAGACGCAGCCCTGTGGAGATATGTTAAAAAGTTCATAATCCAACTAAACAAGATTCAAGTCCATGTTAAAAAGAGAAATCAGTTTCTCTGCCAGTAGAAAAGGCTGGATTGTGTTGAAGGCTGAGGAGAAGTCTATAAACAGAAGCCAAGCGTGGCTTTCAGGGGCCTCCAGATGTCTCAATACTAGGAGATTCATCAAGGTTAAGGTGGTATCCTCAACACCTCTTTTTGATCTATATGCGAACTGCATAGGACCAGGAATCACATCCACAACAGATTCTTACGAAACAGCCATAATATCTCTCTTTTAATCCATTGACCTTGATAAAATCCCTCTGTCCAAACTCCGTCCCCAAACATACATCTTCTCGACCTTCCATTACCACGACAACAGCTTGTACCTCTGGGTTCGGTTTTATCGTTTTAATCATTAATTAAATTAGTAAATGGTGATTGCTTGCTTTAATTTTGGTGAGAGTGTTGTTCAAACAAATCAAGATTCATAGAATTTGGGAAACTGGTAATTTTCTAAGTGATCTTACCGTCCTCCTCCAGCGCTCTCTCTTTGCCGCTGCTCTCGATGCCGGAGGTGTGGCTGCTGCCGTGGGACGTGGTGGAGGAGCTGCAGGTCCTCTGGGGTCTGTTCGGGCCGTGTCCCGGGCCCTGAAGCTGTCCGCCTCGATCCCGGAGGTGTGGCTGCTGCCGTGGGAGGTGGTGGAGTGTCGGGACAGACGTTTGGAGTGGGACACGCTGCCCGCGCTGCTGCCGCTGGCCCGGGAACGCTTGTCCAGGTGATCCATGTCCAGCTCCAGCGCGTCACTGATGTAGGACTCTCTGTACTGTTTCTTCTCTGCAAACACAAACGAAACACAAGGATTTAAAGTTTTACAGTTTTATCACTCACTGCTCAACAACTACAACTGCAAATGTGGACTTATGGAAATATATTGAGTGAAATATAGATACAAAGACATGGAGAGGAATAAAGTGATCCAGCGATCCAAACATGTCTCCAACAATGCTAACATTAACTGCGAGCTAAATGTTAATCTGATACTGTATGCACATGACACTTTGCAGACAGTATCTATGTTTTGGTTTGGACTCAAGGCGCGGCAAAGGACAATTAGACTTATTCTTTGTAGACGGGGTTTCTCCAGAAACTTAGAGGTCAAATTTAAGAGTTTTTAAGAGCACAAAACACAAAAAGTAAAACCTCTATGCCAGTCAAAACCATAGATCATACATCTATTAAACAATCTGGATAGGCAAGCTAGCTTAATACTCTCCTGCGTTGTAGTACTGGCCGTTCAATTGTTACTGCAATGAAAAAGTCCTGTCAGTCCAGAAAGCATTTTTTCAATGCAATCACAAACTGCTTATCGCTTCAAGTCATTTGTGACATCGCTCTTCAAAAAGGTCAGATTTTGTGACAAATTTCAACTAGTTGCAGTTATTTACAGATGATGAGGCAATGTTTCTTCTTTATTTTACATTTTAAGAGGCGTCGTCACAAAGCAGAGGCTGTCCAACAGACGCATCAGATGCTTCTGTTGTAAAGATCTGTTGTGAACCTCACCATGATGTTCCTGACTTATAGAGGGATTTTCGGTCAATGTCACTTTCCACCCTACTGCGCATGCGTTATACAGAAAGACCTGCTCTCTCTGTTTACATGGGGAAACTTCTTTGACTAAAACTTCAACACGGGACGAGAGCTAGTCTTTCAATCAGGTATGAACCGGTCTGACAGACGTCTGTTTCCTGAAGCTTGAGACAGTGTTTTTCTCATAGTTTTTTCACTCATCTGAATGTAACTTTTACGGTCGTAGGGTCGAATTTCATTCCTAAATGTTGATTTAGCAATATAACTTTTGATAAACTCTTGTAGTTAGCGGACAACAGTGCTTTTTCAATTTGTTTCCACTGTTTGTGTCTATGAGCGGCGGATCTTTCTGCAGATCGGGACACGGGTGCGCGCGCATTGCCTATGTTGATAAACAAAAAGTCCCTCTATAGTCGTAACAGAGTCGCAGTGACACACAGACATAAGGAGAGAAACTACAAAAAATCTCCTACAAAAATTCTTACTCTGGCCACACCTCCTTGAACTCAGATAGGCACATTGGACTTAAAATCAGGCCAAAACTCCTGTAGTGTGCAGAAGCCTTTAGTTATAATATTGAGAACTTTATGACAGGAAATGGTGCCGCAATCTGAAATAGATGGGGAAATCTAACAAAAATCACTTAATTAACAAATGCAAAACCTGTGCAAACACTTTTAATACCTACAACAGCCTACCTTTTAAGACCTTGCAGAAACCTTGTGTAAAATATTGAACGAGCTCTATTCTCTATCCCAGACTAGTGCGTTCAACCAGAGGAGTTTCAAGTTTTAGACGTACCTTCGTTCTCCTCAGTCGGCGGACCTGTTTGAGCACCGGCTGCAGGTTCATGTAGAGTCTGTGGCTGTTACTGAGCAGCTGCAGCAGGTGTCGGCTCCTGGCAGGGCATCCGGTGTAATAGATGAGTTTACGAGCGAGGGCAAGCCGTCCGGGAGGATCTCGAACTTCTTACCCTGAGGAGAGAAAAACACCGCACAAATGTAATCTCCAAATGATTTATGAAAGTTAATTAGACGGGATTAAAAAAGGCAGGAATGTGAGGCTGTGATTGAGAAAGAGCCACAGGCGAAAGGAGAAGTCCTGACAAGACAAGAGGCACTATTTTATTTGATTTGAGTTTGATTATATTTGAGTTTAGTTCTTGTGTGTGGTTCTATTCAGTCAAACAAGTGCAAAATGTTAAAATTATTTGATTAAAGGTGGAAATAGTGACGTCAAATACACAATCCAGTAAAAATAGAAAGCTAAAACATACTTTGGAACATGTTTTATGCTTTAATGTGAATGTGTGCTTTTGTAACAGCAGGTGAATATGGGCCTGCGGATTCACTCTGTCGCTGCATCCAACAGATCAGTGTGTGGATGCAAAACAACTTTCTCCAGCTAAACTCAGACAAGACTGAAGTTATCATCTTTGGCCCACAGAAACAAAGAGAACGTGTCAGCAGTCAACTTCAGTCTCTCTCTCTGAAACCTTCAAGTCAAGTTAGAAATCTGGGGGTAATAATGGACTCAGACTTGAACTTTAACAGCCACATTAAGTCAATAACATCAGCAGATTTTTACCATCTAAAAAACATTGCCAAAATCAAAAGTATAGTGTCAAAGCCTGACCTGGAGAGGCTTATCAATGCATTTGTCTCCAGTAGGTTAGACTATTGTAACGGCCTGCTCACCGGCCTATCCAAACAGGCTGTAGTACATCCAGAACGCTGCTGCTCGAGTCCTGACCAGAACCAGGAAGTACGATCACATTAGTCCTGTGCTTAGGTCTTTGCACTGGCTTCCAGTAGCTCAGAGAATAGACTTTAAAACAGCTTTGCTTGTGTTCAAGTCTCTCCATGGACTGCACCAAAGTACATCTCTGACATGTTAGTGCGTTATGAACCATCTCGCACTCTGAGGACCTCAGGGACCGGCCTCCTGCTGGTGCCCAGAGTCCGGACTAAACATGGAGAATCAGCGTTTCAGTTTTATGCAGCTAAGATCTGGAACAGTCTTCCAGAAGATGTAAGACAGGCCTCGACCGTGACAATGTTTAAATCTAGGCTGAAAACATGTCTTTTTATCTGTGCATATGACTGAAATACTTTGTCTGCACTCTTTATTTCTTTACTTCTTTTTAAAGTAAATTTTATGCTGATTATTTAATTATTGCAATTTTGATGCTTTTTCCTGCCTTGTAAAGCACTGTGAATTGCTTTGTGTATAAATTGTGCTATACAAATAAATTTGCCTTGCCTTGCTTTTCAATGGAAACAAACAAAAGGAGGCTAAACAACAGTGTATTTTGTGATCATGCAGACAACCTCAAAGCAAAGATGTAGATTTGTATGATTTATTTAGTGTAACAAAGACATCTAAATGACAAAAACATGCTTTTATTCGAGCCTATTTTTGGTCAAAATGTTACACAGTGCACCATTAAAGCTGGGAGACCTAACTTTTTGTGTAAATAATCAAACTTATCGTTTCCATTAAAGAGATTTTGTGACAAAAATCAAACTGCTGTGTACTGTCTGAATCTAAAAATAAACTTCATTTCTCAAAGGTAATTGGATTCAGCGTTCTGATTGGATGTGCTTTGGTGGCCCACTTCAGTTTCACTTTGCGGTCTGTAAAAAGTTGCACTAAATTACAATCATGAGTCAAACAGAGCCAGGAACTACCGTAATTTCCACACTACTCAGCGCACCTGAAAATAAGCTGCACCAGCTAGACTTAAAGCGAACCCTGGCTACAATCACATGTCTACCCTAAAACACTTATAATATCATCACTTATATAAATTCAGAACAAAAACCTTGAAAGTATTTGTAGTTTTATCAAAATCATGTTTTAAAGAAATGACATGGAAGCTGCCATTTTGTCCTGGCTGTGACGTCAAATGGTTGTCTGTCTGCCCACTGGTGGTTGTCAGGGTAACAGGTAACTAAGCAACATGAATTCAACAGTTAAAACCTTTCAGTTTGAGCTGGAGTTTGGCCAAATACAAAACGATTATGTGGAATTTTGTAAAACTGAAGATAATCAAGAGGAAGAGGCAACAACTGGACACTGTCAGTGGTGTTTTTGTTTCAACTGTTCACCGATCGAACCACAGGAGTATCCATGGCAACAACCAAAAGCAACTATTTAATGTCATCAACCCAGAATGCACAATATGGCGACACCCAGTAGCTCAAAACAATGCAGATTTTATAAACATAGTAAGCAGTTTTATATTTGTTTGTAGTTTATTTGAACTAACATGAGATGCACCTGCATTTTAGCCATATTTGTATGAACTATGTAAGAAAAACAAACAAACAAAGTGATTTCCACTTTTGAACACTAGAGGGAGCCTTTCACATGCATTTTGCCTATTAAGCATGATGCCATCTAGCGTCAATGATCCATATTCCGGCCTGTAATAAAACATTTCAAATACGTATAAATGTATCACAATTGATGTGGATTGGTTAACAGTGCTCTCTTAAGTATTCATGTTGTAAAGAATAAATATGATTTAAATGTTTGTGGACTATATGTGATAATTAAAATTCCTCTCAATCTTACACAGTGCCCCTTTAAATGATAAAAACGATAAAGTATTTAAAAAGGCCACGCTTGTTAAAAGGAAGTCTATATATGAGAATCTATAATTTTGCTGTTTATCGTGATTTCTTACAATCTTTTTCAAACTCTTCTATAAAATTTGAAGTTTATAGTTTTTTTGGGCTGCACATTCAAGTCATAAAAGATTTTTCAAGTTTGAGTTACAAAAATATATATCAAGTATGACTGAACCATGGATTTTTAGCATATTTTCATGCTTAAAAGTTGCGGTTAATGTTAGAAAAACTATTAAAATATGCTAAAATTGTTAATACTTGTTAATTAATCAATTATCTTTAAACCTTTTTATTGGAGGGGCTGAGGTTGCTTGTTTTGGGATTATTTTTCAAGGCTTGGTCACTTGTTTCACTCTGAAACCTGGCAACAAGACAGACTTTCACAGCTGGATTTAGCCATTAAAATAAATGAATCACGAGAAAATCGAAATCGCGATCTGGCCCCAAGAAAATCGTGATAGCACTTTTTTTCCCATATCGCCCAGCCTTAAAACAATTCATTAAACAACAATAACTGTAGCTGTCTTTCATCTGTATTAAACATGCTTTATCTTTTTTAATCACATGTTCAAAGATGATTTAAGGGATTTTTTTACTTCAACAAATATGATCCTGCAAAAGCCTTTTGTCTGATCCAAGTCTGCTTCTTTACAGCGACTTTGGGCTTCTATTTTCATATATGAGGTGATTTTTTGCGTTTTTTCAGGTTTGATTCACGAAAATGTACCCAATAATGACAGAAATTTTGACTTTCAGCATATTTTCATGTTCTAAAGTCTATTAATGATCAAATACTATATAAATATGTCAGAATCATTAACCATTGTTTTGCTGTGGCACATAATGTTTAAATGCTGATGAGGCTTGTTTTGGGGCTTTTTTTCAAAGGCTGGGTCGCTCGTTGCTCTCTGAAAATCTGGCAACCCTGCAGCTCTGCCACTCTCTCTCTCTCTTTTCTCAGCTTTACTAAAATACGGGCCGGTTTAACCTCTGAGTTTCTGGTGTTGTTTTAGCTGCGTTACATAAGACGTAATGAATTATGTCCTTCAGCAAAGCAGCCGCAGAAACAGCTCAGACGCTGGGTCGGCTTTTTAAAACAGCTTCAGAAAACCACTTAGACTGGGGTCCGGCTTCATTCAGAACATGTGCTCTCTCTCTCTCAATCTCCTCTCTCTCTTTCTCTTTCTTTCTTTTTTTTTCTTTCTCTCGTCTCTTTCTCTCTCTCGTCTCTCTCTCCTATCTCTTTCTCTCTCTCCCTCTTGCTCATCTTTCTCTCCTTCTTTCTTCTCTTTCTCTCCTGCCCTCTTCTCTCTCTTTCTTCTCTCACCTCCTCTCTCTCTCTCCCTCTTTCTGTTTCTCTCTTTCTCCTTCTTTCTCTCTCTCTCTTTCTTTCTTTTTCTCTCTCTCTCTCTTTCTTCTCCTCTCTCTCTCTTCTCTTCTTGTCTTTCTCTCTTCTCTTCTCTCTTGTCTCTCTTCTTCTCTCTCTCTCTCTCTTTCTCTTCTCTCTCTTTTCTTTCTCTCTCTTCTTCTCTTTCTTCCTCTCGATCTTTCTTTTCTTTCTCTCTCCTTCTCTTTCTGTCTCTCTCTTGTCTCGCTTTTTTCTCTCTCCTCTCTTTCTATTGTTTCTCCCTCTTTCTTCTCTTTCTCCTTTCTATCTTGTCTTTTCTCTTCTCTCTTCTCCTTCTCTTTCTTTTCTCTCTATCATTCTCTTTCTTGTCTCTCTTTTGTTTCTCTCTCTCTCTTGTGTCTCTCCTCTCTCTTTCGTCTCTCTCTCACACCTTTTCTTTTGTCTCTCTCTCACACCTTTTCTTTCGTCTCTCTCTCTCCCTCTTTCTTTTTTCTCTCTCTCTCTCTCTTCTCTCTCTCCTTCTCTTTTTGTCTTCTCTCTTTTTCTCTTCTCTTCCTCTCTCTTTCTCTCTCTCTTTCTTTTCTTCTCTCTCTTTCTCTCTTTCCTTCTTTCTCTTTTCTCTCTTCTCTTTTCTTGTCTCTTTTTTGTCTTCTCTCTCTCTCCATCTCTCTCTTTTCCTTCTCCTCTCTCTACACTCCTTTTCTTTCTTCGTCTCTCTCTCCTCTTTGCTTTTCCTTCTCTTCTTGTTCTCTCTCTCTCTCGTCTTCTCTTTCTCCTCTCTTCCTCTTCCTCTCTCTCCTCTCTCTTTCTTTCCTCTCTCTGACAAATTCTTTTGTAATAATGTATCCACCACATCAGGAAAGAGTCAAGTTTTCTGTTTACTGTAATCTCTTTTCAACAGATAATCAAAGTGTTTCAGATCCAACGCCAACTGACACAAGTTATGACTCAAGTTTTTTTCCTTCTAGCCCCTGACTTTTACGACGAAACCATCGTCAGGTGGCTTTTTAAATCCGTCGGCCCTCTACTAACTGCCTCCTAACTTTTGGTGCTCTCTGGTCTTAGTTTATGTTTTTACAAATTAGTTTCACTAATAACTACTTCTAGATCTTGATGCTTACAGAAAAGTCTCTGGGGACTCATGAATCACGCCAACACCCAGGTTATGAACCATTGTCCGCCCACTGATGCATAAAAAATTGTCTAAGCCGGAGGTAGGTAAGTGTTTGTTGTGCTGTAGGGGCAATTTTAATTATACTATAGACAGTTGATACCCATGCTGAATCTAAGGCAATGCGGTAATACAGGAAGGAGCTAGAAAAGTAGCTGGAATAATAGGGTCAATAAGGGTATTTTTTGTAGGGGTTGCAATTAGTGCTATTAATTGAGAAAATTTAATTACAGACATATTAATCGAGTTATTTTTTTCATCTTATTAATCTATTTTGAAATCTTTAACTTCATTGTTTCCATGTAAGAGTTGCAAAGTGGACGCAAGGGTTGTTCAACTTGACAAAAGACTTCCTAAAGCTTCATTTTTTGCAATAATTAATGTTTTCATCTGCAACAATAACTGTAATTACTTAAATTGGATAAAAACAAAACAAAACACTTAAGTTGAGGGTTTTTTTCAGCATTTTAGGTGAGATTAAAAATAGATTATTAGATTATTAATTACAGATCATAATTATAATTTCTTCAATTTTTAATCGCTCAACAGCAATAATTTTTTGTTTATCAACATGGTCGATGCACGCCCCGTCTCCAGGAAGAACGCCGCTCCATAGACACAAACACTGGAAACAAGTCGAAAAAGCAGCGTTGTCAGCTACTACAAGAGTTTATCACTGTGTGAAAACAAAGTTATGCTGCTAAATCAACATTTGTGAATGAAATCCACCCTACAACCCTTTAAAATTACATTCAGGTGAGTGAAAAAACAGCAAAAAAAAACCACTGTCTCAAGCTTCAGGAGACAGACGTCTGTCAGATCGGTTCAGACCTGATCGAAACCAGCTAGCTCTCGTTCCGTTTTGTTGTTTTATTCAAGGGAAGCTTCCCCTTCTAAGCAGATGGAGAGCAGCTCTTCTCTGGCATAAAGCATGCACAGTTGGGCGGAAAGTGACGTCCGACCGAAAAATCCCTCTATATTCACAATTCAGAGTAAAAGTGACCAGCACAGACATAAAATCTTCTGTATTATTTGGACCATACTGTATATAATTATATGTCAAATTACTGCTTTAATTTATTATTTATGGCTAATTTTATGATTTTAGGACTTAATTCTTTTAGAAGGCCAAAATATTGAGGCTATTTATAGTGACAAAAGTCCAGGCTTAGTATTTCATGTTTGACAAAGTTCCACTAGCACAAGGCAGTCTGATCTTACTTTCAGCTGTTCAGTGCACAATGGAGAGGCAGCAGTGGCACAGAGTCGTATGAAATGTTTCCTACAGCACTAAAAGAGCAAAGGCCTGTAGTGTGAACCAACATTAGTACAGATAACTGCTTTAAAATGTAATAAAGTAAAAAGTATCCAGTGTAAAATGAACCTAAACTGTTTGTTGAATGCAGAACATGTGCTTCTGTACTCTGTTACGTTCCACTGTCTTCACTGGCGGCAGCAGCAGGAACATGTTCTGTCCACGTTTCAACACACGTTTGTTCCATTTCAGCCAAATTCCTCTAAAAACATCTGGTGTTTATTGACCCTCCCTGACGCACGCTCTGCACTGCAAAAACTCTACATGAAACGAGGTTTTAAAAGAATAATAATGTCAATAAAATATGAATCTGAATGAAGATCAATCATATAGTCTGACTCATATTTACTGATTATTTTTAGATATAGATTGATTTTTACTCAGTAATAAATTTATTTCTTACTCGCTTATTAATGCTTTTTTTTTTTTCTTATTTTTGCTTTTTAATCATTTCTAAATGTATTGACGGCCATAGCTACATAATGAAAGAAGTGCAAAGTGAAACTGATTAGTCTCGCTATCAAAGTTATTTTTGTGAAATTACAAATTTGTACATTTACTAACTGTCTAAGCAGTATTGTTTTGGACTAAATACAGTTGTGGCTCTTTCTGACATTGATTTGGTTTGAATTGGACAAATGAAAATATTATATTACTATTTTCCCGATTGGCTTAAATGCACTTCCTGTTACACAAGAGCTAACGATCCTGTCTTCCAAAGTGCTTCATCAGTGACAGCAGGCCCTGAGCAGCCTAAACATGATGCCACGCTAAATGCCTCATTTCTAAGCGTTTACAACATAACCTGCATGTATTTGTTTGCATAGTTGGGCCAAACTGTGGCCCAACTATGGACTGGGCCACAGTTTCTAGACTTTTTAGCTCCTGCTCTAGGGCAGGTATTTCCAGCAGACCAAACCTTTTGGTGACAAAACATTTACCTCTAACTTTGCTGAAATATGTTATTATCATTCTCAATTTTCTCCCTATGAACTGGTGCCACACAGGACCAGGTGGTGAAGTGTTCTAGGATAAGCTCCCCCTCAGGTTAGCAGGTACTCCAGTCAAAGGGAGCCTTTTTAGCTCAACGTGTTTGCTCTCCTTTGCGGAACGAAAGATCTGATTCGACTCCCGCTCAGACATACTAACATATCGTCTCACTTATCCTTGAGAAAAATTACTTAAAATGTGTAGCTCCAAAAATAAATGTTTATATTTGTAAGTAGTAACTATTTTTAGGAATAACAGTGAACAATTGTGTTTTATTGTTAATTTCAGAGATTTTTTTTTTTGTACATTATAGTAGTGTAAGGGTAAAAACAACTTTTGTTTTCCTAAGACAAACTTTAATTGACCTTATTGGTAAATTTTGTTCCAGACTTTTATTTTTACCAGTTACTCCACTGGTGTTAAAGCTATTTTAACCCCCACTATGTTTAGCTCGTGGTTGTTTCTGAACCACCAAAGACATCATGGCGGAACCAAGGATTAGTCAGTTCCCTCTGGAGAAACTAAACCAGGCGGCTACAGTTTGGGAATGTGTGGTGGGGAACGTTAGTTTGTCTTTTGTGACTACTTTAATGGTGGCCCCCCCCCCCGGAAAGAACCCCCACTAGGTCGGAGGATCCGAAACCTGGTTGTGCGTATGGCTTGTGTCCTTAGGCAAGACTTCATCTACTGTATATTGTCTAGTCTGGTTCTGGTGTGTGTGATTGGTTGGTAATGGTTTGATGGTGCAAAATGGCAGCCTCGCTTCTTTTACTTTGAATTGGGGCAGCTAATGCAAAAAATGTGACAGATCTTTGAGTGTTAGGAAAAAGCTCTATATAAATCCAGTGCATTATTATGATTATAAATGTTTTTAAAGATTCATTTTAACACGTTCTGTTGAAGTGACAAGGATTTCATTAATAGGACACTCCACAAATGCTAAAGCTATTATTTAAGCCATTTTCCTTCTCATAAAGTGTATATTTTGCAGTGCTGTCCTCTCCGGGAGCTGGGGAAAGATGACGTGACTTTGGGTGGAGCTGCGCACAGAGAAGCCTGTTATTTTGAAGCAGGGCGGGACAGAAGCAGCCGAAATAAGAGTTTAAAACCACAACCACGCAGCCCCACGAGTCTCCAGACGACAAACGACGACACAAACCCACAGAAAAACAACAGGAGAAAACAGGAAGCGTTTAGCCGAGCGTGGGTCAGACAGGCTCGAATTAGGACAGGACTAAACTCTCAAATCACGCAAGAAAATCCACCAGAGGAAAACTACAGTCTGAGCAAACGTATTCAGAAATGTGACTTTGCTTGTGATGGGAATCTCAGATCTTTGGTCACTGCCATGTGCACCTTTATACACTTTTAACACTATTTCTATTCAAGAAAGACATCTAACAAAATCGTTTCATCAGGGTTTGTAGAAGGTAAAATGACAGGAGACAGTTGGTATCGAGTTATATCGTGACAAACTCAATGGCAATACATGTATCGATACAATAATACTAGGGATGGGACGAGATCTCGTGCTGCAAGATCTCGCGAGATCAAACTGTCACGTTACTGTGCGCACACATACTGAACTGTCTCGTGAGATTTTTCCATGGTCATGAAATTAAGTTTTGTATTTTTGAGCAGCTGTAGTAAATATTCTCCTCCACACACAGACGTAACAGACTTATTCTGACAGAAAACTGTCTAAACTCAGTTTTTATTTCGTAAAGATAGGACCAATATTGACAGAGATAATTAGTCCTAAACATTGTAAAAGAAAAATATATAATCGCCAAATATACACGTGGACATCGCGGGAACAGTGCAGTGTTTTTCACACTTAAACATAGTTTAAAATAGATCCACCAAGAGATATTTTGGCCTATATCATCAATAACTGTAAAAACTAGGAAAGTCTCTTCATCTGTGTGTGTCTGGTCCCTGTCAGCAGCAGCAGTGCAGTAAAGCAGGAGAAAGGGGGCGGAGCCTGAGCTACACACGGGGAAGGGGGCGGAGTCTGAGCTACACACGGAGGAGCGGATCAATTTCAGTCAAAACTCATCGTTCAAATAATAAAAATACAAGTTGATACACATAATGAAAGGTAAAGCTAAACTTAAAGAATATAAACTAACAATAATAAATCAAATTTTGTAATTTGCCTTGTTTGAATTCTAAATTGAAACAATTAATGAAATTATTTAAAAATCTTGTCTCGTCTCGATCTCGTGAAAATTCTGTCTTGTCCATCCTTATTTAAAGGAACTGTACCTGATTTTTGCATCCTAAAAATGTAAACAAACAGAAATAATTAATTTTAACCTTTTTCCTTCAGGCTACATGATTTCCTCACGTAGCTAATGCATTCTGAGCTTCAGAATTGACCTTTCGCCGAGCCCCGCCCCCCAGTTACTGTTGCTACGTCCGTCAAATATGATAGACTGCCATAGACTTCAATGACAAAAAGAAGTACAACTGTTCGCATAAGTGACTTTTTTAAAGCAATTTTTCCGCGATATCCTCTAGATCGAGGCAAAAGAGGTTCACTCTGCAGCGGAGGGATTTATTCAAAAGATTAAAATACGCAACGGAGGAAACATAATTTCTATGGAGGCTAATGCTACTGGGCTCAAGCTAAGAGAAACTCATGATCTTTACCTCAAATACACAGCCTTGTCCTGCTCTTGCACTGCCGGGTAAGTTCGCTTTCAAATGTTAAGGTCTATTTTTCTCTATTGCAAGAATATTGTTCATATACGAGGTATGTTAGCGAGCTAAAGCTACCAGTGTTGGCTAAAGCTAAGAGGCTCGCTAAACTTAGCAGCTTAGAGCGTAACTTCTGAAGTTATATCCTCGTCATGGTATAACTTGGGTCTAGTTTGTGTTTTTGCCTCTAGATCTAACAACAGTAAGTCCATAGCTATAGTTAAACATTAGTTTTACCTTTGAGCAGACATCTGTTCGATATAACTTATGTAGCTGGTAAAGGAGCCGTCCCGAGCCACCCGAACTGTTTAATCCATTGTAGGCACTGCTCCAGTTGTTTTCGGCTTTAGAAAAGGAAAGAACACAACTCCTCCGGTCAATATTTCTTGGTATCTGCGGTCCGATTTACATAAACCATAGGCGCATCACTTCACCATCTTGCTTTGAGCTCAAGATTTGACGGACTCTATTTACATAGCAACGGTTGCTGCGATGTTTGATTGGACAATAGCCGTTTTGGGGCGGGGCTCGGCGAAAGGTCAATTGTTCATCATGATGAGTTTTAATGTTTTTTCACAGCTGTTAGCAGCGAGGTGAGTCACTATGCTAACAACAGTTAGCCACAATGCTAAAAACAAAAACAGAAAAAGCTGCACACAAACGGGATTTTATTAGACATAGACAGGACTTTGGGGACTAATTTCCACCTGAATAGATACATTAACAAGGCATCAGTGCTAGGGGGAAAATGCTTTTAAGTTATCTTGTTGCAAAAAATCGAGTACAGTCCCTTTAATACGAATTTAAACTCATAATTTTACACTCCTGAACCTCAAGTCAAATTTTGAGTATTACAAGGATAATGTTAAAAAGTGAATGATCCATAAATTATTTTGCATAACAAAAAACAATTATTTTGCAGATTTTTTTCTTTCTTTTTTTTGTTTTTCCAAAAGTATATCTTGAACCACATTTGTGGAATGATTCTGTCTTAGAACTTACATTACTTCTTGTAATTTTCTACTTTTAGTTGTCAATTCCTTTGTAAATTGCAGCTTAATTGCTGTAAAACGATGATAAATATTTACCACAAAAACGATCACATCAAACTAACTCAAAAAAAAAAAACAAAAACATGTCATATAGGCTTTAAAGGGGCACTGTGTAAGAATAAAAAAATAAATAAATAAAGTGATCCAAGTAATAGTAGAAGTCTTCAAAGTAGTCATCTGGACAGTGTTTCGGAAACAGTGTTTCCGAAACACTGTCCAGATGACTACTTTGAAGACTTCTACTATGGATCACTCCTGGATGAATGAGGGACTACACCGTCTTGATCCAAGTAATGTCCACCTTTGAACACCAGGGGGAGCATTTCCAGTGCATTTTGCCTATCTACCATGCTGACATCTAGCGTCAATATTCACATTCTGGCCCGTAAGAAAACATTTCAAATAAGTATAAATGTATCACAATTGATGTGGATTGGTTAACAGTGCTCTCTTAAGTATTCATGTTGTAAAGAAGAAATATGATTTAAATGTTTGTGGACTACGGGTGCACGGTAGCCAAGTGGTTAGAGCTCTGGCTTCCCAATAAGGAGGTTGTGGGTTCGACTCCCGGGTCGGACCATATCAACATCTCATGATCTCTCTGGGTGGAGTTTGCATGTTCTCCCCGTGTCACCGTGGGTTTTCTCCGGGTACTCTGGTTTCCTCCCACCTCCAAAAAAACATGTATGTTTAGGTTAATTGGGCATCACTGTAAATTTCCCTTAGTGAGTGAATGTGAGAGTGAATGGTTGTCTGTCTAACCCTGCGGCAAGTTGGCCACTGTCCAGGGTGTTTCCCCGCCTAAGGCCCAAAGTCACTGGGATAGGCTCCAGTCACCCGCGACCCCTAACGGGATTAAGCGGTAGAAAATGAATGAATGAATGAATGTTTGTGGACTATATGTGATAATTAAAATTCCTCTCAATCTTATACAGTGCCCCTTTAAGTACTTTTTAGACAATATGAGTATGAGTATGATCAGTTTGTCAAATATGAGCAGTGTAACATAAAATTTTTGAAACATCAGTGTAACTGAGAAATGTTTGGCATGAATCCATTCTTATTTATTGGGACATAATGTATTTCACCCTAGAGAGACTCAGACAACAAAAGTGTCTTAGAAGATTCTTTATTGAGTTTTTGGTGGTCAGACGCCAGCAGAAGACATGGCGATGATTAGATCTGCACACTGGTGGTGGTAGAGGATAAACCAGGGGCTCCAAATGATGGTGATCCAAAAAGTGGGCGATGAGGATGACATCTGCTGTCCTTTGACCCTCCTTCTCGGCAAGGAAAAACTCCAAACCCAGTAGGGAAAATGAGAAACCTCAAGGTGTCTGCAGCGACAACCCAAAAGTGGACAGACACAAGACACTACAATGGATTTGCAGTATCAGCCACAACAATAGGACCAACCAAACCACCTTAACTGGCCTTAGTTTTGTCCAGCCCCTTCTAAGGAGTAGTTTTGTCTACCTCTTCTAAGGAGTACTTTGTCCTGCCCTGTGTTGATGAAGTTCTGGTCCGTGAAGTCGGCCACATGGCTGCTGACATCTGAGAGCAGATCTTTGTGCACCGCTTCAGCGACGCACCACATCTGCTCCATGTCAGGTCTCAACTTCACTTTCCATTGTGGTATTTGTTGTTCCAGCTGCTGTCGTAAGTGTGTGTAGAACGGATGTGCTTGGGTGACATTTTGAGATTTAAAGACGCGCCGGCTACCTCATGAGCAAGCTGATTGCTGGTTTTACACTGCCCTTAGCTAGTTTGGAAAGACATTTGTAGACATCTCCTGTCCTTTGACCCTCCTTCTCGGCAAGGAAAAACTCCAAACCCAGTAGGGAAAATGAGAAACCTCGAGGAGAACCACAGTGAAGGAGAGATCCACTCCTATGGACGGACAGGCTGTAGATGTGACGCCGGCTGTTGTACTGAATCTGCCCACTTACAGGTGTCTGCAGCGACAACCCAAAAGTGGACAGACATAAGACAGACAAAACGGCTCAGACTACAATGGAGTTGCAGTATCAGCCACAACAATAGGACCAACCAAACCACCTTATAAACTGACCTTTGTCCTACCCCTTCTAAGGAGTAGTTTTGTCCTACCCCTTCTAAGGAGTAATTTTGTCCTGCACCTTCTAAGGAGTATTTTGTCCTACCCCTTCTAAGGAGTATTTTTGTCCTGCCCCTTCTAAGGAGTAGTTTTTTAACCCACTTATTCTAAGGAGTAGTTTTGTCTTGCTTCTTCTAAGCCGTAGTAGGTTGTGAATGTGTTGGGGGTGTTAGTCTTTGCAACACGGGACTAGCAAACAGAACAATCTACGCACTAAGGGCCATCTCTTCCTTCGTGGCATTTCAAGATGGTCCTGGATAGTCTCAGTTACGGTGTTGATGAAGTTTTGGTCCGTGAAGTCGGCCACATGGCTGCTGACATCTGAGAGCAGATCTTTGTGCACCGCTTCAGCGATGCACCACATCTGCTCCATGTCAGGTCTCACCTTCACTTTCCATTGTGGTATTTGTTGTTCCAGATGCTGTCGTAAGTGTGTGTAGAACGCATGTGCTTGGGTGACATTTTGAGATTTAAAGACGCGCCGGGCTACCTCATAAGCCAAGGCCTGGATGTGCTGGGTTTTCCACGGCCCCTTAGCTAGTTTGGAAAAGACATTTGTGGACTGCGCTTGGATTTCTGAAGGGGACATGGTGAGCGTCACTCTGTAGATCTTATGGAGAGTCTTTCTCACAGGGTCCTGTTTTGGGTCCAGCTCTTGCTGCGTCTCAAGCCAATCTGTCAGGCTGTTCAAGAATTGAGTCACTTTCCCACGAACCTTCTTTGCAAACCACCAACGTCCAACAAAAGAATTGGGACCTATGTAGTTCATAAGGAGCTGAGAAAGGGCCTGTTCCACGTCCTTGTGCTGCCCGCTGGAGATGTCCCTGGATAATCTGTCATAGAAACTGCTCTCTTTGTGCCTTTCTGTAGGTTGGACCAGTCTCTCCAAAATTACATGGGCCTCCGTCATCACTGCATTCACATCAGGCCAGATTTTTTGCTTTCTGTGCATATCCAAGAAGAGTCTTTTGAAAGAGGTTTTGGTGTAACACAGAGTAAGAAAAGACTGAACTCTGTCCATGACTCCAAAATAACAGGCACTTGTGGCAAAGGTAGGACTGGTTTGGCTTTCTACCCTATAAGAGTCCAAGAAGCTGCTGGAGCCAGGGGAACTCATTTCATCCAAGATGATGGAGAGAATTGAATCTGTTGCCTCTTTACAGTTAGAGCTTACACTCTGCAAAAACTCTTCTTCCTCCTCTCTGCTCAGGCAGGCAGATCGAGTCACCTTTTGTGCTGCTCGGTCTAAGATATTCTTCACCAGTTCTGCTGCAGACGCCTGTTTGACTGGGTTTTCTAAGGCAACACAAGAGTCTCTTCGAGCAGAAATTTGATCTCTCTCTGAGGCCTCTTCTCTCTGTAGGATAGCTAAGACCTCTTCTCTCTGTTGGATAGCTAAGGCCTCTTCTTTCTGTAGGATAGCTAAGGTCTCTTCTTTCTGTTGGGTAGCTAAGGCCTCTTCTTTCTGTAGGATAGCTAAGGCCTCTTTTCTCTGTTGGATAGCCAAGACCTCTTTTCTCTGTTGGATAGCCAAGACCTCTTTTCTCTGTTGGATAGCCAAGACCTCTTTTCTCTGTTGGATAGCTAAGGCCTCTTTTCTCTGTTGGATAGCTAAGGCCTCTTTCTCTGTTGGATAGCTAAGGCCTCTTTTCTCTGTTGGATAGCTAAGGTCTCTTTTCTCTGTTGGATAGCTAAGACCTCTTTTCTCTGTTGGATAGCTAAGACCTCTTTTCTCTGATGGATAGCTAAGGCCTCTTCTTTCTGTTGGATAGCTGAGACTCTGTGTTGTATTTCTATAGGCCTCACACGCAGCATCTCAGTTTCCTCCCCCTTTTCCATGTCAAGCAGAATCTCTGTCAGCACTTGCATTCTGGGGCTCCTCTTCCTCTCCTCCTGCTCCTCTATTTCAGGCTTTGGAGAGGCAGCAGTGGGTTGTCTCAAGTTTTTAGTTCTACAGCTTCGAGGTCTGTGTTGGGGAACCTCCTCTTGTTCCTGTCGTGAGGTCTGCTCAGAAACGCTGTGCTCTGTTTCACGCTGGAGACATGGTGCGCAGGTCCGAGTCACTTTCTCTATAGGTTTTTCTTCCTCCTCCCAGTTCTTCACTTCAGGACAACTTTGGTCTCTCTGTTGGATAGCTGAGGGCTCTTTCTCTCGTGAGGACACACAGCACTCACCACGGACCCGGGTTTTCTCTGAGACTCTGTGTTGTACTTCCATAGGCCTCAGACATGACACCTCAGTTTTCCCCTCTTCCATTTCAAGCAGAATTTGCACTCTAGAACTAGTCTTGCTCTGCTGCTTGCCCTCTACCCCAGGTTTTGGAGCAGCAGCAGTGGGTTGTCTCTTGGGTATAGTTCCACAGTGTTGAGGGGTGGACCGGGGATCCTTCTGCTGTTCATGCTGCACACGTGGAGCGTAGCTCTGAGGCACTTTCTGTCGAAGGTCTTCTTGCTCCTCCCAGTTTTGCTTCTCTTCTACGTGAGGCTTTGGAGGGGCAGGACTGAGGGTTTTCAGCGATGAAGCTCTATGGGTGTCTTTCTTCTCTTCCCTTCCTTGGTGCAAACTGGATTCCCTGTTAAGCACCTGTTTGGAACAGTGCTGATCCTGTTTCTTTAAAGGTCTAACTCTGTTCTTGTTTTGAAATGCTGAAAAGATCTGTGTGAATTTCTTTCTAGACTGGTGGCCACGACACACCTTGCTCCTAATAGGCTTGCCCTGGTAAAGCAGAGTCAGTTTCTCTATGTGTGCGGCGATGGCGTCAAGTTTGTGGCGTGGTGTTGTGTAGCTGTGTTCCTCCTTTATGACCACCCTGTTGTCCTTGTTAATATACACAGCTGAGTTCACTCTGTTTGCTACTTCGCTGCTCACCAGCTCCAGCAGCTCAATTATGTTTGTACGTTCTGGTATCGTTTTAGAACTAATCCAATGTTTAAAAACATTGCGCAGTGTCGCGCTAACTGTTCGTTCTGTCACCAGGGGCAGGGGAGGGGGCTCATCATCAAAAGCATAATTTAAAAGACCCTGCATGATTTTTCTGGAGCCAACTTCGATGATCTGTAAAAGTCTGTCCACCAGTTCGGCTTTGACGTCCTCATCACTAATATCTTTTGTAGTGTATATCTCTCTGATGGTGTCAAACAGGGGCTGTAGCTGCTCCTGGGCATCAATCAGGGATTTTATGTAAATCCCAGAGGAATCCTTATTTTTCTGTACTTTTATGCACTTGTGGCAGACATGTCTGTTGAGTCCTTTTAACCAGTCTGTGTCCGATTTGTTTGGCCAGTATGCAGACTCGGGCCACTCCTTGGCCTCCGAGAAATTGATGTCTTTTTTCATCTGCCGCGGCTTCTCTCTCTTAGATGTCGCCATTGTTTTGTGGAACTGTTAGTAAACTGGTAAAATGTGTAGTGTGTGTTTTAAAATCTCATGTTGCAGAGCTTTGCCAAACACGTCTGTCTTCTGAACTGACCAACCCACAAATGACCGACTCAGCAGAACCAGAAGCACTTGTAGATGACATCACAAAGCTTAGAAGTCCACGTGTCTCCATGGCAACCATTCCGTTCTTAGAATGACTAGAATCAAAGTGGGTTCTGTTGCCGTGGCAATTGGCTTTGTGCAGAGAGCGTAGCCATGGTTACAAATGTCCAGTTCCGGCAGCCATCTTGTGTGGGGAAAGTTTACTAAAGATCTCATACAAACTAATAGGAAGCTGAACTTTTAAATTACTTTTTCACTTAAAAGTACATTTATGTATGCATCTGTTCAACCAAACTAAAAATCGTGAAAAAAATTACTTTTCATTTTAGCTATTAAAATATTTTTTTATAGTAACAGCAGTGAAGTAAACACAATAATGATGAATGTTTGTGCTCATTTAATGTAATGAAATATTCTGCATGTTGTTAGGCTGAATATTTAAATTCACAATTTAGCCAACAAATTACCAGGCACAGACAGAAAACTGTTCTTTGTATTATTTGAACCATAAATATATAATTACATGTTAATTATTCTCTTTAATCTATTAAATATTTGACCTTGTTTTTACATTGTTTTCAATTAGAATTCTGCTGCCTCTCCCCTCACAAGATGGCTGTCGCAACTGCCACGACAACAGGCCCCACGCTCTCTCTAGTCATTATTATAACTCATTGTTCTGTACATACAAGCATTTCCTGTTCAGTTCATTTCTATGAGGTTTTCACTACTTCAGCATAAAACGACAAATACTCAGAAGATCAGACAGTGACAGTGAGTTTGTGGTGAATGTTACAGAAAACAAGTTAAAGACCTTACAAGTCAGAAGAATAATTCTGACTTGAGGACACTTGTGTGTTTAAAAAGAGCCGTGTTTGTATCTAAAAGCTAACGCAGGAAGCTAACAGGAAGTGCTTGTATGTACAGAAGAACCATTTGCAATCTTGAAAGTGGAAAAGCAACAAAATTCAAATTCAAACAATGTAAAAACAAGGCCACATATTTCATAGATTAAGGTTATAGATTGACTTATCTCATAATTAGAAAAATGTGGTCCTAATAATACAGAGAACTCCAGTTTGCTGTGTCTGAGCATTTTCTCCTCTAACTCTTAATATAAATACTAACCTAAATAGGGTCTTTGGTTCGGGCCCTCAGAATGATACCTTTTCATAGTACTGTAATTTCTACCCTATTGAGCGCACCTTAATATAAGCCGCACACATTAGATTTAAGTAAGAAAAATGATAAAGTACATACTGTATATAGGCCGCACTTGTTAATAGTAAGTCTATGACAATCTAAAATTTTGATGCATTGAGCCGCAGTGTTCAAAGCTTGTGAAAAAAGTAGCGGCTTATAGTCCAGAAATTACGGTATTTATATTGTGGAAGGCCCATATGAGGCACCCTTGCCCTGGGCCCCCAAAATTCTATCGACAGGCCTTATGAGGATATATAGCAGGACATGGGCAGCAGGCACTGACGAGAGAGACAACGAGTGGCAAAGGACAAACCGAGCTGGCTGTCTCTGTTCACGGCTGCAGCGTTGACTTCTGATGCGCTCAGAGACGCGTGCTAGAGTGTAGACAGAGCAAGAGAAAGAAATGGCCACTCCGACAAAGTACTTAAACGTTTTGTTGAAGTTACGCTATAACACGACAAATAACGTTTAGTACCACACATGACATATTTGCTGTTATCATTGATAAAATTAGTATAGCAACAATAAATGATAGAACAGAAATTACATGAAAGACACTTTTCTATTGTCCCCATAATATGTCTCGTCATATCTCCCAGCACCAGAGATGGTAAAAGTACTGAGGTTCATTCCTCAAGTAAAAGTACAGTTACTTGTGTAAAAAGTGATTCTGGTAAAAGTCAAAGTCCTGCTGAAACTCCTTTACTTGAGTAAAAGTATAAAAGCAAGCGTGTGTAAATTTACTTAAGTACAAAAAGTAAAAAGTACAGTCATCCGGTCAAAAAGTTTTATCTTGTCTCGATTAAATCTACTAATAGTAGAACATTTTTTAGGACATTTTAACCAATTTAAAAATACATTTTTTTTTGCAGTGTACAAAGCTGGTTTGAAATGTTGTGAAGTGTGATATTTGCCTGGAAAATCCAGGCGATATACAGTATATAAAATATATATCGTCTGGATATATAAAATATATCGTCTGGCCAATGTGTTCCTCTTTTGGATTTCTGTAGCCGTGTGATTGACAGATTAATTAGCCAATCAGAGACACGCATCTTCTGCCGTCTGAAAACCAACATGGCACATCCCAAATGTGAACCGCGGCGTCTGGCTGCAGCCAAATAAACCCGAGTAAGAGGTAATCCAGCCTTCTTCATTTCTCCTTTCTCCAGGTAAAGAGAGAGGTAAAAGTTTGAATGTCATAAGCAGATGTTGTGTCGTAAATGTAACATGTTAAGTTATGTTATTGTGTTGTTAAAGGCTGAAAAAATAGTTTTGGGCTTATAATTAACATTTGAAAAGAATTAAAAAGTGAAAAAAGAACTGACAAGGAACCGGTCTTGAAGGAACCATATTTTACTGCCCAGCGCTGGTGCAGGGCCACGTGAGTCACTTTATAATTCTTTTATTGGCTCTTTGCACAAAATATTAAAGGCTAATCCTCCAAATACGACTACAGCAACTACTGCAAAAAGAATGTGGCGATGTCTGTGGAACCAATGCATTTGGAGATTCCTGATTCGTTCCAGAGAAAAGTAAAACAGCAGCAGTGAGTGAAAGACTCTGGAGCTAAATACAAAAGCTGCACAATAAATGAACTCAATCACGATGTCAATACATGCAGTTTGTGAAGTTCCATTATTTACTTGACACACAAAAAACTAAATATGTGACTTTGTAAAAAGGTCATGCTGTTGATTAAATCAGTTTTAAAACCTCTTACAGACAATCCATCGGTTTCAAACATGTATGGGAAATCAAATCACAGTCGAACTACTGGTCAGAAATATCGCAAAGATAATTTTCCCAAATCGTGCAGATACAGCAGTGAGATTTCTCTGAGAAAGTAATTACTGTCTGTATAAAAAAAGCATTGAATATTTCCAGTGGCGGCTGGTGACAACTTTGGACGGAGGGGATACATAACCACAACACTAACTCACCTGTCAAACACTTACAGTAAATAAGTTATCATCTTATTTCTTCTACAAATGGAGAAATACAGCCAGTAATCAGCGTTACAAAAAGACTTTTCTCCTCCAAGCAGCTCAAAAGCATTAACTTAGAGACACGTGTGTGTTTTGTGCACCAGCCACGAGCCAAAGAACATACAGTATTTATCAAACTCATGCTGTTATTTAGACATTACAAAGACATGGATGCTTCATAACTGCACTAATATATACTTATGAAACCGGCAAAACTATATAAAAATAGTTGCACTCACATAAGAAGACAAAGTTGTGGTCTACATTCACCAAACTCACCTAGCTCAGGTCTTTTCATGTTTATGTAAACTCCAGACTAACGTGGCTTTTCTTCTGCTTTCGTTTGTTTTTGCTTCCATCACAAAAACTGAACATATACAGTGTTCTAGTTTATCGCAGGGGTTAGTTCCAAAAATAACCCGTGAAAGGCGAAACCGCGAAGTAGTGATCTTCATTTTTTACCAGTATTTTCAGTTGATAACCTGCCTGGTTCTGATGTTTAGTGTCTTTTGTACAGGTAATAAGCGCTGAACACATGATTCACCACCAGATACAACAGCGTGAGTCGTTTAGTGACCTTTAAAGAGGGACGGCTGTGCCGTTCGCCTCTCTTGGCACGTTGCCCGTCCCGCTGCGCTCCACAGCCGACCACAGAGCCACGGATCACACGGACTCCAGAGCCGACAGAAACACATCCAGACTCTACTGAAGTCACAACACACTCCTCAAACACATCTCTGAACTACACAAATGACGTTCCAGCGTGAACAAACTTATCATCATAACTACGAGCTCAAAGAGTCAAATCCTCACTGGAGAAACGTCCGAGCGTCAGGTCAGCTTCCCTGCATGATCCAAACTGTCTAAAGTTTTCTAAAAGAGCTTCTGTGCTGTTGCCTGTGAATGCTGCGATGTCACACGATCCCTAAACAGTGCGTTTGAGAGAAAAACACGCTACAGAGCACGTCTATAGGACCGCACAAAAAAATCCACTTGTTTGTTATATTCTCCACTTTCGTGCTCCGCCTACTAGCTCACCTAACCCATTGATACCAGCCATCATTGAATATTTCAGAAGATTCAGGACAACGTTTCATAAATCACAACAAAGCAGGACAAAACTGATTGTTAGGATTATTATTATGATTATTCAAGTTTAATTGTGGCATTTTAAGAAGCAAAAGTAAGTGTTCTTAGTTCAGTTCAAACCAAGATAAGTGAAGATTTGTCTTTAAATGAGCAGAACTTACCACGAAAACCAGCTTTCCCACGTTGGTCCAGGGAAAGTCGTACAGAAGCTGTCTCACTGAGCCCACGTTCTGAAACACACACAATGACAGCAACATTACAAACTCAAATATAACTTCCTTTTAACTTATCTTTTCTGTAATTGTCTCACCTGAAATATCTGGATTCCTCGTAGAGTTAGTCCTAACGTCAGAGAAGCTTCCACCTCCTTTTGTCCTGTAAAAGTGACAACAATCAGAATCATTTTAAACTGTTTTATTGTATAGCATAATCAGTGTTGTTTGTCCTTATAAGTGTTGCAATAACCAACTTCTTGACATGCACACATTGAATTGACTAAAATTAGGTTTGGGAAATGATGAGAAGTTATGCACTGACATCATGTGTATTTGTCAAAGTCTGTTTCCTATTTTTGTCCGCAGAGCGTTTCTTTGCACAAATTAACTTAGTCACCAAACGGGAAATTGAAAGTAGTTTTTTGTTGTCGCCGTGATTGATTGAGATTTGGACAACACATTATTTCCTAATCAAATAGACTAAAAATATCTTCTATCATAACTACAATATGTCTGGTCCCAATGTTACTGTCAGTCAGAAATGTGGCAAACCTCAGTGTTCTTGTTGTTTACCTGCTTTTCTAACACTATTAGTCATGTTTTGAGCTCTTGCATTGAAGTCAATTGGGAGACTTTACGAACCCTGTAACTTTTTGTCTGATTCCTAAAACCTCTTCTCCATAACTTGACAAGTTTTGGAGTCTGTGTAAAGTTAAAGTAGAACTAAGAAACATTTTACCTCGTTAAATGTCTTTGTAACTCTCCGTGATGATCGTTACATATGCATTTTGGGGCGTTTGAAGCATGATTCGGCTCTTTTTCTCTCCAGTTGTCTCTCCCTCGCCCTCTTCCGACACATTCCCGACCCGACTTTTTGTCCTGACTGTTACATTTTTTATTTAGCAGTTGTAAATTGTGTTTAGATGTGTTTTTGCTGCCTTTATTCAATCTTAAAGGGGACCTATAATGTAAAATCTACTTTTCTGAGTTTTACCTTGTTACAACAGTGTCTCTCTTAATGAGTTTGCCCAAGTTGTAATTAAATTGATTCATGCATGTTTGAGTAAACTTGTGTTGTCCTGCAGCTGATGCTCCAGTGCTAAGAAAATCCCTGTCTTCACCTACCACCTATCCCGCCCACTTTTCTGTATTTACTTGCATTTACTCAAAAATAGGATTGTGACTGAAACATGTAAGGGGTTCAAAAGTTTCATGTTGACACTTTCCAACTGTACATTTTAAATCTGTGGCATATTTAAAGTTATATTTCACAATAAAGAGGCGGGGCTTACCATTCTGCAGTTTTGAACAGGAAGTAAATATAACCTGTTTCTATTTATAAGCTGGTTTTAAACAACTTTTTGTGGTTCGCAATGGAACCAAAATGGTGATTATTATTGATGTACTTATGCCATAGTATTCTTCCTAAATAAACAGAAAATCCAACAATAGGGTCTCCTTTAAAGTTACAAAAAAACACGAGAAAAAACAAACAAATATAGTTAAGGTGGCTAGTTTAAATTACACCAAGAGAAGCTGTAGGGGGAGCACTACACTGAAGTTGTTTAGTTCCGCTTTAAACAAGATCATTCTTTTACTAAATCAGTTTGTTGCAGCTCCAGCGTGTGTTATGTGTGTTGTGTGTGTCTAACCTTGTAGAGTCTGTAGTAGTGCACAGTGACGTCGTCCAGCTGAGCGCTCTCTTTGATGTATTTGAGATGAGCCTCGGAGGCCGTCAGAGCGAACTGGTCCTTGTGCATCAGAGGAATGTGTCTGAGGATGTACTCTCGGCCGCGCTTCTCGATCACCTGAACGCACAAACAGATGTATACACACACCGTTACACACTGTTACACACTTGTACAGTTCACAGAGTTCACACTGTTGAGGCAGGTTAAAACCAAAGTGTGATAAAGCTCAGGGCTCCAGGGAAAGTGTGAAACTACAGAGGCTTTGGCAGGACAGGGCTTCTTTTAATAGAATATTACAAGCTTCGTAGTGATTTTTACTTTTGTGCACCTCACTGCTCAACTCAAAGTTGAATATAATTTTGTTTTGTCATATCAGCACTATTTAATGGTTCACAGAATTACATACATTTTAAATATTTCTGATCAAAAACAACATATTTATAGAGGCTTGTCTATATCTGGCACCTGCCTCTTTACAACACTCATTTGCAGTGACCACACTGCAAAAAAGCCATTTAAAAAAATAAGATTTCTTATTTTAAGGTAAAATTTTCCTATTTCATGTGAAATAATCTGCAGGAAATGCTAGTTTCAAGGACTCTTGACAAGATTTTTAAGCACATCTATTCTTGATTCAAGCAATAGGGGTTATGCACTAACGTCTTTCCGGTCTCAGATAGACATAGGCCGCAACATCCGGTGGCGTCGTTGCCATAGTGACAAAGCTGTTTACTCCAAAGGCTCCAATCAGACGAGTCCTGAAGCAATCCTCTCAGAAAAAAGTTCTCTTTTATCATCTGTTGTAGACGTAGTGACGGCTGTAATTGCAAAAAAAGTGCCGCTTGTTTTCATAATGAAAAGTTCTAAAAGTGAGCGGACTACGCGAGCTCCGCCCACATACGAGAAGCTCCGCGCACCTGCCGAGATTCACTGTGCTAATAAGCCCGGGCAGAGTGTGAAAACCTCCGTATGCGTGGAGCTCGCGTTGTTCGCTCACTTTTACAACTTTTCCTCATGAAACCTAGTTCAGAAGCGCACTTTGCCTGCTTTAACAGAAGTCGCTGCGTCTAAAACAGATGACAAAGAAAACATTGCTTCAGGACTAGCACAAAAAACCTCGTCTGATGTCCATCGCCTTTGGAGTAAACAGCTTTGTCACTATGGCAACTACGCCACCGGATGTAGCGGCCTCTGTCTACCTGAGTGCGGAAGACGTTACTGCATAACCCCTATTATGGCTTTAAATAGATACAGTTAAAATAGGTTTTTATACCTAGATAAGGTAAATCAGGATGAAATATCTTAAAACAAGTCGGGCATCACAGCAAATGCAATTTTTCTGACACAAACACGCACATTCTTCATCAAACTTAGATACATCTGCTCAAAATACAAGATCTTGAAAAAGCTACATCAAGTTTAAAACCTAAAGTTCTAATTTTGACAAATTTAAGACATATCAAGATTTTTATGAACCTGCAGAAGCCCTGTAGTTCACAATTGTGACTAAATCCTTGCATTGTTCATATCCTGTGGAATGTATGATTTGACCGCTGCATCAACTACAATAGAAACCATTCAAAAAGCATGAGTCATTCACCAAACAGTAAAGGTGCGTTTCACAGAGATGACATCATGTGTATTTACAGTGTTTACACAGCTGGGACACGGTTCAGCCTCAGGAGCAGAGTTTAACACGAGCAGGTGTAGAATCACAGAGTTTAACACGACCAGGAGTAGAATCCCAGAGTTTAACACGAGCAGGTGTAGAACCACAACGTTTAACACGAGCAGGTGTAGAATCACTGAGTTTAACACGAGCAGGAGTAGAATCACAGAGTTTAACATGAACAGGAGTAGAATCACAGAGTTTAACATGAGCGGGTGTAGAATCACAGAGTTAACACTAGCAGGAGTAGAATCACAGAGTTTAACACGACGCGGGTGTAGAATCACAGAGTTTAACACGACCAGGAGTAGAATCAAAACCCAGAGCAAAAGAACAAACTCAAGTCAACCTCAAAAGACTGTGAAGCAGGATAAGAGAGAGAGAGAGAGAGAGAAAACAGAGAGAGAAAAGGGAGAAAGAGAGAGAAAAAAAAGGGAGAGAGAGAGAGAAAGACAGAGAGGAGTAGGGGAGAGGAGAGAGAGAGAAAGAGAGGGGAGGGAGAGAGAGAGAAAGACAGAGAGGGAGAGGGAGAGAGAGAGAAAGACAGAGGAGGGAGGGGGAGAAGAGAGAGAAAGACAGAGAGGGAGGGGGAGAGAGAGAGAAAGACAGAGAGGGGAGGTAGGGGAGAGAGAGAGAAAGAAAGAGAGAGGAGGGAGAGAGAGAAGACAGAGAGGGGAGGGGAAGAAGAGAGAGAGAAAGAGAGAGGGGAGGGAGAGAGAGAGAGGAAGAAGAGAGGGGAGGGAGAGAGAGAAGAGAGAGAGAAAGACAGAGAGGAAGAGGAGAGAGAGAGAGAAGACAGAGAGGGGAGGGAGAGAGAGAGAGAAAAGACAGACAGGAGGAGGAGAGAGAAGAGAGAAAGACAGAGAGGAGGGGGAAGAGAGAAAGAAGACAGGGGAGGGAGGGAGAGAGAGAAAGACAGAGAGGGGAGGGGGAGAGAAGAGAAGGAAGAAATTGAGGGACGAGAGAGAGTGAGAGAAGGAGAAGGAGAGAAATAGGAAGAGGGAGGAGAGGAGAGATGGGAGAGAGAGAGAGAGAGACAAAAGGAGAGAGAGAGAGAGAGAGGAGAGAGAGAGAAGAGAGAAAGAAAGAAATGGAGATGGAGGGGAGAGAGAAAGAAAGAAGTGTGAGGAAGGGAGAGAAGGAGAGAAATAGGAAGAGACAGAAGGAGGAAAGAGACAGAAGGAGAGAGGCAGAGAGAGAGGGAGGGAGAAGAAGAGAAGAGAAAGGGTGAGGGAAAGAGAGGGAGTGGGGAGGAGAGAGAGGGAGAGAAAACAAAGGGGAGAGAGAAAGGGAGGTGAGGAAAGAAAAGAAGGGGTAGGAGGTTAAAAGCTAAAAGAGGAGAGAAAAGGATGAGAGAAGAGATAAAGCAGACAAGGAAAGAAAAGACACAGAGAGAGAGTAAAGGAGAAGAGAGAGGTTTAAAATATATAGGAAAATAGAAGAAGGAGGACATAGAGAGAAAGGAAAAGACAAGTGTGTAGAGAGAAAGAGAGAAAGAGAGGAGAGAGAGGAGAGAGAGAGAGGAGAGAGAGAGAGAAGAGGAAGGAGCTCATCTTCAAAGAGTTTCCTGAGCTGTTGGTTTGAGCGGCTGGATGAGGATAATCACAGGAAGTGCAGAGTAAACGGGCGTGTCTGTAGGAATCCTCACTGCTCAGAGTATTTACCGTGTGGGAGGTTTTGTGTGAGGAAACGTAACTGTGATGAACTGTCTGAATTACAACCACGGCCAAAAACAAGCCGCCTCATTCATGACACGCTCTTATGAAACAATGTCAAGACTTTCTATGAACATTTTTTGGCATTCACAAGATTTGATACAAGCTGAAAATGTTCATCTGTAAAAACAAATCAGTTAAGATAAGAACAACTCTAACATCTGTCTTAGTGAAGAATAAAGATGATTAAAACTACAAAAACAATATTTATGTCATAAGACTAACCAAATCTGTGACATTTCCTTGTTTATGGACTAATATGGTTTTATTCACTTGGATTTTGAGTTGGAGATGAAAGAGACTGGACTATTCAGCAGCTTTTGTCTGGGAAACTATCGATGTGTGACTTGTCCAAGGTAAGCGGCTAATGTTAGCAGCAACTTACAATGTGAATTCTTATTTATGAGATTGATTTTACTGAATACGCACAAGAACAGAGCATTAAAACAGTGTTTACAGAAGCTGTTATTCAGTGGTGTTGTCGCTGTTGCTGTCTCGCTGCTCTGTGTTCACTCGCATGGATCGACACATGACACAGACACATGGACAGAACAAATTTCATTCCCATTTTAAATGTTAGTTTTGCTGCAACACTATTTTGATAATGTGATTTCTGTTGAGGCTCGACCGTGAGCCACTTTGAGAGACCAAAATAAAACGCCCCAGTTTCCTGATCCCACAAGTCTGTGCTGTGACCGGACTGTCAGACAAACTGTGGATGAAACTAAAAATAAGCCTCTTTAAATACAGGAAAGCTCTGGTGACGTCGTTAGCAGAAACATTTATCATGATGTAATGAGGTGCTGTTTGCTAATTAAGAAGAACAAAGGAAGTAAAGCTAAAGAGAGTTAAAGAAAAATTGTAAATCGTGGTATTCTTTGCATGAAAGTAACTTTGGTACAATACTTTGTGTATTATTGTTTACATTTGTCAAATGTGAAAACACATGTAATACATTTCAGATACTGCTTTACTGTTCTATAACCAGAGCCGGATCTAACCTTTTGGGGGCTTAGGCTTCGGGGCCCTCCAGTGTTTTCTACAAACCTTAATCAGTCAAGCCAAAGCAGCATTTAAATGGACTTTTTTCATTATAATTTATAAAATGTACACAAAGCAACAGAAAAATAATATTTCTCACAATAATGAGATAATGTAAGATCCCAACCCCGAAATCTTACATCTCACATCTTCTGGAGTAGCTCAATTTAAACCGACATTTTTTCTTTTTTACAATAGTCAATTCGAGCTCCGCCTCTGTTCACTCTTCATGTGCACTGACGCTGGAACAGCTGCATCATCGCACTGGACTTTATGAACAGAAATACTCAAACTGAAACATTTTTGGGTAATTTTTGCGACTGAATCTGCAGACGTATGAGTTCATCACCTGTTTGTGTGCATAGTTTAGCCAATACTTGTCCTATTGGTGCAAAATGAAGATTGTCTGAGAGCTTATGGGATGTAGAACAAGTATTTGTTCTCCAGTCTTTGGTTTAGTGCTCTCTGCTGAGAATGATGTTTGTGTTTCTGTCAGTCTTGAGCAGCACAGGTGAAGCGACTGTGTCTCTCCCATATTATAAAGACAGAAGAGAGGAGGGTTGAACACGTTTAAGCTGGATTGGTAAAATAAAGTTTATGTACAGCGCAAACCAGAGGGTGAAGCCAAACGTGCATGATGACTGGTGACATAAACTAGAAAAACTATCAGCGCTTGGAGGCGGGGCCCTCCACAGATGCAGAGCCCAAAGACTCCGGGCAAATGGTATACTTCCAAGACTCTGGGGCGATCCACCATTTGTTTTTAGTAGCTAACTAATGTTCTTATTAGTAGCTAACTAATGGCCCGCAGAAATCACGAGTTATAAAGAGTGTCAACAAGTGCAAACCTATAGAACACATTCGAAAAGGTCAGAGCCTTGTTAGAAATCATTGTTGAGTTTTCTAACCATGTAGTGTCTTTAGTACCATTTACTCCTTTTAGTGCACCTTCAAGCATCATGAAACAGTGCATTACTACAGCCCTGATCACACAGGCAGTACTCACCCAGGGGGGAAGTAAGCCTCGGGCTCAAAGTATTTCCCAAAGTGCTTGTTGCGTTTGAAGTTTCCGAGGTCGGCCTGCAGAGCGAAGGCTGCTAACAGGAAGTAGGCCTCTTCTCTCTGGATGCACTGGGACGACAAGACCTGCTTCCTCAGGTGCCAGTAGTAATAATACCGAGCCACACGGTCACTGGAAGAGAAGAGTGAAGAGAGTTAGAGGGAGAGGAGGAAGAGAAAGAGAGAGAGAGAGGGAAAGAGAGAGGGAGAGAGGGAGAGGGAAGAGAGAGGGGGGAAGCAAGGGGGGAGAGAGTCAGAGAGAGGGAGCGAGTGAAGGAGAGAGAGAGAGGAGGGGAGAGTGAAGGAGAGAGAGGGAGAGAGAGGGAGAGAAAGAAGAGAGAGAGGGAGAGAGAGTGAGAGAAGGAAGAGAGAGGGAGAGAGAGAGAGAGAGAGAGAGAGAGAGAAAGAGGGGGGTCAGAAAGAGAGAGAGAGGGAGAGAGTGAAGGAGAGAGAGGGAAGGTCAGAGAGAAAGAGCGAGAGAGAGGGACAAAGAGAGAAAGAGAAAGGGTCAGAGAAAAAGAGAGAGAAAGGGAGAGAGAGAAAGAGTGAATGAGAAAGAGAGAGAGTGGGAGAGAGGGGGGGAGAAGGGAAAGAGGTAAAGAGAGGGAGAAAAAGAGTGAGGGAGAGAGAAAAAGTGAGGGAGAGGGGGGGAGAGAGAGAGAGGGAAGGTCAGAGAGAAAGGGAGGAGAGAGAGAGAGAAAGAGAGGGGGTGATGGAGAGAGAGAAGGACAGAGACAAAAAGAGAGGGAGAGAGAGAGATTGGAAAAAGAAAGAGAAAAACAGTGTGAGAGAGAAATGGAGAGAGGGGAATTGAAGTAGAGAGGATGTCAGAGAGAGCGAGAGAGACAGACAGAGACAAAGAATGAAAGGGGTGGTGACGGAGAGAGAAGGACAGAGAGACAAAATAAGAGGAGAGAGAAAGAAGGGAGAGAACTGGAATGAGGGAAGGGAGAGACAGGTGAGAAAGATGAGTGTTCAGTGTCAGACCTGATGAGTCTCCCGTTCTCTACATAATACTGAGCTCTGAAGTGAATGATCATCGGAGGTCCAAACTGATCAATGCCCTGCAACACATTTAACAACACACACACAATTATAAATCTAAAAACATGTAGTTGGACTTCGTGATGTCATTATGTGAAAGTGCTCCATTGATACTGATACTGATCTCATGACGTGGTTTCTCTTATCATCATGAGAGAAAACGTCTACTGTATGTGTCAGTTTGATTCTAAATACAAAAATCATGAATATTGTATAATCTGACCTTGCTGGCTTCTCTTTTCCACTCTTTGGGACAATACTTGGAGAGCTTCTGATCCAGCTCCATGTAGACGTGTTCATTATCTGTGAAAGAGAGAAAGACAAAAAGCATTTAAACTTAAGCAGTGCAATAAAACAGTGTTTTCCAACAAGTGGTACGTGGACCCCAGGGGGTACGTGACCATTTGCCAGGGGGTACTTGGGATGATTGCAGATTTAAAAGAGGTATAGGTATAATTGCAAGTATTGTAATGTGAAAAATGTTGTTTGCAGCACATTTTACATGTTAAGGGCCATTGTTTGGGATGGAATATATTGAAACATTAAAATGCAACGGTTACAAATGAAAATATAAGAGTAAAGATAAAATGCCACTAAAAAACACTGATATAGGGGGTATTACGTGTGTGAGATCATGATTAGATGATTAGGAGGTACTCAAGACAAAAAGGGTTGGGAACCATTGCAGTAAAATACATTTTGTACTTCTTTTGCCATTCTGCAAAAACAAGTTTACAATTGCAAGATAAAAAGTAACTTTAAAAGTTTTAAAGGGTTTAATAAGGATGGAAAATAATTCGAAGTTTGCAGCGATGGAATCGAAAGGCCAGAATCAATCTGTTTTGCACATGCAGACACTGACTTACACACACAAACACTAGCTGTATAATACACATAATAATACATTAATAGAAGAAACAAAAGCATGAACTTGTGCAAATTCTGATTGAATGTGTATTATTATGTTGCGTTAACAACAAATGAGTGGACCTCTAAATATGGACACTAAATGGGCTGTGTGCATGGAATTTCAGTTGGCTTGCGATTGTTCAAAAATGCTAACTTCTGTACATACAACCATTTCCTGTTAGCGCAATCATGTCTCTTTTTAAACACACAAGTGTCTCTGATGAAATATTCCTCTGATATGTAAAGTCTTTAACATGTTTTCTGTAACATTCACCACAACTGTCTGATCTAAAGAGTATTTATTAGTTTTAAACTGATGAAGTGAAAACCTCATTGAAGAGTTTTGAACAGGAAGTCGTTGTATGTACAGGATGTAGTATTTAAAACCAAAACAAGACAACTGCACTCAGCCAATTGCCCTTTACTAGGGGTGTGCATTGCTGCTAATCTGGCGATACGATATGTATCACGATACATATATCACAATATATTGCGATTTTTCTCTAACACTGGTTTTAACAAAGAAAAAAAATTTCTTTGTTTTGATGAGTCAATAAATAAAATTAGACACTTAATGATTTTCACTGACAGTTTTGATATTGGCAACAATAAAGTTTACACATTTAAAATCTGCTGCTTGTTACATTAAAATCTTACAATGAGGAGGCTTATCAGTTCTGCAGTTTTGCACAAGAAGTAAATGGACCTCTTTATATTTCTAAGCTGTTTACATCAATTTTGTGTATCATGTAAATTACTGATCTAGATATGGTAACGTCATCTTTAATAAAATCAATAACAAAACAAGCAAAGCGGACAGCTCTAGTTAGATCAGATTCTCCACCAGCCTAGAACAAGTGCAGTGAGTGAAACAAAACCTCCACCTGAAGCTGCGCAGGATCAGGATCAGCGCTGTTTAATTTCCCACAGTGAAAACCTCGGAAACTAAAGTCGTTTTACGTAATCCGGCCTCAGCCAAACAAACCGGGGCTTATCTAGTCAGCAACTCTCACACCACAGACCCAAATTAACGAAGAATACTTGTGTTTACAGCGCTGTGGTTTTCTCTTCTCGTGTGTGGGTGAGGCAGGGGGAGGAGGACACACACGGGGGGTTGTGGGTGAGGCAGGGGGAGGAGGACACACACGGGGGGTTGTGGGTGAGGCAGGGGGAGGAGGACACACACGGGGGGTTGTGGGTGGCCCGTGTTTGCCTTGGGGATTTCACGCTGTTCACAGAAACGCTCCAGGAATGTGACGCGCTCAGCCTCTGTGTCTCCTGTCAAACTGACCACAGCCCCTGACCTCTGGAAGCTGTGTCTGTCCCTCTGTGTCTCGCTCGGTTTGTGTCTCTGTCCCTCTGTCCTGCTCGGTTTGTGTCTCTGTTAAAAGTGCGGCGCGTAAACTACACACAGACGTTGTTTTATTGGAAAAATGCTTCTCAACATTCTGACTGAGGCAAAAGTCGGGTAAGAAAAACCTGATTAAATGTACTGTTTTGGAAAAAAATTACATCCTGAGAGCGTTTGTTTGGCCGAAATGTAATAAAATAGCCTTTTTGTTGTCATGGCAACAGTGCAGACTTTAGCTATCCTGCTTGCTAATGGCAGTTGAAGATATAGGACATTTTTACTATTTTACTGTAGTTTTTACTTAAATAAATATACACTTAAATAAGTTTCTCTGTGCGTGACAAATGTGAGAGAAACAAATGTTGTTGTAGTTTTTCTGCTTTTCTGCCACTGTTTACCTGATTTACAATATTTACCAGTAGTTAATATTTGTTGCAACGACTCGTCGACGTAATTGTTTACGTTCATTAGGAAAATGCAAGCTCCACATGTGAGCAATGTTTTAAAAATATTTCTCAGGTTTAAAGGACAAATATGATGCTTCTGAGTATTCCCACTTTGTAATGTCATGCACCAGAACCAACTAAAAGAGTAGTAAAGCACATGAGAGTCATGTGTGTCTTACATCAGGAATTGAGTTAGAGCTCTATCTACCGACTGAAAAGAAATTTCACAGGGTAAACGATCAGATCAA
Source organism: Mugilogobius chulae (assembly GCA_038363315.1). Lineage (NCBI taxonomy): Eukaryota > Metazoa > Chordata > Actinopteri > Gobiiformes > Gobiidae > Mugilogobius > Mugilogobius chulae. The sequence goes on along the minus strand of CM076406.1, from coordinate 17,327,148 downwards.
TTTTGCCTGATGTGCTAATGCTGTAGAAATGCTCAGAACAAGTCTGGATGATTTATGGATCTCAAAAATCTATCTATGACATCACAGATCAGGGGCATTCCGAATAGTGTCTTAAGGGGAACGAAACATATCTCACAGACAAAACTTCAGCAGAGTTTTGATGAGGAAGCAATTTTAGAATAGAAATAACACTTCAAGAATATGTGCCCTTCAAATGATCCACGCGCTCTGAACATCTGCACTGTATTTCCACACAAAGCGCATCAGTACATGTGAGAAACAAACTCTCTGGACCATCAAGAGTAAAGTTTCAGTCCAGGAGAGTGATCTAATGTTAACCACGGCTGAAAGTGAAACTACACCGGCACGGTCTGCACTTCAAACATAGTCTGTTGTCATTCAGGCGACTTTATTTCTCTGCGCAGCAACACTTGCAGCGGCGCGTGTCTGCGTGCATGTTGCCATAGACTGTAGTCTCGTCACATCATCGTTGGCCAAACATGGATTTCTCTCAGCTGTTAAGGGAACCCTGGATATGAAGACAAATATGGCTAAAACACTAGTACTGCTCATGTTTATTAAAATAATTACAAATATATAACTGCTTACTATTTTTATAAAATTGTCATGTTTATGTTGTTTTCAAGCCACTGGGAGCCGCCATCTTGGTTGATGACATAAAATAGTGTTTCCATGGTTACTCCCACAATTTCATCTGTGAACAGTTGCCACTAAAACACCACTGACAGTGTCCAGTTCTTGCCTCTTCCTCTTGATAATCTTCAGTTTTACTAGATTCCACATAATCGTTCTGTATTTGGCTTTTCTCCGGCTCAAACTGACAAAGTTTAACCCAGGAATTCATGTTGCTTAGTTACCTGCTACTGCCTGTTACCTTGACAACACTATTTTATGTCATAACCGCAGCAAAATGGCAGCCTCCATGTCATTTCTTCATAACACTATTTTAATAAAACTACAAATACTTCCAAGGTATTTGTCCTGTATTTATATAAGTGAGGATATAATAAGTGTTTTAGGGTAAACATGTGATTATATCCAGGGTTTTCTTTAAACACATCAGGAGCCTGTTGCACTGAGCTGTGTCAATTTGAAACCCTGTCAAAAAGATATAGCCTAATTTAATGCACATGCAGCTTAGAAACATAATACCGATGCAAGTTTGAATTTTTGGGCAGTACTATGAAATGTATGACTTGACAACACCAGTAGTAATGTTTTTAAGTCAAAATTAGGGATGCACCGATCCGATACCTGGATCGTATATCGGTGCCGATCCAGGACATTTTGCTGGATCGGGTATCGACCCCATGATATCGGTTCAGCCGATATCATAGTTGTGTCTTTAATTGGACATAATGAGACTCATTTACAGGCTGGTGTTGATCCAGAACATTTCATAATATTGGGCATTTTATTCAGATTAAGTTGTTAAGTTGTGACTTGTACTATAAACAACAGTTACATAACACAATATGACCAAATGTATTAAGTTTTTATTAGAAAAAGAAGCAATTTCAGTCCTTTCACTGGTATCGGTTGATATCGGGTATCGGCAGATAGTCAAAGACAAATATCGGGATCGATATCGGAACAGAAAAAGCTGGATCGGTGCATCCCTAGTCAAAATATATTTTTGTGTTACATCTGGCTAATAAAAACATCACAAATAAATCATACAATATCCTATTAAGCTGAAAAATACTTAAAATATATAATTTAGCCAACCGATTAATTGAACAAATACTAAAAAAAAACCTGTGATGTCACCTGCATAACCTCCTGAATGTTTTGAAGATTAAAAAAAATGTAATATAGAGTATATCGTGCAGTAAAAGCATGTTACAAAACATTTACATTTACAATAAAAACATTAATGTGATGATTTGTACTTTCTGCTAGTTTAATCTTTCATAATCAGACGTTCTTCTCATAATTTCATCTGAGTCAGAAAGTTGAGGGGCACTTTTCAAACAAAACGATGTCACTGCAAAGTCAAACACTGCCACAAAAATGCGGCGTTTTGTTTGGTGAAACTGTGGTTGAATCTCTGTAAAAACAGCGAGGGTCAGACACAGTGACTCACCGCTCACGTAAAGAGACAAAAAGCAGAAAAGAGCGCAGTAAAAACAAGTTTGTGCGCGCTGGACAAAGGGATTTCTGTGAGAGCGGAGGCCAGGTCCTGACACAGAGGTGAGAAATGCTGCTGCGTTCAGGGTCACTGGGAAATTCTACCACTGGGAAAAGTAAACTGCTGTATTTAAGAGTTTCTGGAAGCCTGGAGGTTAAATATTTCAGTAGATACAGTCGGCAATGAGTCATATTTGGGGCGTGGCTTGTTGTGGGGGAAATTTATGGGAAACGTTCCTATAAATTCACTGTGTTTCCCAACCAGGGTTACGTGGACCACAAGGGGTAGGCGACCGTTTGCCAGGAGGTACTGATGATTGCTGATTCAAAATAAAGGGTGGATTGCAAGTATAATAATGTAAAAATATTATTTGCAGAACATTTTACATGTCAGGAGGATATTTTTGGACATGAAAACTAGGGATGCACCGATCCAGCTTTTTCTGTTCCGATATCGATCCCGATATTTGGCTTTAACTATCTGCCGATACCCGATATCAACCGATACTAGTGAAAGGACTGAAATTGCTTCTTTTTCTTATAAAAACTTAATACATTTGGTCATATTGTGTTATGTAACTGTTGTTTATAGTGTAAGTCACAACTTAACAACTTAATCTGAATAAAATGCCCAATATTATGAATTGCTATGGATCAACACAGCCTGTAAATTAGTCTCATTATGTCCAATTAAAGGCATAGCCACGATATCGGCTGAACCGATATTATGGAGCCGATACCCGATCTAGCAAAATGTCCTGGATCGGCACCGATATCCGATCCAGGTATCGGATCGGTGCATCCCTAATGAAAACAATAAGATGCAATGGTTAAAAATGAAAATGTATGAGTAAAGATAAAATACCCTTAAAAACACATGACATAGGGGGTACTGTGTGTGTGAGATCATGACCAGGGGGTACTCCTACAGCAGGGGTGTCAAACTCAGGCCCGGGGCCAAATTCGACCCTCAAGAAGTGATTATTATATTTATTATTATTATTATTTGATTATTATTGATAGTGGCCCCTTATATTGCTGAGATGTGACTATATATATGTAATATGCACTTGAATGCAGCAAAAAGCATACAATCTATTCAAAGTTTTCTTGCAATGGAATTATGTTAATATAATGTAATGCAACATAATGTAATGTGACACAATATAATTCTGGATATACAGTAAATGTGTTATGTTACCTTTATACAGCCCTGTTGCCGTAATTGAATTTAACACAGAGGACCTATATTTTAAAATGCGGCCCTCGACCAACTCTGACTCTGATTGATTTGGCCCCAGCACCATTTGAGTTTGACACCCGTGTCCTACAGGAAGTGATGCTTTAACTGGCTTGATGTAACTAGCGCAGAACTTTTGTAGTTTTTGATAGACTCGTATATTGGATATTTTAAGCATCCTCCTCGAACTACTGCTCCGTCCTGAGGTAAATAAACACGTGACCGAGAGAGAGAAGCGATCTCAAACAGCGGTCTTCAGTCAACTATAGCCTGACAGCAGCAGTGGTGTGCATTAAATATTGAACATAAACAAGTAAATATAATCTATGCTCCATGAAAGAGGCAGAATCTATGTAATCTGCATCAGAAAGTAGAAAAGTGCTGCTGCCTCCTCGTCTTTAACACAGCTTTTGTTGGTTTAAAGATGAAAAAGATACTGGTCTTTATTGTCTTAATCATGTAAACCTTGTATTTGTTTTAGCTAAAGACAGTAGTGGCTCATAATTAGGGCTGCACAATATATCGAAAAAATATCGATATCGCGATATTGACACGTGCGATATCCATATCGCAAGGATGTGCGATAATTTTTTACATTTTTATGCATTATTCATCCGTTTTTAGTGCGGAGTGGTTTGACTCCGGCGCCACCTTAAGCGCGCCACCTTAAATCTGCTGCTGCCGCTTAGCTAGCTAGAGCGAGGCGCAGTGAATGACAGCAACTACTACTGTAAACAGATGAAAAGATGAGCGCAGACAAAAGCAGCAAACTCCTTTATCTAAAACCACTGCATCCCGACAATTCTGGACTATTTCTTTACAAGACAAGTGTTTTTCTATCATGTCGAGGGCTCAAAACAGAAGCTACATTGAGGGGAAATACAACTGCAGCCGCTTCCAGCAACCCCTCACAAGGACCATCGTAAAGTTTCTTTACTCTTCAAACTCCTCAAACTGATCCGCTAGAATCCGGAAAACCAAAGGAAAATTCACAGGCTGTGGCGTTTTGATTCCAGCATGTTATGTCTTAGTTAACGTTAGCTGTGAGTTAGCATATTATCGCTGCTAACAACGGGTCTATTGCTAACAACACAGCACAACCAAACCATAAACCACGGAGCAAATGGATTAAACGCCACTCTGTTCAACTTTCCTTCGCCTCAGCATCATCTCAAAAGTAAGTCCTGCTTGTGTACCTTGTAATTATGTGTGTGAAGCAGGCGTGTGTGCGTACCTGTGTGTTTAGCGCTGCGTTCTCGTCTTCTTTCTCTAAAAGAACGACTCTTGTGGCTCGTGATGGTTTAAAACGCTCAAAAACTATAGTTGTGATAAAACTGTGACCTGTCAGGCACGTTTAATACGACGCACAAGCTCATCTTCACTTCACAGACAGACGTGAAACGTGTGTAAAGGTAGCAACTGTGGTTGCCAGATTTTCAGAGTAACCAGCAACTAAGCCTTGAAAAAAAGCATCCTAAAACATGACAGCGCTTCAATAAAAATAAGTTAGTAACATAATTAAGCAATTACAAAGCCACAGAACGTGTGCTGTTTATATGCACATTGTTTTAATAGTGTAATAACGATTTAAAATAAATGCACAGAGAATTTCTTAAGTGAAAAATAAATATCGCAAAAATATCGATATCGCAATCTCAGAGCCCATATCGCATATCGCATAAATTTTCAATATCGTGCAGCCCTACTCATAATCTTTCACTAAAATAAAAAACACTGACATAAAGTTTGATTTAGAAATAGGACGTTATCTCAGAAGTTTGCCGTCAAACACTGAAATCTAATGAAAACAAGGAAATTCAAATGCCTATAAAAGAGAATGAATTAATGTAGAATACCAATTCCTTGTTTAAATGAAAGTAGACACTTGTAGGTCTCATTTGATGTACAACATGATCTGCCAGGCCTTTAAAAATATCAAAAAGGCCTGGCAGGAAAGGAGGGTCAAAGAGAGAACATTACAGTCATTATAATAATTCAGTGTTGTCAGTAGAGTTTTGCTAAGAGGCTAAAAAAACAACAACAGATGACCTCACAATGGCCTTAAATTCCTTCAGAGTCAATAAAGTAAAAGTTCAGGTTTTGCAGGATGTGTGATTGTGACCAGAACAATGTCGAGCTAAGAAAAGCAGCAGATCGTATTATTATTTCATCTTTTGGTTTGTGTGAAGAGATGACTCACTCTGGATGACGCTGAGTCCAAACAGGTGACAGTCTTTGAGCCGCAGGAGATCACACACCTGAACCAACAGCTCCTGGCACAGCGTTTTCACCTGCAACAGACACAACGTTTGTTTAAGACCAGAGAGAAGAAGAGGAGGTATTTACCGAATGTCAATCGCAGAAAGAGAAGAATACCCCAGGGATCAAACTAAACAGAGTCGAGTTCTGTTTACACGGCGACTGTGGTCTGGAAGAAGCAGCATTCTTGCATAATTAGGTCTGCATTTAGACACAATTATCTGCTACAAAAGATGTTTTATTAATATAATTAGTCTGCTTTATTCTTACACAAGTAAAATTTCACAGAGGTCCACATGAGAAAAGTTTTGGCAAACTAAAATAAACTTTCCACGTCAGTCCACATGTTTTGCTCAATGACCTCGTCCATCCTGAGCCTCCAAATAGTTTCAGTACGATGTGTTTTAGGCTTTTTTCACAGCTGTTTGGAGTGGGATGCGCAAGTATGCTAACAACAACAATAGCGTTTATGCAGGTGGCATTACAGAGTTATAAATGTGAGGACTGAGTGGCAAGGATGCATGAGAGTTAATGAAAAGAAATGACATTTTCTCCTGTAAGAGCTAAAACTACAGCTAAAACAGGAAAAAAGACGCTACAGTCTGAGAACAAATTCAGCCCACAACAACAGCTGATACTGAGTTTGTAATTGACATAAAAAGAGAAAATCAGGTAAACAATGGTAGAAAAGCTGATAAACAACAAGACACATTTATCACAAACATTGAGATCATACACAGTTGAACTTATTACCTTTTTAGATATTTTTGACTTTGTTGCAATTAAAATGTCTTAACAAACGAGACAATATCAGGCGTAGTCAGGATGTATGTAATTACCACCTGAATAGAAACAATAATATAATAGAATAGAAACTGATTTTAAAGGTGATTTTCATTATAATGAGTGAATCCTTCGACACAAGATTAATATAGACATGTGTTTACTTTGGTTGCAATTATAGCTTATAAACAACAAAGTGAAACTGGAGAGGACCACCCAAGCTCAGCCAATCAGAACGCAGCATTCAGCTCCTTATTGGAACTGAAAATCTTTATTATTCAGTTTGTTCATACTGTATTTTTTAAACAAAGTGCTGCATTTATCATAAACTTTTGGTGGAAAAAACAAAGCTCACGAATTTACAACAAAAAAGTTAGTTACTCCAACTTTAAGTAATTTTATTGTTAAAAAAAAAAAAAAGAAAATCTGGTATAGTCCTTTAAGCACAATGGCAACAATGCTTGTACAAGATTCTGGAATTACAGCTAATTTGCCCTTGTAGTACTGGGGGAAAGCTACCGGACATGTTTTTAGTGATAGGGGAAACCAGAGGACAAGAGGTAAACCAACGGAGACACAGGAAGACATGCAAACTCCACATATAAAAGGGCCAAGGGAATCGATCCCAAGACCTTCTTGCGGTGAAGCTAGAGCACTAACTACTGTGCCAGTGCCACCGTGTCAAAATGGCTTAAATCTTTATGAAAACATCCATGATCAAATAAATACATTGTATTCCTTACATCTATGTGAGTAAACTACACATTGACTTTAACTTTTACAGTTTTTCCTTCTGGCCCCGCAGTGAGCTTTGAAGTGGAACTAGAGCTGCTTGATTTGTAATTGCGATTTTCTGAGCAATCTTGTGTTTCGATTTATGATTTAAAGTTGGTTTAACTAACTTATTTAGTTGTAGATTAGTACATTTTGTGTTTTCCATTAAAAAGTCTATGGTAAATGCTGCACATTGTGAAAAAATTAGACCTCTGTGTCTGAACTGAATAATTCTAATCAGGAGCCGAATGCAGCTCTCTGATTGGCTGAGCTTGGGTGGTCACTCCAGTTTCACTTTGTTGTTTGCAAAAGAAGTTGTAAGCCATAAATGCAAACAGAAATGAGAACATGTGGATATTAACCATGTGTCGTAAGATTTAGGAAAAGCAGTTACCAGATTTAAAACCTAAATCATGTTACATTACTCTGGAGTGTTGACTTACATTGACGATGACGTTGAGAGTGTCGTCGTTGGGCAGAAATACACAGACACAGCGACGTCCTGCATGGTTTTGTTGTTGTGGAAGGTCAGTTTGTTCATTTCGAGTGGCGCCGCCTGAGTGAACCTTCCTCCTCCTCCTCAGGCCCGGGCTTCAGCTGCAGCCCGGGACAGACGCTGCTCCTCTGGGTTCAGGATCCACGGGCCACTGGAGAGAGAGCATCAGGACCAGGGACCAGAGCTGCTCCTGTGGGGAACAAGATTATTAGATATGTAATGAGTGCTACCTAACCCGAAAAAATTGTATCACAAATATTTTGGAGCCAGATGACGATTGAGATTTTATATTATTCTTGTAGACTGTGTTTTGCTACTGTCTTTGAAGTAGTGTAAGCGTCAAGAACACATAATTGAGACCAAGACCTTTCCAAGACCACAGACCAAGACTTTTCTAGGTCGAGACTGAGACAAGACCAGACTTTTATATTGTGCAGGGTTTAGTGCAAACTGTGTCTGAGACAGGTCACTGTTCTGGTGCAAGTTTAGCAGAGCCTGGTGGTAATGATCTTGTGTTCAAGACAAGAGCAAATCCGGGATAAGACCGAGGCCAAGACAAGACTGAGTCCAATAGTGTTTGAGTCCGAGACGAGACCAAGACTTTAAAAAAGTGAGACTGGTCTTAAGACCAAGACCGGTCTCATACTACACTAGGTAATCAGCTTTTTCAGAAAGTTCGTACTTCAATGTTTGTGACTAAATCCAGCTGTCGCACGCTGACCGCCGGCACTTTCAGAACTTCCCCTTGGTTTGTGTGCGCGCTGAGACCCAGCGGAGGAGCAGATATGGAGCGGTGTGCACAGTGCTCTGCCACCCTGGTGCGCGCCTCACGCAGGCGGAGGAGAGACGTGGTGTGCTGGCTGTGTGTTTGACTCGAGAGCTGCTGTATGCTGACCTGCAGCAACGTCTTGTTGTGACTGCGACCTCAAAATGTGACGTGATTTCAGTTCAAAGCCTGAAGAATCAGACTCACGTAACAGCGTTGTGTTGTCAACGTACCTCTAACAACAGCCAAACTTTCTGCGAGGCCCTATCAAACAAAACAACTGTCCATATTGTGTCTGCAGACGCGTCTCATTGTGAAAATGCCAGAGAGCGACAGAGCATTAAACCACAAATAAAACACACAGGATTCACCTGATCAACAAACATTTTAATCTAATAACTAAATATAATAAATTAATAATAATAAAATAAAAATAAACGCATTATAGGTGTGTTTAATGAATACATTATGATAAATGCATTATTAGTAATAGGCCACATCTGCTGCTGAGGAAATGAGGCAGTAAAAGAGCAACAAGAGAATGAAGTTTACTTCAGCTTTATGACTTTTCCTCTAATTGTTCAAATCTGTTTTACACCAGAAAAAAAGTTTGTGTAATATTTTGCATTATTTTGAATAACGTTATTAAACGAGAAAAAAATTGGCAAATGAATGTAGGACATAAAAAATACCACATCATGTGATCACGTCTGTAGTGGCACACTCAGAGGCATGGACCTTTAAAAGTGGCGCACGAAGTCAAAAAGTTTGCAGACCCCTGGTTTATTGGATGACTGTGTAAAGCGTCTGAGAGAAATGAACAGTGCAAGGTGTTTTTCATTGTATATCCTAAACAAATGGGAAACTTAACTGATAACAATCCAAGCTACTTATGCAAGATTTGATTTATAAACAACCAAAACTTTTCACACGATCAACCAGATAAGTATTTCTATTATCTGACGAAAACTGAGATGAACTTTTGAACTTAAACATTCGTCATTGCTTCATAAACCTGTTTTGTGTGACACTGGTTTTTATATCTCTGACTCTGTGGCGCTGGATCCTTAAAAACTCCTCTAAAGCAGGTCAGCGTTCAGTGTGTAAAAGTAGACGAGGGTAAATGAAAGACAGCAAACCGGGGCAGAGCTTGTTCTGTGTGTCGTCCACAAAAGTGACCTCAGATCAGGGGAATGTGAGCGCGTCCCGGGCACATCTGTGAGCAGGAAGTGACGCCGAACACCGGAGCTGCTGCGGTTTGAAGAGCAGACGGTACTGTTAATGCAGACGACGTCACAGCATGTACAGGTCAGCAGTGAGTGGCAGAAAGGCATGAGAGTCAAAGGTGAGAGTAGAGTAGATCTTAAAAGGCGCACTGCGCAAGTTTTTGGCCAAATAAAATCTTGAATAAATGCACATTTTTGCCATTAAGATGCCTTTGTTACACAGCATAATTAATACAAATTTGTGTTTTTACTTTGAGCTGGCTTGCATGCCACAAAATAATAATAGGAGCCCGAAACACGTCTGTTTCTGCATAAAAGCTGTTCCTTTAGATGATTTTTTTTCATATTATGTCCTAAAATGTATTAATCTTCATTCAGAATGATCCCAAAGTATAGTTTTAACTTTCTAATTCTACTGAACTGTGTAGACCTTAAGACCAAGACCTAATCCTAAAACAGGCCCTTCAATAAAATTATCAAAATAATTATTCATCAAAACATAGTGTCTTTGCAAAACAAGTTTCTTTTAGACATGAGGTAATGCTTCAGTCAAAAATGGCTATATTTTGATAAATGAAACCTGAAACGTTAGTAAGATTCACCTCTTTTATGAAAGAAAGTGCAGCCCTGAAAAAACAAAACTTTGAAAATTCATAAGAGGTTGTGCAAAGAATCGAATTTCACTTCAACTTGATTATTTCTGTAAATGAGAAAATTTGTCATAACAAAAATTTTGTGATCGATTAATCTTGATTATTGACCATAACTCATAAGTGACTTTGTTAGAGCTCACATATTTCCTTCAGTAGCCAAAGTTGGTCCCAGATTATTTCTTTACAATTGTAAATTACAACGGTCCATGATATCTCAACCATTTAATTTGATCTCTTCTCTCTGCTTTCAAAGGTGCACTGTGTAACTTTATGAGGTGAAAGTCATCTACACAATTCAGTAGATAGAAAGTTAAAACTATACTTTGGGACTTTCTGAAAGGAGATGAATACTTTTTTGCATAATATGAACAAAATCAGCAAAGGAACAATTTTCTGTGGAACAGACGTGTGCCCTCCTCCAAATATTAGAATATTTTGTGGCATGCAAGCCTACTAAAAGTAAAAGATCAGATTTTTGGTAATTATTAGTGTAACAAAAGGATCTAAATGAAAAATATGCGTTTTCAAGTTTAATTTGGCCAAAAAGTTGCACAGTGCACTTTTAAGAGCACTAATGCTCTGCACTCTTTCTAAGCAAATATATTTTAATAATAATGATTTCAATTATTTTTTAAAATAATCAGAGTTATTACTTTTATCATTAAAAGTCGCTGTAACGAAATGGTTTGGCAACACTAAGAAAGCAGCTTGGAAGAAATAGTTTTGTATTTGAACAGAGATCATATGCATAAAAAAGAGAAATGGAATGCACGCACACCGGATAACAAGAGTGTTGTCAGCTACAAGAGTTTATCACTGTGTGAAAACAAGTTATTCTGCTAAACATTTGTGAATGAAACTCGACCCTAAGACTCATAAACGTTACATTCAGGCGATAAAAACACTCTCGAGCTTCAGAGATGTCTATCAGAACCGATTCAGACTGATCCAACAGCTACTCTTGTCTGTTTTGTTGTTTTTTTATCAAAGAATCTTCCCCAGCCTAACTAAACGGACAAAATATGTTTCTGCAGGTGACAGCGTAGAGCGATAAGTGAAGTCGACCAATAATCCTCAAAGAATGTGGCTTAAATAGTCAGAATTATCTACTAATCTTGACATTTTGAAATTCTTTCTTCTTGCATATACCTTTGAACAAGAAGCCTCAAAAAAACACGAGCAAACGCACACTAGCAGAAGAGCTTGATGATATTGGAGGTCCGTTGAAACGTGACAAACACATGACTACACATGACGTGGAGAAGTGTAACGGTGAATAAAAAGAATATTCTGGAACATCATTCCTGACCAATGCTTTCTTTTGTTAGAATAGATCTATATATGTATGATTCACAATGTGAAGCCATGTTTGTCCCAACTCAACAAAAGACTGCACTTGATGCAGCAGCTTTGCATCTCAGGTTCCTCTCAGTCCAGGCAATAGTTTGAACCGCTGGCTCCAACATGACGGCACGTAGTCCCGAGGTTACTATCCTGCACTACAAACCGTAGCGTCCCACCCGTCAGGACAAACAGAGGGACGAACATCACCTCTTCCTGCTCAAACACCTCAGTCAAAACATTCAACAGCGTCCTGGGACGATAGCATAAAAAAGTTAAGTAGGCCCGTCAAAGGTAGTATCGGAGGCGCTCAAGTGTTCACACTACAACAAGATTTCATTTACACTTAA